>OX388309.1:17542312-18142312 GCA_947579605.1 Athripsodes cinereus
GCTGCAATGATCCAATTAACACCGGAATATGAGTGTTGCAGATTGGAATCGAGTAAACACTACTTTCTAAGTACTGTTAAGTTCGAGATTACCATATTTTTGAAGTTTTTGTGATATTTTACTGGTGTGCTTCTCCGACGACAATTTTCCAGATTTTGGTCGAAAAAACTTGATTTGCTTGACGACGTCCTGGGGAACAGGTTCCACCCTGACTGTCTTGTGGAAACAGTCAAATCAATGGTTAGTGTCATGGCATGGTTTGTCATCTCAGCCAAGGACATAGGATGCCTTTACATCGTGAAAGGGACGATGAGACAGGATCTGTATAAGCGAGTACTAGAAACTCAACTGCTTCTGCAACTTGAAAAATGGTTCGGTGGTCACGATGAGTAAGCCTTTATATACGATTCGGCACCTTATCATAAAGGCAAAAGCATCACTGCATTCCTGGAAGAAAAAAACATAACCATTTTGCCCTGGCTGGGCAACTGACCTGACATGAACCCTACAGAAAATATGTGGGAACTCAATAAATGGAAGTTGCCAAGGACGTGGTCACAACCAAGCGCCAGCTGGTTGAAACTCTGATCAAAGAATGCCATCACAATACAAAGCTTCAACAGAATGCAAAATACTGCATAGACAGCATGCTTTGACGTATAGAAGCTCTAATTGCAGCAAAAAGTGGCATCGCTAAATACTAGGATTAATTCAATTAGACGGTAGTTATTGTATTATATATTTTTTTACATATAAAATAAATAGTTTCAATCATGTGACTTGTTGTTTTTATGATCTCAACAGTTTATACCATTAAATAAAAAATACCTGCGTGGGGTACAATCAAAGATTTGATCAAAAACTTCAATCAAACTGGAAAATACAAGAAATTTTGTACTGTCCCTAATAATTTGGCCACCCACTGTATGTGGTTTCTAGAAGTACGATCATATCTTCCAGTTTCAATGTCGACTTCAGTGGCCAAGATGTAAGAAGGAATCTCTCGATCTTCATATGTTGAACTTCGTTATTTATGTGTTAGAGCGTGAATCCTCCCAATATCGTACGATTCAATTGATCCGCTAATCCATTAATCGTTAATGGCCTGGAACAATGTTGCATCGTATCATAAGTACGTAACAAAATTTGAACTTTGAATTCAGATTTATACCAATGGTTTGCTTATGGTTTTAGTTGAATTCTACGCAGCTTTCTATTCTTGCATTCAATGTTGACTTTATGGCATTTTATTCTTTTCATAAAAGGTGTCTGGTGTTTAGAAATGGTTTCGTGTGTTTTTCTCGCTAAAGTGCGTCGCACGTGTTTCGAGTATCAAATATATTGCTTTTTCTAAGTAATGAACGCTTTAGCAGCGTGGCCTTAGGAGACTTATACACGATTACGAGTTTTTGTTTCTCGTATATTTTGTCTGCTGTGTGCGTAGATATAATAATTACTTACTAAAACCTTTTAGATTAATCTAACCCCAAGGAATAAAAAGTTATTATATTTTGTTTGTGAGACTCGAAAATGATACACAGTAAGAGTTACTGAAATTTTCTTACTCGTTGCATACTGTGATGACCCTACCTATTTTAAACCATTCTAAGCTCCGAATTTGCAACATCCTAGCTTCTAAACTATACCTACTGTAATAATTGTTTCCCAAACTAGAATTGACAACCCTATCCGACTAGCTAAGAATTGTATGAATTTTCGCATTGTTGCAAATATACGTACGAAATATCGCATTCCTAATTAAATTAATTAACGAATTTTGGCCTTTCGTGATCGTCTAGATTTATCTAGTAACTATTTTCGTAGATTTGGACCCAATACGTTGTGTTTTGACGATAATTTTTCCTACGTTGTGTATTTTTAAAAACGCAAAATAAGTCACCTGAAATATACATTTCAATAATCAAAAAAGAACAACAAAAATCACAAAATCAATAAAACAATTTAAACATCAATTTTAATACGTATTAACTCTGAGATCAACCTTGACGTCAGATCACTTACCTTGAGATACTGTAAAATAACATAATAAAAATAGTGCACAATAAAACATAACAAATATAACATAACAAATCATCATAAAATAAAATCCAAATAATTATTTAATATCATCACGAGAATGTAGTACCTATGGTAACTGGTTGCCGATCCATAATCCTACATAAGATAACCATTTCATAGTACCTATAGCCAATGTATGTATGTTCTACAACGTCGTTATTCGTCGAGTCGAAAAGGACAGTGGCGCACCTAAGAACATTATCTTATTATTTTTAAATATTAATTAAATTTCAACACGATTGCTATGGCATCATTTTCAGAGACTAACTACCATGTTAGTGCATGGAAAGCATGCTGTGTCCATGCTAAAGGAGCGCCGCCTTCGCCCCTTCACGTCTCAAACTCGCCATGCCGTACTTTGAGCCCGAGTGCACCTACACTACACCCGAATATATAAAATAATATATAAGATATATTTTCACTAGGACATGCAATATAAGCAAACATGCGGACATGCAAACATATAATAATATTAGTTCTAAAGATTCCTGATCATTGAGCCTCAGCCAAAGGGCGCAGATAACCCCTTCAAGCTATACTCTAGCAGAAAATTCGAGGAATGGAGCTGTACCTGCTTCAGTCGGAGAACATTTGAAATAAATACTTTTTCATTGGTTAAGTTGATTTATACGCAGAGAAAGCACCACCAATCTCCACGCACATCCAACCATGTTAATGATTGCAAGGTGTGTTCTACAGAACAGATAAGATAAACTACTAATGTTGTTAGCAATATCACGAACAGTGATTTACCAACCAGTTATTAATAATTAAAGTTAATTAAACATAATATCCATTTACAAATGCCCAAAGACCTTATAATGGATTGTGGGTCCTCCAGCATATAGGGAAAGGAGAGAATTTTGTTAGTTGAACTATGTACTTATTTTTTTTTTTTTTTTTTTAAAAAAGATATATCTGGGTTTTGTTATAAACCCAAATACAACCTTATACACCTTTCACAGTAAGCTAAAAGCTTGTGTCGTGAAAGGGGAGTTTGCCGGCACCTGGGATCGAACCCCGGACCTCATGTTCATAAGGCCGAGACTCTACCTCCAGGCTATATTTACAAAATTTGATTTAAATAATTATCATGCATAATTATAATATACTACAATATCATATATTTTGTTAAGAAAAGAATACCGTCGTACCCAAATCGTCTAGGGCCAAACAAACGACTGGACAAAACTGCATTCCCAAGAAGGAAAAGGGTTTATGTAGGGATTTTTGGATAAAAAATTTGGATAAAAAAGCCTTGCAAAATGTTAATTAATACATTCTATAATGTCACAGCAATTTCCAGCAGAACAATTAAATAGAAAATCCAGTTAATCCGTAGAATACAAATGACGTCGATGATAAAATATGTAATCAAATAAAGTAATCAAATAATATCCTGCTCAACATACAACTCCACTCCACACTGTTCAATCCTTCGTTATGGTAAAATAAATCAAACAAAAATATAATATTAGGTAGGTCGGTACGCCACTGCCATCGGTCTAGTATTAGATGTGTGGGACGGTGCTATATAAAATCAGTCACAGGTACATACATACATACAATAATTCTGAAAATAAATATATATAACACATAATTCCTTTGTTTTCAAAATCTGTAAAATAATAAATCCTTGAGTACAACTATTGCCTTGTAGACAACAAACATCCTGAGAGTTTCCCTGCACCTAGATATAAATAAATAAAAAATATTAAAAAATCTTATCTTGGACAGCGGGCAGCATCACTGATCTTAAGGTTTATTAAAAGTAATTTATGATGATCTTCATATATTCCCAAATGTGGAAATATCACTAAAATATAATGAATTAATTACTACGAAGGTGGGTAAATAAATATTAAAGTATGTCGAATTCAAACACAGAGATTATATGATTGAGTCCACCTCCCCCTAGGTTCAAAACTAAACTGCCACGAGTAATATCTGTTCTCTCTTCAGATCCTGAAAATGTCGACCCAAAGCAACAAAAAAAAAACTACATCCATCTCTTCCGGACACACACACCAAAATATACCTGTCTCTGTCTCCTACATAGATAGCTTGTCATCCACTTGAAATCAAACTATGTTTCATCCCTTTATTAATTACCTACTACAAATATTCGATCTAGGTATATAAAAATAATATATACCGTCTTGTATATATTTAGATTCATCACAATACATATGTATACTGATACCATTTTTATTGAACTTTCTGTTACAGGAATAAATTTTTGGATAGCTTATTTGATCCATCTACGCTTTTTTGTTCTTTGAGGTAATGACCACGCTGAATATTCAATGTTACAAAATTTTTAATGATGGCTTTAACATACCTACTCCGTTATATAAATTCAACGAATTATGTCATCTAATAAGACGAACGTGGTAGCAAAAGTGAACATGGGGCTATATTATCAGTGATCGCATAATATTATTATCATTATGTCCATAATACTATCTAGGCACTCATTTTAGGAAAATGTACCTAGATACTTGCACATTTGATTGAACTATGATTTTTTGTTGATGGAGATGAGGCTCGTTAGTCTGCATGATCGCAGTGTGTTGTTCGATCTCCATACTTTGAGCAGAATAGTGATTGGCTCTCTGAATTGTCCAGAGTTGTTTGGTTTAGTGAACTTGCGTATCCCGAGTCGTAGCACCAAAAGTCAGGCAATGCTCTATGCTACGGGATTATCGTCCAACTATGGCTATTTTTTATCAATGAATCGACTCCTTGTAATAGGGAATTATTACGGAGAAATGTGCTGTTAGCCGGTTTATTTAAAGGTACACGCTTTCCGTTGAGAATCTCCAGGAGTTTCTATTGTCAAGTTGTTATATTCATTGTCTCTTGTATGTTGTTTGTTCAAAGTATGCAGTCATATTGCACATGCATTTCGGATGAAAATCAGATCATACAGTCGTTCAATATATGCGATACTCCTCGCATACTGGATTTAATGTTGTGTCGGCCATTCTGTGAGATGGTCCTAAAGAAGCATACATATGTACACAATGCAGAAACACAACATCTTTTCTGCAAATCCAAACTGCATATTCCGGTGACGGGCCGAGTCGACGGCTCGACTGTAAGCAGTGAAATGGAGTAAAACTTTCACCTCATTATCTCCTGCGTAAAATTATATGATATTATAGATTCGGGCTCATGTCACCATTGAGCACTGATCCGCGTAAAAGTAATATATTTCTGTGTATATGTGTGTTTACGTAATGTTGATGAAAAGAAAATTGATCCAGTTGATTTGTATATTGTTTTGATATTATGAGTAATTATATTGGATTCATTTTGTATTGTGCTGGTAGATTTTGTCGAACGTTTGATGAATGTACCTACATGAGAACTGAAAGTTTGCTATTTCTTACCAATTCTTATATGTGTATTAATATTTATAGCTAATTCTTATATGTGTATTAATATTATAGTTGAAATCCGACCCTCCGCACAAGCATTTGGTTGCTTATGGAGGGACCATTTTACTATGTGTAGTATTATTTTGTTATTGTAATTATAATTTTATAACAATTTAATCAATGTATACTGTGTATTTATAAATGAAATAAAAAATATATATAAAAGAAAGTGGTGTTAGTTACACCACTTATAACTCAAAAATGGCTGTACCGATTTGAATGATCTCTGATTTGTTGGATTCTTCTCCGCCCCGAATAGCCGATAGGTTATTAAAATATCTTATAAATTCACGGGAAGAAAAATTACGAAGAAAATTATTCACGCCATACATTTTTAATTTCAATAAAAAATGCAATGTGGAGAATTATACAAAATCAATGATGATGTTTTTTTATAGATTGACCTATTTATAGAAAAAAAATTGTATACATCTTCAAATTAGAATCGTTATCCATACAATTTAACATTAGGCGGTACGAAGCCGGTAAATAAATAAATATAGAATTTGAGATACCGTATAAGAACCATCCTTGTGTATGTAGTTACATTTTTATTATTGTGTCCAAAATATTGTATGATATTCTGTTGGTTGTACATGTGTCTTTGTAAGCCTTTCATAGATTTCAATATATTTCCCTATTTTCATTATATTACGGTTATCCTGGTTTTGAAGATTAATGAGAATCCATATAATAACTACTCGTAGATCCTAACGCGTAATAATACCGCGTTGATGGCAATCTACTCATATGTATTTCTCTATTGTGCTAATTTTCATCATGTTTTTTTTACCATCCTTAAAAAAATCAAATAAATAACACATATTATAATATCTTGTTTCAAGTAGACTTGAGTTCTCGTATGTTCTTGCAAATATGATATTAACAAGTAAGTAGCTTTATGTTATTATACTTTAGGTTAATTAGGGTAGCGAAGTGAAAGGATGCAAATTCTCATAGAAGGATTAGTTTTTTAATTGTTTACCTGGTAAATGTGCCGTAAATAATGTACAAGCAAATAAACAAAAAAAAAACATGTTTACTAATGAGAACTAAGTTGAACTTATACTCGTATTTACACAACTTTATGTATCTACCTATAGTAGTCAGACATATTTTTTCCGTAGGTTTATTATAATTATAATAATAATTTTTTACACTTGGCGCATACCTGTCAGGAATGGATGAAAATCCTAAGAAATTATATGTGATATATCAAAAACAATAATAATAAAAGAAATATTTGAAAGAGTTGATAAAATTGTGGTGGTTTTATAGCATACGGTTGTGTTTTGCTTCCGCTCTATGTATAATTATGACTGTAATGTATTTTGCATCTTTCATGACATGAAATGACGAGATTGCCTTTCTTCTACTTGTACGATCCATATACGAGGTAAAATAGGTATCAACTGCAATCTGCAGTGCAAGTATTCTCCGTAATATAAAAAGGTTCTCTCTGTATTGAGAATATTAAATGGTGATGAGAAATGATAACTAGTGCGCACAGTAGTAAGTACCTACCTATATAAGCATGCTCTTAGTAGGTACTAACAAGCTTTTATGTTACATCCATCTTATCGTGTGGGTATCCTTGTGAATTATTAAAATGAAACATTATTACAGAATTTGAAACTTCCATCGATAGTTTCTTTGGAGATTTATTTATTTATTTATTGAAAACAATCACACCAACAGGCACATCATATACATATAAACACAAAGAATACAATAGAAACAAAGTTTAATACAAAGACGTGCCCTATTTTGTAGTTATTTTGCATTTTTTGTGTGTGTTTTTGTATATGTTTAATGGCCTTGTGCCGTATATGTTGTTGTTAAATAAATAAATAAATAAATAAATAAATTATGCTCTTGAGCAACCGAGAATAGATTAACTAGTGTAGGTATAAAGTTTTTCCATACAAAATTTGTAATTTACCAATAATTAAGGTTCTTAAACTTTTTCATTGAAATATCGATATTATGACTAATTGAAATTATATATATAATAAGTTACAATCCATTGGATTGGTCTGCAACGAGTTTAGTTTTTCTTCTCCATTCGTCTCTATTCTCAGCCATAGACCGGGCTCCAGAGGGAGTTGAGTGTGCAAAATATGAGGACCGAATTCCATGAATGCAGTTTGGTGGAGAATAGCTCAGAGAATAATAATATGGATCTTGCCGGATCATTATATATGGTCCAATTTTTTTAGCCCCCCCCGCTTCAAATTTGTATGAAAATCGATGGAATACATACTATAAAGTAATTTTATTGACAATACTGCTATCCTATCACGGCATATTCCACAAGTGGGGTAGCCAGCTGACTAACCAAACGCAATAAACATGCAAGCTGCCCTCTCCGTGCAAAAAAACATTGATACATATAAGCGTTTGTACCAAGTGCTCTTAACAAATGTAAGGTATCTGATGTGCAGATCATTTCTTCAGGATATACTTCATTCATGTATGCACAACTGTTAGACGGGACATGGAGAATACAGATAATGCCCACAGAGTGGACTGAAGGAAATATATGCCCCCTCCATAAGAAAGGGGATCAACTACTCGGTGGTAATTATAGAGCATAACTCTCTTAAACACATCATATAAGGTGCTCTCATCCATTTTATTCAGAACATTGGAACTTTTGATGGAAAAAAAGTCTGGAACTACATCATGAAGGCTTCCAACGTTGAAGATCATGTATTTATCAGATGTATTAATGCAAATGAGTATGACGACAGTGAAAGCAGTGTGAATGAAAACGATATGATAGACATGAATGAGATTTTGAATGCATTAAAAAAAGCGAAGTGCGGTAAAGCTGTAGGGTATGATTGTGTTGCCGTTGAGCTCATCAAGTCTGGTGGACCGGGGGCTCTCGCGTGGTGTTTGGAGCTTTTCAACGATTGTTGGAGAGAAGGTGTTACACCAGAGGATTGGAAGAGGGCTATCATCTGCCCCCTGTACAAAGGGAAAGGCTCTAGGCTTGAATGCGGGAGTTATCGGGCTATTAGCTTGCTGAGCTCAATAGGGAAACTGTATGGTAGAATTTTGATTGAGAGAGTACGAAAGATAACTGAGTGTAAGATATGGGATGCGCAAGGAGCTTTTTTGAATGGCAGAGGGTGCACCGATCAGATCTTCTCCCTGCGAATGGTTATAGAGAAGTTTCTGGGTAAACACCAGAGGCTTTTTTGTGCGTTCGTGGATCTGGAGAAAGCATATGATCGAGTGGACCGGGAAAGGTTGTGGCGCGTGTTGTCGGAGTATGGGGTGAGCAGCCGGTTGATCCGCGCAATATCTTCACTTTACGTGGGAAGCTCCGCTTGCGTGAGGGTAAATAACACTCTCTCGGAGTGGTTTGTCCTCACCAAAGGAGTGAAGCAAGGTTGTGTCATGTCTCCGTGGCTGTTCAACCTCTTCTTCGACTACTGTATGCGACCTGTGAAAGAGATGGATGTTGGTGTCGAGCTGAATGGGTTTCGGGTGAATGCATTGATGTACGCAGATGATTTGGTGTTAATGGCTGAGAGTGAAAGGGACTTACAAGAGATTGTTACGTGTGTGTATGATAGTTGCAATTTGAATGGTTTGAAAATGAACGTTATGAAGACGAAAGTTCTTGTTTTTGAAAGAGAGAATGAAAAATCGATTTGCGAGATTAAAGTTGGTGACGAATGTTTGGAGCAAGTAAGTGAGTATGTATATTTGGGAAGTATGTTTACGAGGGATGGAAGATGCGATAGGGACATTGAAAGAAGGAAAGTGGCCGGTGCTAGAGTAAACGGTGCACTTCGACCCATTGTCAGCAATGACAATGTGTCGAACATGGCTAAAATGCTGGTGCGCAATACCATTCTGGTACCGTCACTTACGTATGCAAGCGAGTTGAAGAAGGACGAAAGTGGAATAAATGCAGTAGAGATGCGATCGTTGAGAAGAATGGTTGGTAAAACGCTGCGTGATAGAGTGAAGAATGAGGATATTAGAATAATGAGGGGATGCAAGAAGACTGTTGTGGACAGAATGCGTGTAAATAAATTGAGATGGTTTGGTCATGTGGAACGAATGAATGAGGAAAGAATGACAAAGAGGATATACTTATCTGAAAGAAAGGGTGTGAGGAAACGCGGGCGTCCGAGAACCACGTGGCTTGATCACGTGGATCAAATTCTCAAGGACGGCCGCGTGTTGAGTAAGAGGAACCGACGTTCGTGTATGAGGAACTGTATGAATGTGGAGGAAGCGAAGGAAGTGTGTAAAGATAGATCTGTTTGGCGTTCCGTTCTCTCTGCCTACCCCACTTGGGACACGGCGTGAGGGTATAGTATAGTATAGTAGTATAGTATTAATGTATTAATCACACTGCGTTAGAGCCTGCAGAAAACAGCTGAAGCAAGGTATCTGACGTACAGGCCACTTCTCCAAGTAATATTTCATCCATTTATGCAACTATTAGAAGAGATTGAAGGAGACCCACCGTCCACCCGGATAGCTCAGAAGTCTGAGGACATCCATTTATGGAGAACGCAGATTAAACCTTTTATTATTATACCCAACTAATAAAAAAAACGTGTCTTGCTGGCAGCAGCAGTAGTCATTTCTAGCCCCTTTTTCTAGTCTATACTCATTTTACTAAACGCTTTATTCTCTAATGAGTCAGAATATGTTTTTACTCTAATGCTCTAAAACAAGGGTGGCCAACCGGTGGCCCGTTGGGTATCTACGTGCGGCCCGCGAAGCATATGCACACTTGTTTTAATAATAGTCAGTACAAGTACCCGTTACTTTTTTGAAAGAGGACGGCGACCTTCGGGTTCACCGGCCTGAATACCAAAAGTAGTTTCCGGACACCTCAACTTGGCTCTCTGCTCATTTTTATTTTCTTTGTTTTCTTAAATTTTTATTTGTTGTTTTTTTTATTTCTATTTTATTAGAATATTGATTTGTTTTTCTAGGTTAAGGAAATGCCTTTGTAAATATATTGTTAGTTTTATATTGTGAATGTATTTCCTTCTCTCGGCTAGAGGGACATCGAAGGAGTGTAGTCAAAAGATTCCACACATGGAGGTTTTTGGCCTTCCAGCCCCTCAGGCTGCCCACTATGGCGCCTCCGGTATGTACAAAATTTGTGTAGTGTAGAATTCGGATAAATGGAAGTCCCCAGACTTCTGCGCTATCCGGGTGGTCGGTGGGTCTCCTTCAATGAAAGAGGTATTTTGAGAAAATATTCTAAAAGAAAACCGAGAAGTTTTGAAACATTTCAAATTCCTATTTTATTTTATAATTTTCGCAAAGATACATTTATTACAATATAATTACAAATACTTACATAAAAAAAATTGTCACATAAACCAGCAAAGTTTGCTTATACATTACAAAATAATTTTTACCAAGAAAGCAAAAACGAGCATTTTGTTGGATACACTGCCGAATCCGAAAATATACCATTAATAATGCTATACCATTTTGAAAATTTAGCGACGGGGGGGTGTAGTAAAATTAACAAATGTTCCATATATGGAGTACATTGTTGTGCGGCCCGGTAGGAAATTTCATTCTGAAATTTGGCCCGCCTGCTGAAAAGGTTGGCCACCCATGCTCTAAAATATGCACACATAAAAATGACTGCGAGATGTACGTTTGTGGAGGATTCGATGATCCAACAAAAAATTACAAGGCACATGGGTCTTTACTTTATGAGGGATTTGAATTACAATCAAACCATGACGCTGATTCGAGAATGTTTATCACATATTTCATGCTGTAAAAATTTGATCGTCTCATGTTATTATTTTCGACATTGATATGTATGTATCAGGCGTGGAAATTTATTACTGGAAAGAACTAGAAATATAAATTGTCTTGGTCTTTGGTTCGACGGTTCTCGTTGGAATGAATATCTTTTAGGATGCCATTTAGCTGCTGAGCATCGGGGTGAACAACAATAACAATGGTATCTCTATAACTCTCGGGTAGAGTTGGCTTCATACAGAAATCGTCTCCGTTCTCCCCTATTCAATGTAGCTGTTCTCCAGTTCACACGCAGCGCACACAGCCCGCTGCAACCCCGTTCATCCCATAAATCTTTGATCTTCACATTCGCCTTCTTCCATCGGGGATAACATCCACTACCCTTTTCGCTGGGTCTCTATCCATCCGTTGTAGGTGACCTAGCCACCGTAATAGGTCAATCTTGAGCATTTGTTCTGCGGTAATGTCATCAAACAGTTAACAGAACTCAGCATGAAACTTTCATCTCCGGACACCGTTTTCTGATGTGATTGATCTATACGTCGTAAGATACGTTTGTCAAATAAATCAATGCTCTTTTCATCATGTTTTTAGAAAGTCTAAGTCCCCTACGCATATAGGAGCACAGATCTTATAAAAATAGGGTAGTTTTTGTTCTTCTGGAAAGATGGTGGGCTATAAAGAGGTGGTATGTGTCAACATTGTATTCAGCTGTTTTTTACAGGATTTGACGCACATGCCTATTTGATAAATACGTGATCTTTAACGTTGGAAGCCACCCTGATAGTTGAAAAACTTTTTCCTCCAGTGATTTTAATGTTTTAATAAAATGGAGAGCGTTTTGGGAATACTGAGCAGCATAGCGCGCTATATTTCACGTAAGATGAGTATAGACTAGAAATAGGGGCTAGAAATGACTACTGCTGCTGCCAGCA
Source organism: Athripsodes cinereus (assembly GCA_947579605.1). Taxonomy (NCBI): domain Eukaryota; kingdom Metazoa; phylum Arthropoda; class Insecta; order Trichoptera; family Leptoceridae; genus Athripsodes; species Athripsodes cinereus. Next base: position 17,554,536 of record OX388309.1, read on the forward strand.
AGACACGTTTTTTTTATTAGTTGGGTATAATAATAAAAGGTTTAATCTGTGTTCTCCATAAATGGATGTTCTCAGACTTCTGAGCTATCCGGGTGGACGGTGGGTCTCCTTCAATCTCTTCTAATAGTTGCATAAATGGATGAAATATTACTTGGAGAAGTGGCCTGTACATCAGATACCTTGCTTCAGCTGTTTTCTGCAGGATCTAACGCAGTGTGATTATCTGATAAATACATGATCTTCAACGTTGGAAGCCTTCATGATGTAGTTCCAGACTTTTTTTCCATCAAAAGTTCCAATGTTCTGAATAAAATGGATGAGAGCACCTTATATGATGTGTTTAAGAGAGTTATGCTCTATAATTACCACCGAGTAGTTGATCCCCTTTCTTATGGAGGGGGCATATATTTCCTTCAGTCCACTCTGTGGGCATTATCTGTATTCTCCATGTCCCGTCTAACAGTTGTGCATACATGAATGAAGTATATCCTGAAGAAATGATCTGCACATCAGATACCTTACATTTGTTAAGAGCACTTGGTACAAACGCTTATATGTATCAATGTTTTCTTTGCGCGGAGAGGGCAGCTTGTATGTTTATTGCATTTGGTTAGTCAGCTGGCTACCCCACTTGTGGAATATGCCGTGATGGGATAGCAGTATTGTCAATAAAATTACTTTATAGTATGTATTCCATCGATTTTCATACAAATTTGAAGGGGGGGGGGGCGGCTAAAAAAAATTGGACCATAAAATGATCCGACAGGATCCATATTATTATTCTCTGAGCTATTCTCCATCAAACTGCATTCATGGAACTCGGTCCTCATATTTTGCACACTCAACTCCTTCCAGCGCCTGCACTACCAGTCTTTTCAGCTCTACGTATGAGCCACAGTTCATGTCCCTCTTCAGTTGGCCCATATACGCGTCTCTTGGTCGGCCTCTGCCATTTGTCCCCTCGGTCTTACCCTCCGCGATGGCGATGAGTAGTCCAGGGTGCCTGATGTTGTGGTCAATCCAGTTAGCTCGTTGTTGGCCGATTCTCTGAAATTGAAATTATATTTGAGTAATGCTGTCTAGAGGTAAACTTAAATATTTTTGTCATCATAAAAGAATTGTAATTGCTTCAATTATAGGTGGTGACTTTGAAAGGGTGGAATGTTTGTGTGCGCTGTATTATCTTATTTTTGTATTGTATTTTTTTGTTTCGTTCTGTATTATTTTGTATAGTGTATAATTATGATGATACTCTGTTTTCATGTTCACACTACTTCGGGACGGGTTACGTCTAGAGAGGTAGTTTGTCGCGTTATTTTTTGTAGGCTATTTTTTTTTATTGAATTAAGTTTTATTTTTTTAATTTTAAGTTCTTTTATTAAAGGTGAAATGCTTTAGTTACAAGTTATAAAGCTTTTACTTACCTAAGTATGTGATTCGTTAGTTGCTCGATTCGGGTTTATTACTTGAGTATAATTGTGTTGTTCTATGATTATTGTTGCATTATCACGCTTTAATTGAATTCTCTGAGTGTACAATTTATATATTGTGTTGTCAGTTTTCTGTGTGTTTAAATAAAAAAACAAAAAAAAAACAAGTTAAGCCCTGCATGTAACATGATCGGTTTTTAATTTTGTGTTATTTATTATCCTAGAAGGAGAGCGATGCTTTCTCTCTGTGCCCCAATATCGTTAAAATACTACGTTTTCTATTGTATTACATAGTACCCGCCGCGCCGTGGGTCACTGTTATACATTTCCTCATCCATGCTCTCCTATTCAATTTGCTCAACACGTGTCCGTCCTGTAGAATCTGGTTTACACGATCTTGTCATTTGATCCTCGGACGGCCACGTCTCCATGCACAATTTTTTTGCATTGTTATAACTTAAATGACATAAAAAAGTACATTTAACGAAATTGTTGTCTCGTTCTCTTTTATATCCCCTGTCATTTTTTATTTGGCTATGTGTCCTTCATTTAGGAGCACGATGTTTATAAGAAACCATTCCTAAAAATACATCGTTTGCACTTCAAACAAGTACCTAGCTGCCTTCATAGAATTATATTACTTCGTATAGAAGTGCTGGTAGCTTAGCCGCGATGTTCCAACTCAGGCCGACCTGCATTTTTGCCTTGTTCAGTACGAAATTGACCATCGTTCGAGTAAGATGTAGCGTTCCTTACAAAAATGCATGTTACACATGCACTATTCAGGTGTATACAACTCAATGGTATTTTATCAACTATAATTTATTTAATTTTCTGTAAGTATCTTAAATTCCCAGTATGGAGTAACTATGTCGCCCTGAGACTCCAAATGAGGCATAAGGAGAGCGAAACGTTCATTCCACATCACAAAACTCTCCACGCTCCTCTTGGAAGCATATGTGGAAGATCATGCGCCAAAAAAACAAATTAAACACCCTTTCCAAACAACACAAAACACAGAACAGGTGGTGAGCCCATTACTTGGAGTAAATATTGTCACACATTTTTAAGTTTTTAGTTATATAAAAGAAAGGCAAAAAAATATTTACCGTTAGCAATCCAGTGTCTCAAGTTCGATTCTCGCTCTTTTCTGATCAATATACTCTTTTATTCAATGTCATATATTTTATATTTATATTTTTTCATATCGTCCTTAGGTCCTTATATTGCGGACACTTAGACTCGTCAAATGTAGAATATAATAACCAATGAATATTACAAACATTATATCAAAAAACAAGTCAATCAAAATTAAGCAACGATCACACAAAACATAAAATATATCCAACCATTAGGATTTCGTCAAGTGAGAAAAATAATTAAATAAGTAAAATATAATATGTAGTCGCAAATGTAAAGGGTTTGGATCTACAGCGTCAAACATAGATATAATAAAATTATAAAAAGGTACAAGGCATAAAACATAAACATTTTTATCCATTTAACATTTCGTCAATCGTGTAAAATGATTTATTAACTAGATACGATTTCACTTCTCTCCGGAAGACCAATACATCATCACATTTTATTGTGTCTGGGAGTTTGTTATACAGTCTTACACTAAGACACAAAAAGCTTCGATCTACTTTAGAGAGCCTGTGTTCAATTGGTCTAATTTTGTGTTTCGACCTGGTATTATAACTATGGAAATCTTCATTTAGTGGTGTATTATCCAGGTGTTTCTGCGCATAACATATACATTCATAAATAAAAAGTGATACCATGGTTAGGATTCCTTGCTCTCTGAATACAGTTCTGCAGGATTCCCTATGATTCATGCAAAGAAGAGTTCTCATTGCTCGCTTTTGCAGAATGAATATTCTTTTTGAGTCAGGGGCGTTTCCCCAAAACAATATACCATATGACATGATACTATGAAAGTATGCAAAATACACCAATTTTGCAGCTTCTACTCCACAGGTCTCTCTTATCTTTTTAATCGCGTAGATTGCCGAACAAAGTTTTGGAGCAATATTTTCAATGTGTGAGCTCCATTGTAATGTTTTGTCAATAGTAACGCCTAGGAATTTACATGCATCCTTAATAACTATTTCTTTTTTATTTAACATGGTATTCACTGGATCATCTTGCATAGGCCGTTTCAGAGAAAAGCGAATCGCATTAGTTTTCGTCTTATTCAGTACAAGATTGTTATCACAAAACCAGCCCTCCATTTTATTTAAAGCATGTAGAGTTTTCGCCTGTGTATGTTCTCCGCCTTTAGTGCTCTTTATCAATAACGACGTATCGTCGGCAAACATTATAATTTTCTCATCATGAATCAAGGAAAGGGGCAAATCATTAATATATATTAGAAACAACAATGGACCAAGAATAGATCCCTGAGGGACACCATAGTTGATATTTCCGAAAGAAGATTTAACATTATCTAGTTCTGTCAGTTGTTTTCTTTCTTTAAGATACGATGCAAAAAAGGCCTTTTCAGTGTTCTTGATTCCATAAAATTCTAACTTACAGATAAGGATTTCATGGTCAACGCAATCAAAAGCCTTTGATAGGTCACAGAAAATACCATAAATGTCATGTTTTTCATCAAACGATTCCAATATATTTTGTACCAAGCTTGCTATTCCATCTGATGTGCTTTTATTATTTTGGAAACCAAATTGTTGAGGATGAAACAAATTATTTCTTTCAAAAAAATGAGATATAAGTGCATATATATCCATGAAGTTATATCTTTTGACTATAAGACTTATTGTTAATATATGAGTGAGAGAGAAATACGGATGCATCACATGAGTAAAAGAGTACTTCGTAAAGGACTCGATATTGTACCATTGTAACCATATTATATCCATACACATAGAAAAAAGTTCATTGCATTCATATTGATGTTGTCTTATGCAGTGTATACTTGACATCCTTTTTCTAAAATCGCTACTTCTCTCTGCTAGTACTACAAATTGCTAATATTTAAAAAAGTAACATGAAAATTGTGATTCATTGTTCTAAACACCATATCTAGTACTTTAGTACATATAAATCTATGGCTGCCTTCCGGTTCTTGAGGCTCTTCTAATTTATTATGTAACTTAATATTTTTATTTTATTTTGTTATCAATTACACTTATCTTTTGTTAAACGTTAAGTAGGTACTACTTATTGAGTTCGTTTTAGAATTCTTACTTGTATCATAACTTATTATATAATTAGTCATATTTTTCCATTGTTTTATTTTAACTGTAGCAAATGACATTGAAACATTGTGATTGATTGTGTGATGATGTGAATGCTATATACAAAAATCGTTAAATTACTTAACTACCCTGAACGTACATATGTAGATGGAGTCCCTCAATTTCACACGTTCAAAGAATTCCACACATACCTAAGGCCATTTTGGTTGACTAATCATTCATGTTATATTAATCATTCATATATATTGTAATTAAGTTACCAAATGTAAAATTTATATTTTGTAAAAGGCGTAAACCGTTTATTTTGGTAAATAAATAAATCTCACAACACGAGTAGGTGATTAAAGAGTTTTATCACAAACCTATCTGTCTACAACATTGAGACTTGAGCATACTGAAAATACAATTTAATGATACTAACATCTTCAAAGGGAACTGAACATGAAAGAAATCTTATTCATTTTCAGCATTTCTTTGCTGGAAATGATGTCTCATTGATTTTTTAATCTAGCATCTTGTGTTAACGTAAATGTGTTCACAACACGCTTTAAAACTTGAGACCAAAATTCCAAAATTGTATAAAGTTAGTCAACAGTGTTCTAGAAAGCACGAGTACAAGTTGTTTTCTTTTGATTGAACACTGTTATTTCTATTTTATCCGCCGTCGCCTATTCCTGCAATTTCATTGTTTTGCAAATAATTATTATAATAATTCACTTATCTTAGTTTTTTTCTAGATTTTATAGTTAGGTAAACTACAATCAGTGTATTTCTTATTACGCATTATAAAATCTTGATGCTTTATTTCAGTTATAATGTTTGTTGTTTGCTTAAAAATTATTGCTTATTGAATATTATTTCATTTTTATAAAGTACCGAGAGACGCTTATATGGACCAACTGTAGAGGGACATGATCTGTGGCTCATACGGAGAGCTGAAGAGACTGGCTGAGAATAGGGAGGAATGGAGAAGAAAGTCAAAACTCGTTGCAGACCAATCCAATGGATTGTTAACTCATTATATAAAGTACCTACGACTTGTATTTGTAATAAGTAGTAATATAGGTAGGTACTTGAAAAAATATTGTATCCAATAATTTTATTTAGCACTAGCTTAAATACCCGGCGTTGCACGGGAATACGGGAAATATATATAAAAAAAAAACAGTAAGTAGGTATATCGTTGCCGTGGAGGTGATCCAAGCCACACTTTTTTGAAAAATGGGTTTAGTATGCAGTTTTGTTCAGAAAACCACGGAGAACATAGTGGTGAAGAGAAATAAGTGATTTGATATTCCTAAAGGGCATTTTTGGAAGATTTTGAAGAGATGTTAAGTGTTTTTACAATCATTTCAAGTACATATGTTAGAGCATTTCAGTAACGCATATAGGAACAAATAGTTCAATTAAATTATAGAAGTGAAAAGATCTAAGCCGCATAGCGCGTAACTTTTCAACATTTTTTTTACAGGTGGATCTTTCTCAGCTACAGTGGTGAAATAACCCAAGTGATAAATTCGTGTTTACTTCTAAAATATATAAATTCTTTAATATTTTGTTATTTATATAAGTGGAATATGTGATCAGGAATATTGTGTAAATTTTTTAGCGAAATCTATGCAAAAATAACTTAGTTATTGTAAGATTAGTATTTTCGGATGTAACAGCGTAACTTCAACACCCTTTTTCTCGGAATGTCTGTCTTGTGGGTTGGATCACTTCACATCCACGGCAACGATATATAAATAAAAATTATTTTATGTAGGCAGCAATAATTTTTGTATCAACTATATACACAGTGTCACATTAAAGTAGAGAACATATAATAGAATATATGTTAGTGAGACTAACAGTATATAAAATTATAACAATATACCTACATTACATACACATACATAATACTATTACGCCGCTTTCCTCGCGGGGTAGACAGAAAGGATCGAGAGCCACTTCCTTCTATCCTTGCATACATCTTTCGCTTCCGTCACTGTCATACAATTCCTCATGCATGCTCTCCTGTTCAATGTGCTCAACACGTGACCGTCCTGTAGAATTTGATTTAAATGAGCTTGTCATCTTAACTTATTCACATTCATCCTTGTAATTACACCAACTTTCATTCCACATTCCTTTTGTATATTACTGTTACGCACACAATCTCTCAGACTTTTACTACACATCCTTTTCAGCTCATATTTATGTAAATAAAAAAAAAATGGGTATTGAAATCTTGAAGTTTGACATCCCACACGGCCATATTTCAATAAAAAAAATGGGTGGATAAAAGTACTAAAATCCTTTTCCCACTGTAAAATATTGAAACTTGACATCCCACACGGCCATATTTCAATAAAAAGAATGGGTAGGTACCTATGTGGAAAAAAGTACTGAAATCCTTTTCCCACTGTAAAATCTTGAAGTTTGACATCCCACACGGCCATATTTTACGGATAAAAGTACTGAAAACCTTTTCCCTCAGTAAAAGCTTGAAGTTTGACATCCCACACTGCCATATTTCAATAAAAAAATGGGAAGTATCTACGTGGATAAAGGTACTAAAATCCTCTCCCCACTGTAAAATCTTGAAGTTTGACATCCCACACGGCCATATTTCAATAAAAAAAATGGGTGGATAAAAGTACTAAAATCCTTTTCCCACTGTAAAAGATTGAAACTTGACATCCCACACGGCCATATTTCAATAAAAAGAATGGGTAGGTACCTATGTGGAAAAAAGTACTGAAATCCTTTTCCCACTGTAAAATCTTGAAGTTTGACATCCCACACGGCCATATTTCACGGATAAAAGTACTGAAAACCTTTTCCCTCAGTAAAAGCTTGAAGTTTGACATCCCACACGGCCATATTCAAATAAAAAAATGGGTAGGTACCTACGTGGATAAAAGTACCGAAATCCTTTTCCCACTGTAAAATCTTGAAGTTTGACATCCCACACGGCCATATTTCAATAAAAAAAAAATGGGTAGGTACCTACGTGGATAAAAGTACTAAAATCCTTTTCCCACTGTAAAATCTTGAAGTTTGACATCCCACACGGCCATATTTCGATAAAAAAATGGGTAGGTACCTACGTGGATAAAAGTACCAAAATCCTTTTCCCACTGTAAAATCTTGAAGTTTGACATCCCACACGGCCATATTTCAATAAAAAAATGGGTAGGTACCTACGTGGATAAAAGTACCGAAATCCTTTTCCCACTGTAAAATCTTGAAGTTTGACATCCCACACGGCCATATTTCAATAAAAAAAAAATGGGTAGGTACCTACGTGGATAAAAGTACTAAAAAAATACATGTATATATACATAGGTACCTATAAGGAAAACAGTTCTTAAAAAGGAACGAAACAATTAATGTTTCCTATATAGGCATTCCCTCCCTGTATTCCCAAAAGAAACCTTGATGAATGAATGTACATTCTTCAATATTCTGAAGTATTATATTTTTAATTGAAATACTTCCATCAGATTTTTTTTAAAGACTCATGAAAATATTAGGTCAAAATAAATACTACTCGTTGATTGAGAAAAGTACCTACCTACGTATTTATTGGAAAACGCATACCTTCAATATTGTCTATGAATTTCATAATTCCATTTTCACAATTATTTTTCTTTGTTTTTTTTTCTCATGTGTCATATTTAGTCTGTCATATGTGGTCTATGAAATGGAATGAAAATATGCCGAAATTATGCAATTCTAATTTACACAAATTAGGAGTTTTCATGATTGCAAGCATAATGTTTTAAAACCAAAATAATCTCCAAGCTTTAAGATTCAGTTTTGTTGTATTTTTTATCACTTCCATTTTGAAATTAATTCAATATGATGAAAATGTTTTGTCTACGATTTCGGCAATCAGGAAGTCAAATTTTCATTCATTACCTCATTAAAATGTTGATATCTTTGTCAATAAATAAGATATTTGAAATATTTTTGGCCTGGAGTCTGTGATTATGTATAGAGTTTATTATTCAACATGCCTTTCCTAAATTAGGGATATGTACGGGCTCAAATATTTGTGCCGATTCCCACAAATACTAAGAAATAATAAAGGTCTACTATATTTTTGAAATCTGAAGCTTAAAAGCATTTCAAAATAAGACAAAATTTTCATCTTTCCACACAAAGCATAAAGGGAACATTAAAATAGAAGAACAATACATACCTTCTCCTTTTTTGTAATTAAGATACTTTGCAAAAATATAAATCATGTCATGTCACATCAAAAAATATAACCAGAACGTAATCATTGCAAAAAAATAATGGATACTCACCTATTTTTTCTTAATTTCCTATTCAACTACATATTTTATAAAACATCATAGGAAAAGAGAAAGTTTTATTATGTTAATTCATTTATTGCATCAAAAATTTTTAAAACAACTACTCGATCAACCTTCAAGATTTTCCTGGGAACGAAGAGAAGAGAATACAGTCTTTTCCGTTCAGATTCTTTGCAATGATTGTCACTTCTTCCCACGACATTCCTAAAGCCATAATGTCGTTGTCATTAATTTATTATCAATTTAATTTCTAATTTCTTAATCATTAATTTCATCATTGAAAAATGAGCATCCAGATCGCAATGCACCGTTTTGTGTTTCTGCAAAAAAATATACTGTTAACTCTTTAGTAATAAAAATGTAAAGCAGGTTTAACACTAAACCTACCGACATTTTATGTATACCTATTCCTACCACGAGCGGTCAAATGACCGCTTCAAAAAAATAAATACATATCATTACTATAGAACTTTTTTTTTTGCTAATTGGATAGTAAAAACATATTTTTGTTCTATTTAGAAAAGTTTTATGCACATTTATGCATTTTTAGCATATTTTTTACATACGTAAGTAATTTTAACTTTTTCACAAATTGACCTAATAATATCTTATTTGATAAGATTTCCATCCAGATGAATCTATAAATGTATTTGTTCTTGTTTCTGATGAACATTCTTGGCGTAGCTGTGTCTCTTTCTGACATTTGGTCTTCTTGTGCCAACTGAAATAAAAATTATTCCTTCGAAATTTCTTCACCCGTAATTTCCTTATATTACATCCAAGCATTTATCCCGGCTAAATCTAAGATATTGAAAAGTACCTATAAAGGTATTTTTAACATTTAGATTTTACACCATACTTTCTGGCCATTTAAGTTCCCCAAGTGAGGCTGATGGTTCTCTTTCTTTGTCTCTTCCCAAATATGGAGAACCGTTTACTATGTACTTACTCACAACTTATATCGAAAGAGAACCAAAATTTTATACCAAATTTGTCCGATTTATTGGGCAAGTATAGAGTTAATCTACGACGTGCTTTTATTAGGAAATAATTGTTCATCTATGGAGAGACAAATGCTCCTGGGTTATAACAGTTTTGACTGTTTTCGATGAAATGGAACCAAACTTGAGAGATGAAAGCAAACTCATCGTTTTGTAGGCATTAGCTACTTTGACTTCTATTGTTAAACCAAACAAATCTCTAAAATGATTTCTATAAACTCAGTTCGGTTTATAGTTGTCGAGGAAAATAACGAACCCCATTTCTTATTCCATAAATATGATACTTAGATACATATTTTAGGCACAAGCTAGACATTTGTTTCAATCGCTTGTTTGTTCATACTAGAGGTCTTCAAACTTTTTTGTTTCACAGACCACTCGCCATATTTTTCGGTTTTGGCTAGACCTAACCATACTTGATATTAATAATTTATACATTTATCAACTTCAAATGCATTTCTGACATCTGGTATAATGTAACTCACATTGAAAGATTGTTCTTCAATAGTGCTTATTCCGATCAGTTCCTTTTTCTAATGACAATTTCTCTTCGTATTGACAACACTCATTTCTGCGATTATGTAAAAAAAATAGGTATTATATGTATATGTGGATGATTCCATGGAGTGCCAAGAGTAAAATCAAGTCCTGTTTGTATGATATCCATTATCGTTGACCCCCATTTTCTTTTCATAAACCCCCACTTTTTTCCGCCGACATGGACTCTTTGTAGGTATTCTTAGACCTCTTGAAGTCGATATTGATCACTTTGGGAATCATTGGTTAACGCTGTAGATCCACAACTACACCACGGACTTTTTTTTTTTTTTTTTTTTTTTTTTTTTTTTTTTACTTTATTTTCCATAAATATAACAATAAAACAACTAACTACTACAAAAAATAATTTTCTACTAACTAAACATCATATCTTAAACACATTCTTTTGACAATAGAAAAATGGAATTTACTGCCTCACTAGACTTGAGTCTGTTCTGAGGCAGTATCTATATATGTATACATCTTCTAAATTATTCTAGTCAGTTCTTGTAATCACCGTGTGTAAAATACTTATAAAACTTTTTTCATTTGTACACTTTCCGAAAAATAAAGTAGTTAATAACAGGAATTGTTCAAAAGGTCAAATGACCGCTCGTGGTAGACTAGACATGCAATAAAAAATAATCAGAAACTAAAAAATAAAAAAAGTTGTGAATATTCAAAAATGGAATATATCCATATTATAGGAAAAGTCAGAAAGTTACATGTCGATACAGCAACGTTATGTACAAGAAATTCTAAACGAAATTTCAAAAACGGTCATTTGACCGCGCTCGGTAGGTTTAGTGTTAATAGATTAGATAGAAAAATTAATTAGATAGAAAACGTATATTAATTCTCACCTGATGTTAAATTAAATATTGAACGTACTTTTTGACACATCGTTCATTAATCGCCATTTTGGAATGTTATAATGACACAAATAATTGCCAGACGAATAACATATTGTTTTTGGCTTTTCAATTAGCACGTGCTTTATATTTTTAAATTGGATTATTTACGCAAAAAATATTTTAAATGTGTTTATTTGCACGAAATTAAAAATATTTTAAATGTTTTTATTTGCATGAACTTAAAAAAAGTCTGATTGTGCTTATTTTTTAGAAATTAATCATAAATGTTTATAGTACTTTTCATAATTAACTTTAATATGGCAATATCTTTTAGCACACAATTTTGGCGGTTAAGAACATTTTCGCACTCTTTCAAACTCACGCAAAAAACGTATTTTTTATCTCATTCACACTTTTTTTTTACACTCTTTTTTGCTGTTTTTCTCGCTTCTTTAAAAGAAAGTACGGCATTTAGTGGGTTTTTATTTGAAATAGATACCTCATCTTGTAATGGTCAGGTCAATGGAACGCAAATTCCTTGAAATGGGCGAGTATAGCCCGGTCTTCGTTAGTATGTAAATTCAAAAATCATTTTTATAAGATATAAGGATAAGGATTATTAATTCTTTTGTTGGGAATGAGTTTATTTGAAAATCTAAATCGTTCGATTATATATAATAACGTGAGGTTATTTTCCTTTGTTATTGACGATTGTTTTTACTTCTTTGTTCTTGGATCATTAGCTTCCTTTTTATCATTCGATAGATGTTTTTTCGGCGTGGAATGTTGTTATTACTCTAAACTCATTTATGTGGGGATCGGAAAAAAATGTAAATATGAACGCTTTTATATGTTAATGGATTGGGTTATTGTTATCTTATTTTAGTGCTATTTAAATTATGTTTTATTCTTGTAATACAAATAATATATGACAAACGTAGCTTTACTAATGATTTTGTTTTTTAATATTTATGAACTGTATTATAAATTTAAAAGTATCTGCAAAATATCTTTAAAAATACTGATTTTTTGCATTAGTCTAAAAAGTATAAAAATATTGCAATCCAATCACTTTAACTCTCCGAGAGGTAAAACAGGGCGTACACCAGCCTGCTATCAGCCATTAAGATGTTTATTTGAAAGCTCAAATTATTACTGTGTTTATCCATAAGCAACATAATGGTTTCCTCAGGGTTTAGTCAATTATTAGCGGTGGAGGACCAGGAAGTTTTCTCTAGAAATACTAGATTTCTAAATATCTAATAATTACAATATTTATTGTCATGATTCTATAAATGAATTTGAATGAAATATATATATATACCAGCATAATTAGGCTGACTGGGGACGAATATCTATCCACGGAAAAATTAATAGTTATATTTTGAATTTTTTAATGGATATTGTTAAAAAATATTTCTTGAATCAATTGAATTGAATTGAATTGAATTATTATAATTGTAAAATGATCATTATATTTATGAAATGTTCATAAATTTCTTTACGCGGCAATGTGAAATCTCCAGTAGAGATTTATTTTAATTACAGATATGGAGAAGCCTAAATTTGCGCAGGTTTGTAAAATTATTCAATGAGGACAAGATAGGTTTATACGAGTAACGCATACATATAGATAAATGTATAAATAAACCTAGGAAAAAGATTTGATATAAGTAAAGTCGATATTTTCGATCGACGGTTCTTGGTGAAAGTTTATGTTAAAGTATTACGAATATAATACTTAGTTAGTAGATACTTCCACTGTGACCTTATTGGTCGCGAGTTGACTTTCTAGATATTCCGCTCTCATCACCTAAAGTGACACATTCTTATTTCTTGATTATTACGAGCTAGACGGTTTGTCCTAAAAACGTATGAATCTGATTGCCTTTAGTACTTATCCAGTATGATTATATTAAGCATGTCCTGCTTCTATTAAAGGGCTTTTGGCGTCGCAGGACCCGTCATCTGGAACCAACCGACTCCTCGAGGACTTTCGTAAAAACCAATTAATAACAACGTTCAGGAGCAAATTGAAGACATCGCTCTTCCAACATAATTTCCCGCGCTCTTGAGATGGATGCTTCATTAAACGGCACCGAATAAATTATCCAACCACATCATACATACATACATAATGAGTTATTAAATAGTTCATTTCTCTCTGGACATTTATATTCGTGATTTTCATGGTAGCAATAAAAAAATGGTGTATTTATTATGTCTACTGGTGTATATATTTGGTGCAATTATTATTTACTTACTATAATATAATCTTGATATTCTTACTATACCTACCATTTTTTATTAACCCAATAAAATTTCATTCTGATTTAATTAAAATATAAAGTTGCGTCATATTGTCATATAGCTCACAGTTATTAAAGTTTTTTTATTATGTAACTTGGTACAATCTGCCTAATTCTACACTATCCATTCATCACAATGGTTCCGATCTCTTATAAGTATGTCATTATCATACAGACTAACAATTTTCTTCCTCATGGGAGGGCACATGGTTTCAGCATAAAGGTTCAGTATAATTCAACAAAACCCTTTCAAAACTTACGACCCCCAATGTCATTAAGAGAAGATTGCCATCCCAATGTACTTACGTTAGGTAGATAGATTTTCTATATTATGTAATCTTCATATTATAATATACTTATTCAATAATTGGTACCTATCTTTTTCTTCTTCTACTTGGGCACTTAGTATTCCCACATGACGGTGGGGTCTGCCCATCTTGTTTTATTTCGCCACTTTGGCTATGCCGAGTGTATCGTCATGGGAAATATCGTAGTTCCGTTGTTGTATCTTCTTCACTTTTATTAATTGTATTTACATATTTATTTAAGTGTTAGAACGTAAGACGTTTTATTTAATTATTTACAATTTCTACATCAGCTGTTTTTATTTAGCCCATAACTATTTCGACTGCCCAGATAACATAGCATCTTATTCATAAGTGGCGCGTCGAAGAGAGATAGATACGTGTACAAATATCTGTTTGACAAAAGTATCAAATCTGTTACCTTCTTTGTTTGGTTGGTCGTAAAGAGAATTTATAATTATAATGCCTATGTAGTATAATTATCTCAATCGGGGAGTTCACTTTATTTTTGGGCTCTTTACAGTTATTTCTCTCCACTTGAGGATGAATGTAGGTAAGTATAAGTATTTAGATACTTTCTTATTTGTCGTTCCCCTGAGAGAAATAGTTAACATTTAATCATTTCTTTTTATGTTGGTGCCTTATCGTCCTCAGCTTTATATTCACCACTATTCCGTTTCTGTTTGCGTCTAAGTGTGTATGCACTAGTGATGTAACGAATGTCTGATTTTGGATATTCGCGAATGCGAATGCGAATATTTCATGCCGACATTCGCGAATGCGAATGCGAATGCGAATATTGACTTGAAAATGGTATAGGAATTTGAAATATTCCAAAACTCCTCGGTTTTCTTAAAGAACATTTTCTTGCAGTACCTTTTTCCACAATGTACCGGGTAAGTATCCGGTACTTTCACCGAATTACTGATTTGTTTCTTCATTTACATGGTACACAACAGATGAAAGACATATAAATATAAACATGTAAGCGACAAAAACATTCCAATAGTCTTACATCGAAACAGTGCATACTTCAGCAATAACACACAAAACAATTATAGAAAATCTTACACATAATATAGGTATTAATTCACAATACATCCAATCACCCATTTCTATTACAAATCGCTGCTCACCCAATTTCGCACACATACCTAATACATTCATTCGCACAAACACATTCACACTTCACTAATGTATGCAATAACAATACAAAAAAACTCTTAAAAAAGAAAAATCAAAAATTTAAAAATTTAAAAAACAGTCTAAAAATTAATACTATCCCAAACACTTCACATTTTATCAAACATATACATTTTTTTTATATTTATTTCATCTTATTCTACCCTCAACTCTCCTTTCTCACATACCTGACGTAATTGGCACTTTAAAATTCTATAAACAGGGTTTCTTGAGTCTGCAATCGTTTTTGTTTTTTTTTTAATGTAGAACGGAAAACAAGATTATGTTAAAGGAAGCATTCTAAAGTTAATCCTATCTAAAATATTAGGCACATCGTATTCGGACAAGCATAATTATTTTTCTCAGGTTGCATGCATCCAGCAAAACTCTTCACAATTCCAATTTAGGCAAATCTTTAATAAATACAGGATAATGCAATCTCTTCCTAACCAAACGAATGAATTTAGACTGAGTTCTCTCAACTTGATCGACATATTTTTTTAAATGTGGATTCCATACAGAGGAACAGTCCTCCAGCTTGGAGCGAAACAACGATAAGTACAAGTACAAATACGATTCATATAACCTAAATGACTTTGTAGATCTCAGAATAAATCCCAGTATTTTATTGCTCTCTTCGATAATTTTGTTCACGTGATCATCAAAGTGAGGCTCAGAGTCAAACACCACACCTAAATCTCTAATCTTATTTACTTCTTTTAAATCATGATTATGGATATTGTAAATTCATTGAATTTTGTTTCTATTTTTGGTAAAAGAGATCAGATTACACTTCTCCAGATTCAAGTGCAAGTTATTTCTTTTACAGTACTCGTGTAGTCTTTCCAAGTCCTCGTTAAGCATTTCATAGTCAAACAATAATTGAATTTGACAGTATATTTTTAAATCGTCCGCAAATAATAGAAGCTCTGAGTGGTCAAAGCACTTTTTTATGTTGTTTATGAATATCGTGAAAAGTAAAGGACCCAAAGAAGACCCCTGAGGGACACCAGATGTAACACTGACACTGCCAGATGAGTAACCGTTAAGTTTAACTGTCATCAATCTATCAGAAATATATGAGTCAATCCACCTTAGTTGAAAAAAGTCGATGTTCTACTTTATCAAATGCCTTTTGAAAGCCGATATAAATGGCATCCAACTGTATACGATTGTCCATAGCTGAGAAAAAAAATCAGATTTGTTACTGTCGATCTTCCACTCATGAATCCATGCTGCTCTACAAGAAGACACGGCTTCAGGAAAAAAGTAATTTGTTCACGAACCATACCCTCAAATATTTTTGAAATAGGTGATAGAATTAAAATTGGTCTGTAGTTACGAACGTCCGATTTGCTGCCAGATTTATGCAAAGGAATAATACTAGCCATCTTCCATTTGCATGGAAAGCATCCTTCTTGTAAACTCCTAATTTATTTATCGTGTCGAAACCCAGAGAAAAAACCCATCAAACTGATTTCCAGTACTGCGCAAAACGCGCAGCAGGTGGATATGCGTCAAAAATATCCTCCATAGTGCAAGTGACAGGGCACAATGGACACTCCAACAAGTGTGGCACAGTCTGTGCTGCACCACAGTCACACGCTCCGGATTCGTCCTGTAGGAAGCCCAATCGTTCTCTATTGTCGCGGCAGTTTCCTACACCAGATCTCAGTCGATTTAGGGTTTTCCATGTCCCATAGTCTAGATTGCCTCCTGCAGCAAGGTGTTCTAATAAATGTCAGATACAATGGTTTGGTTAAATGACTTACACATCTCTTTAATATATTGGTGCTAGACCATCAGGGCCAACTCCTTTTGTCTCATCTATACCTAATAAACGTTTATGAACATCAGATTTCAAGATTTTAACCATGGATAAACATGAGTTAGTTAAAATATTTTCCAATTCTTTAGTATTAGAATCATGCAAATTATTCAGTGAAAATACAGAACCAAAAAACGTCGAAAACAAGTTTGCAATTCCCTCTGGATCGCTCGAAGTCTGGTCACCGTCACCCATTACCCTTGGATAGCCTCTAGATTCTTTAAGGGAATTCACGAATGAAAAGAAAGACTTGACATTGCCCTTAAGTGACTTCTCAGTGTTATTAATAAAAGACCTATAATCGTGATTCTGCGACAACTTCAACTGAGCTCTTAGTTGAAAAAATAAATTGAACCATCAGTTTGAAGAAGGGAATAAATCCAAGTGAACCACATTTGAGAAAACCGAAAAAAACTTCACAACTCTTTCATTTGTAATATTCGTGTCTGTTGTTGTAGGGGACAGATATAAAAAATAATGTTTTATATCATGTGTAACATGAGATTTTTTTTTTGCACTTTTTAGTTTTTGAGATATTTAAGATCGAACTTTGTGGATTTGTTCCCTTCTTCAAACTTACAAACATCTTTGAGGCAATCGTCTGTTAAATGTATGATAATTAAAAAACGGTTCTATAAAACTACATTATTTATTTCTAATTTTGAAAAAACATCAACAATAAATGCAAAAAAAAATACAACAGTATATAAAAAGTCCCTTTGGCTATATAAAATGGTCATATAAATTGGCCCTTTTAATATGAATATTTTTTTTCTGCCACACAACACGTTTAGCAGTATCATTCAATGAAGAAGATTTATTTTTTTGTTCAAATCTTTAAACACATCTACTTGTGGGCGACCAAATCTTAATCCCATATTTTCATTGAAATATTTTCTATGAAAATCGTTTTTTACAACTGTTGTAAAATTTGGATATTTTGTACACTACAGCTATTAAACATCATTTTAAAATTGAGGTCGGAATTCAAATATTTTACTATTTATTGGAATAGTGAGACACTTAGGTAGAAAATGTTCTTATATGGTTGTTAATAATATAAACTAGGTACTTGAGTTGATAAAATTTTCCGCAGTTTTGGTGTTTCCCCGTTTATCCTCTGGCGATTTTCTTTCAGCAACCAATGAAGTTAGTTGAAAAAAGCCTTATTCTTTATTGAGTATAGAACTGAAAAACCTTTTTTTCAATCATTAATTTTTTTGCTCTTGGACCTTGGAAAAATTGTTTCTATATTATTTTTTTCCTCCTTAGAAAACACTCTCTATTTTTACAGCCGCACTCATCATCGGTATTGGTTTTCGAAGGAATATTGCACCCAGTTGTTGTACTAACATAAAACGAAATCATTTGTTTTTTTTGTACTTCATGATTGTAAAAATTTGTATTTCTTACACCTATTATAAATATCCTAGGAATTTCCTCAGCTTAATTACAAGACATAAAAAATGTACCTAATTTGTTAAAAAAAGAAAGACACAATCATACTTGACACTATTAAAAACACAACCAACTGACAAGTATCAACATCATGAGTAAAATTAGAAGAAAAAAGATCACCATTTAGGGAAAATTGCGAGACAGTTTTAAGAAGGGAATAAATCACGGAGTTATTTCCTTCTTCAAACTGTTCAGAATTTAGACAATGCATAACTCCTCAGAAAATATTGTTTTTGCGATTTTTTTCACGTGGAGGTGTGCGTTTAGATTTCAATGACACTTTGACAAAATATTTCGATTTTTGATATTTTGGCGTTTGTTCCCTTCTTAAAACTGATGGTTCAATTGTAGTCAGAATCATTACGGTTCATCTTCAACTTACGCCAAGCCTTAGACTTCTCTTAAACAATAACAGAATTCTATTAGAGAACCATTTGGGAAAATTATTAGGTGACACCCTCTTCATATGTAGGTGTATGCTTCTCAATTATTAGCAATTAAGACCCCACCTCCATCCCTTTTACCACTCAACATGAAATCCCTATCCTTGCGGTAAACTGTATATTCGTTTTGAAAAAGTTCGCTGTCAAATATGCCACAATTTAGCCAAGCTTCCGTCAGAACAATTATATCATAACTATTTGCAAATAAGTTTGCTCTAAACTCCTCGATCTTAGTCTTCAAGCCCCGAAAATTCTTAGAGAATACTTTAGTGTGGTTCACCTTGTAGTATGATATAAATATTCCTTAAATAGAATATAAAATTATTGTAGGGCCCTATACTCATAGCAGTTGTAATACTTAAAACAAACATATAAATTAAATCTCCACAAATGCATATTTCTCCTAATAATAATAACATCATCAAGCAAACGAACACAGGAAACAATACAACAAATGTGGCCAACACGGAACAGACCAGATACTTTATTACTAAAATAATATTCGCAAAACATTCGCATATTTTTTTGCGAATGCGAATGCGAATACTTTGAAATATGCGAATATTCGCGAATGCGAATGCGAATATTCGTTACATCACTAGTATGCACGCAGTTGAAGTTATTCTTACTTAGCTATTAGTTATTCTTGCGTTGTTAGGAGTATGTTTATCTTATAAAATTTTATTTCCTCCTCAGTGATAATCAAATCTATGGTATTATTGTTTTCTTAATAATGTTATTTTCTTTTGTTTCAGGTGAGTTTCAGATCTTGGAATTTGAAAAAGTTTCTCAAAACTAGAAGTGGTAAAGTACTTAATGTACCTATGTAGAATTTTTTTAATTTGGTATACCAACTTTGACTTAGATTTTGAAGAATGGATGGTGTACTTATATGTTGTACAGACACACATCGCATTGGCAAATAGCCATTCCAGGAGAATATTATATAGCTTTTTAATAATAGTTAAATATCCCCGTCATATACTGTACCTGAGAGCCATTTAGTCTTAAGTACTAAAATGACATTTTCAAATTCAACTTTTTAATCGAAA
This sequence comes from Athripsodes cinereus, assembly GCA_947579605.1. Taxonomy (NCBI): domain Eukaryota; kingdom Metazoa; phylum Arthropoda; class Insecta; order Trichoptera; family Leptoceridae; genus Athripsodes; species Athripsodes cinereus. The sequence goes on from OX388309.1 coordinate 17,574,463, forward strand.
AAATCTCAACATTTTACTAGTAATTAGCTGCATATATTATAGTATATACAGCTTATTACATAGACCCTATAGTATAGACCCTAAGCATTTCTGTACTTAAGACTCACGACTAATGTGTTATTTCTGCTTCGTAACTTTGGCATTTTTGTCAAAAATGCACTTAAGTCCTAATGGCTCTCAGGTACAGTATTACTTTAAAGTTGACACGCGGGTATTAAGTATACATTGGGTGTTTGGCAGAACGTTAGGATATATAAAAGTGACCATTTGCAAATCCATTTGACCAATATTTTGGGTTGGCTGACTTTGTGTAGGTACAGGATGATAATTTTTTTATTCATTAAAAATTGCATTTGTTTGTACCTCTCTACCATAATGACCTATTTATTTAACGTAGGTAAACCAATTAGGAATGAGTTATAAAGACAGAAGAGCAATCTGGAGCTTATACAAGAACGAAATGGCTGTGATTAAAAGCGGAGAGAGCTGCGCAGAAACAAGGGTCGAACAAGGTGTAAGACAGGGATGCTCAATGTCGCCAGCTCTCTTTAACTGCTATATACAGCGAGCTATTGATGATCTCAGAGAAGAAATGAAGAACTGGACAGGAGTAAAAATAAATGGGAAAAAGGTCGACATGATTAGATATGCTGACGCATTGCACTGCTCGCAAACTCCGAGATGGAGCTGAACGAAGCCTTAGGAAAAATGGAAAGTATACTGTTGTCAAAGTACAACATGAAAATAAATAAAGAAAAAACAAAATGTATGGTCGTGGGAAGAGAGGAAGCGACTGCGAACATTACCATAAATGTAGTGAGAATCAAACAAGTAAGAGAATTCGTGTACTTGGGCAGCAGAATAAACCAGGATGGACGCTCCAAATCGGAAATTGTGAGCAGAATAAACCAGGCAAGGATTGCCTTTAACAAAAAATCGAAGATATTGGAATCCCCAAATATTGATTTAAGCGTAAGGAAGAACCTTACTAAAGCCTTTGTATGGAGCATTCTGCTTTATGGTTGTGAGACGTGGACCATCAGCAAGAGTGAAAGCGGACGGTTGGCGGCCTTTGAGATGTGGTGCTACAGACGCATGCTTAAGATCCATTGGTCGGAACACGTCGAAAACGAAGAAGTATTAACCAGGGTAGGCGAAAAAAGGCAACTTCTTAAGAGAATCGGCCAATAACGAGCTAACTGGATTGGCCACAACATCAGGCATCCAGAACTACTCATCGCGAGGGGACAAATGGTAGAGGCCGAGGCGTATATGGACCAACTGAAGAGGGACATGAACTGTGGCTCATACGTAGAGCTGAAAAGACTGGCTGAGAATAGAGACGAATGGAGAAGAAAAACCAAACTCGTTGCAGACCAATCCAATGGATTGTAACTTATTATATATACAATCCCAGGTGCCGGCAAACTCCCCTTTCACGACACAAGCTTTTAGCTTACTGTGAAAGGTGTATAAGGTTGTATTTGGGTTTATAACAAAAACCCAGATATATCTTTTTTAAAAAAAAAAAAAAAAAAAAAAAAAAAAAAAAAAAAAAAAAAAAAAAAATCCAACAAAAATTTACCTTATTGCACATGTACACATATTCAAAAAAAATCCTAGCATTGCGATGTTAAAAAATAATGGTCTTAAAAAGGTCCTTGAAAAAAGAATGTGTAAATTTTCATACAAAAGGTTTAGTTCTTTTCTAAAAGGTTTACCTCTACAAAAAATAAATATAAACCTACAGTAGTCGCTTACTTAAGCAAATATAATATAGGTACCTACATATTACGTAATGAGCGTTGTTTTCCGTGCCCATTTCAAAATTATCTACATACTTAGAATAGATTTTATCAAGATTGATACATTTATCCGATGAGCTTTCTGCAAAAAATATATCTTTTGCTCTTTTCCGTTATTTTTTTAATGTCGTATAAAAGGCAGACGTGTTCGGAAAAATACAAGTTTATCAAAACATTAAGTATGATAATTTTGTTTTATTAGTAGATACTTTATTGTTAACTTACTCTAGTAATGTAATAAAGCTAAATTATTCTTTTTCTTCACCTATGTTGCCGGGTCATCGGTTCTGACGCCGGTTCATTGTGGGATGTTTCGAAACCAGGAGTGCTGTCTTTTGCCGACTCCTCTGCACCCCTTGATTTTCCCCTTGATGATAAGCTGTGCGGTGTATGGAAAACTAAAAAGTTTTATTGTTTGATTGATATGGAGTTTTACAAAATAAATACGAATATAATTAACATGTTTTATTTAGAGATTAGTTAGACGGGTAGTGTTGTTAGTTTTTTAGAAACTATTATTAGTACTTGATTGGGTTAGTTGGAAGAGATCATGCCTTTGAGATAAACTCGCTCTCTGTATATTGATTGTATTTAATTTGAATGTTAGCTTCTATGTAATTGTTTATAATCAATGTACAGTAAAGAATGAATAAATAATTAAATTAAATAATCTATAGTAAACGGATTAACCCGAATGTGTAAATATAGAATTGATTCAGATATAGGAATCATAATCGGGGAGATTCTCAAAATTTTATTTGATAATTTCAGACGACAGCCTAACATTTATTTTTGTACGATATTCAGGTTACGAAAATAATACCTGTATGTAAAATTTTATTACAATCTGTGCTGCTGATCATTTGCTCGGATATAAAATATTTTCAATTTCTATTAGATACCTACTGGTTCCATGTTATATCTTAAGAATGAATCCGAACTATTGGAATTTCCTCGTAAAATTGACAAAATACACCGTTTGTTGAACACTAAACATAAGTATGTACCTACGTTAGCAAGTGACACGCATTAGATTAGTACCTACCTATTAGGGAAAATTCACATCTTAGATTGAACTTAGTATTATGAACCTGCTGGGATTGGCTTTTTTTTAATGAGATATAACATAATGTAGGTACATTATGTAATTTTGTTTTTAGATTCGTCTTCTGGGTTTGTGAATTTACAATTTTTTTGAAATTCATATAATTATTACAAATCTTATTTATTAGCTTGACATTGATTTTTTATTAAGCAATATATACCTACAAATTTATTGATTCTTCGCCGCCTCAATGTTCCTCTTGGGAGCTTAGGGTAATCATATGTATTCAAATAAAAAAAATATGAAAATACGTTTCGTGGACTATAAATGATAAAAAATTTCGGTAGAGAAATTTTAGTTCATTTTCTCAACAATCAGTATGTATGAATGTGTAGCCTGTGTATTTTTAGTATCTGTTAATATTCTGTTCATTAATTTGAAATATTTTGCTGTGATTATCCAGAAATATCAATTTTTCCTGAATGTTATGTAATTTACCGAGATACCTATTTCCCGCTTCAGGTTTTCCCCTTTTAATTCATATACATAATGTATGAAATCTTAATCTTTTCCAGACTTAATTATTGCTCTCCTGAAATACAAAACATTCCGCAGCTACCCAACTATCTTATGAATAAACCAGTGCAGGCAGGTTAAATGACTGTTTTTCCTTTTTCCATTCCGCTGGGATAGAAACACAACGCCTCGTTAACTTTTATTTCCTAGGATCATTATACTTGTTAATTTTAAGACAGTAAGAATTAACAGTTTTATCGTTCCCCCAATTCGATAGTCCTAAAGCGTGAAGCGAAAATGTGAACATTCTAACTAATGTACATACTTTTTTTTAAATAATTTTTAATTATACACGTTTTGTTACCTTCTTCAAGGATGTCTCACAAATTTATTGTGTTATGTTTTGTTGATGTTAATTTTTTAAAGGCAACATACTTACCTTTTTTCTTCGTAAAAGTCTCAGACGCGATTAACATTTGTGATTTCCTTTCAAGGTACTTAAAAACATTGATTTAGTATTGTTGATTTCCAAAATAATATTAGTACCTACATAGATATTTGGAATACGTAAGTATAAAATAGTATTTTTTATGAAAAGAGATTTCTTGGTAGAATACAGCTTAACAACTTATTCAAATTGATACGGGCTTTATGCCTGTATATGCGAGGTGTAATCCCTTTGGAGTTTTCTTTCTTTTTTTCTTGATTCATAAACCCTTATTTAATATACTTTTTCAACTCCTTTCCTTTATTCAACCTTTGTTACTTACTCGTACATAAGTATTTCGAATGTTCCACGCGTAATCAATTTCAAAATAATTTCCTCACAAATATTTTTAAGATTTATTTTAGTGTTATTACCGTTTATAAGAGTCCCCTTTTTTCAATTTTATATCCTCGAGAGAATAAACTTTTATTTCTATTTTTTTTTTTATTTTTATTTTTTATTTTTCTTTTAGATACAACAGCATTTACAATAGGAATAAGTAATTTACAAGTTCAATATTTGATTTACATCGCCAATTATAGTATCTTAAATATATTCATTATTATGTAGTACAAAAAAAAAACAATATAAGTAAGTACACAATAGGTGGGGAAGAGAAGGAAGAAAGAAAGAAAAGAAAAATAACAAATAAGTTAATAGGAGGTGAGAGAGAGAGAAGGAAGAAAGAATAAAGAATAATTATAAGGCATATTCAGTACAATAACAACACCACAATACTATTTATATGTACCTACACTGCACTATATATCATCGCATACCTATAGCTATATCTACACTATACTATACGACGGCACTCAGCCATACTAAGTATACACAGTTCCACAGTATAAATAATCAAACAATTAAATACCTCAGCGCAATGTACCTACTCAGCCACCATTAGGTGACAATAATTTATTTTATTAAATAAAATCTGCCTTTTTTAAAAAAAAAACAACAACAATATACATACAATACACAGTACCTATAAAAATACAACACTATACATTGTTACAACCGTCTAGATCCAAAAGCCGATATCTGCTTCAGGTTATTTTTAAATTTATTTAAAGTAGTAATGAATGGATCCAGATCAGGGTTACTTCCGCAACTTCTGATGAAGCTTGTGCAGGCTCTATTTATATATGAGTTAAGGTGAGGTCCGTCTCTTCTGAAAACAATGTATCTCTGATCAAACATTTCTGACGAGAAAAAGTTATCATTTAACCATGTTTCCGTTGGACAGATAACATCATAACAATTCTGCATGCAATTAAGTAATATCTCATTTGTTTTAGTTCGAAGTCATCTCACATTTTGTAGGTATATTTCTAATTGATCAGTGCCTGTGTTTTATATATTCTGCATTCAATATGATATTCGATGACATGGACAACGCAAAACAACAGCGGATACGCAACACAAATATTACAAATCAAAACAAAATAAATCAGTATCAAAATTAAAAACAAATATAAATATTTCAATGGTTGGTCCGATTGATCCACCATTTGGGAAACACTTTCTTGACTGTGGCTGAGTGCATCGCAACGATAGTTCGTACAGATGTGGTTGTATTAGTGAAATTTTCTGTATGTGGTTGTATTAGTGAAATTTTCTGAAATTTAATGTAGTTTGTGGAGTTGTTTGTTAGTGTGTAAGTACTATCTAGATTATTTGAATCAGGAAACAAAAACCATTGATTGATGTTCCCAATTTATGTAAAATATTTTTTGAAAAATACATTGAATACGTCAATCAACAGCAAATTAAGTAGAGAAGGAAGGCAGGAAGAATATACACCATCAGGAGCATGATGAAAAGCAAAGTAACAAGAGAGGAAAGAAAAAGGAGTCACAACAATAGTCAGCATATGTAATAAGTAACATCACATGGATTCATATATATATATATCTTCTATTTTATAGTTGCCAAATCCTTTTCGCTGGTTATAAGAATCTTGTGCGTTCCCTCGTCCTTTCTTAAAAAAATCCTTCCATTTCTCGTCCACGCAAACTTGTATTCCTTTTCCTTGGCAAGCTGACGTGTTTCGAAGAGAAGCCTTTTATTTTTCAATGTTAAATGTTCACTTATAATAATATTATTTGCTGGTCCCTCAACTCCGATGTCACGCGTTGTGATGGTCCTCTTCTTCATTCTGATTGATGCCAAAAACGTGTCTCTAGATATTCTCCGAAGAAACTTAACAACAATTGGCTTCGGTACGTCTTTGTTCCTCGTTCTAGTTCTCACCATAAAGTCCACCTCACCGATGTCAAGAGCACACCCTGTGACCCTCACTATAGATTTAAGGATCTCCGGTAAGGATTCACTTCTTGACTCATGGACCCCCCTAATTTCGATGTTATACAATTTGGCTGCCTGTTCTTTGGCGTCATTTTGGTTCTGCTGTTCAACATTTCTACCATGCAGTAAAGCCACATCCCTCTCCAGAGCCTTGACCTCCGGCGCCCTCGCTTCCAATTCAGCAATCCTGTCTCTGAGATCCACATTATCCGCCTCCAACTGATCCATTCTCGCTATCAATTCGGATAATCTAGAGTCTACGATAGCCGTGATAGTTTGAGTCAGCACTACCATCTCGTTTTGAATTCCACTCAATTCACTTTTGAAAAAAATTTTGAGCTCTCTTGTCTGATCCTCCAAATGAGAATTACCATCCGACAATGAGGTAGCACGTGAGCGCTGATCATTATTGGCTCCATCTGAATTTGGCGTAGACGCTCCGGATCTAGGATCCTGTGTTTTACACTCTGTGCACTTCCAGGAAACCTTGGAAATCTGGGAAAGAATTCGATAGTTTTCTTCCGTTGTGCCACCACAGGAGTAGTGGAACGCTGATTTGCAGCGAGTACAACGTAAATATTTTTTAGGGCTTACTGTGTTCGAGCAATGGTTGCATTTGACTTTTCTTCCAGACATTTTATTGGGATATTTAAATTAGCCGCGTTAAAAGAAAGGTTTAGGATCCCCTGCCAGGTGTTTTATTTGAAAGTATTTATGATTAGGTGCACTTGCACTTGATAAGAGTTGTGTGACAATACTGAATTAAATTGTCCACACGATATATTAATGGTTTTATATTAAAACAAAGTCTCATACGTTACAACAGTTCACATCAAAAGATTCGCAGTGAAAAACACTATATACACATATAATATCACCTTTATACACAATCTCTAACCTTAGTAATGAATTTATTAAATGGAGAGAGAAAAAACACTGTACTACTCTGTTGGAGTTTTTTGATAATATGTTATTTTTCATAATATATGTAATATTTCATAATATTCTCACCAATCAAATGATAACTTTTACGCCATTTCCACAGAAATGCTAACAATTTTACATTTGCAAGTATATTATCTGGTTTACCTTTGATTCCTTTGTATCCCCATACGAAAAATAAATATAACCTACATACACACCTTATATCCGTTTTCAAATGTTATCTGAACCGTTTCTTTTTGAATAATTTCCATATACATTATTATATTCGATATAAACCCCGCCCCCTATCAAGTCACCAAGTTGTATACTCTGGGGTATAAATTCTGCTTTTTTATTTCATTCACCATTTTTTTAGTAATCTTTTTACAAATGAATGAAATCTGTAGATTTACCTTTTCCATTTGCTGCAGTGAAATAGCGTGCAAAGCGATATCACTTTATTTGCAAACAAATATAATATATTATATTGGTTTAAATTTGTGACAACAATTTTTCGAGTCAATGATTAATCTACGTCTTTAAGTAAGCACTCTTCGTATAATATTGTAGTAGTCTTTAATATCTATTTTCTTAAACATTAACAGTGTGTTAAACAAATACATGTTTAAATCTCAAAACTGATTTCGATTATGTATTTTAAATTATGCAGTTTAGAGAATCCTTATATTTCCTTTTGTATAAAATAATCTATATATCTTGTTAATGAAAATATCATTTATTTATTTTTATTTATTATAATAGATTACACAGCGTTGACAATGAATAATACAATAAAACAGTTTATCATTTACATCGCCAATTTAAGCATCTATACTGTGGAGCAGCACAATATAATTACCTATTGAAAGAGGAAGAGCAAGGAAGGGAGAAGGGAATACAACTTAGTTCAATGTGCAATGGTATATCATATAGTAACTTATTATATAGATAGGTATTCATACAATGTGCTGCAACTATGACAAAAAATTTTGTTATACCATATTATATAGGCGTATAATATTAGTATGTAGTAGTGATGTTACGAATATTCGTATTCGCAAAAAAATATGCGAATGTTTCGGAATATTATTTTGGTAATTAAGTATCGGATATTCGATAAAAGTACCGGATACTTACCCGGTACATTGTAGAAAAAGGTACTGCAAGAAAATATTCTTTAAGGAAATCGAGGAGTTTTGAAATATTTTAATTCCTATACAATTTTGTAAATTCGGCGACGGGGGGGGGGTAGAAATTTTTATGTTTGAACAGCAAGTCAATATTCGCATTCGCGAATATCCAAAATCACACATTCGTTACGTCACTAGTATGTAGGCATATAATAACAATACAATGCACCCAATCAATTGCTGTTTAAACTGGTGCAAATCTATTGATGAATGAATTCAAATAATAATTCGTTCTCGATTGCTTTGTGTAAGAAAGTGTGTGACTGCGATTACTCGTGGAAGGGCAGTGAAATGGTAATGCGCTCAGTAATTTATATGGGCTGTCAACACCTCAACACCATTATTCAAAATTTTGTGCAAATAACAGAGGTCCAAAATTATTCTACGATTTTCTAGTGAGTTAATTTTATAATGACTTCGAGCTTGGGCATAATTCTCAAAATGGAGTCTGTTTCGAAAATTTAGTTGTTTGATGTATTTGTTCTGTACGCGTTTGATTGCATTTATGTGCGTGAAATTGCTGGGGTTCCATATTGCAGATCGAAATTCAAGAATATTTCTGGTGAGAAAATTGAACAAGATTTTTAAGGAGCTGGGATCCCCAAAATTTTTGCTATTACGGATAATGAATTGTAAAGTTCTAAAGGCCCGAGAATTTATGTGCTGAATATTTTTTGTGTAATCTAATTTCTCATCCAATATTACCTCAAGATCTCTCATCTCTTTAATGCATTTGAGAATCGTTCCGTTAATTTCTTAACTGTACTTACAGATTATGATTCCTAGTATAAATTACCTATACTTTTGCACTTATTAGTATTAATATACCATTGATTCTGTTCACAGTACAATTCCAAACTATTTAAATCCTCCTGCAGTTTATGTATATAATAAATGTATTTTTTTTTCAGTAATAAGGTGTGTATATAATATTATTAAGTTGTAAATTTTATTTAAATAAAAATATTTGAATTTGAATTTTTACTTACTTTTTCTTTTTTACTTTAAAAAAAAAAGATATATCTGGGTTTTGTTATAAACCCAAATACAACCTTATACACCTTTCACAGTAAGCTTAAAGCTTGTGTCGGGAAAGGGGAGTTTGCCGGTACCAGGGATCGAACCCCGGACCCCTTGTTCACAAGACCGAGAGTCTACCCCCAGGCTGCTGTGTAAAATTTTTCGCATCGTCGACAAATAAAACTATTCTTGAATGTTTCAGACATTTATCCATGTCGTTTATGTAGATTAAAAACAATAATGGTCCCAAATGTGACCCCTCTGGAACACCAGAATAAATCGGATGGTAATCTGATTCATCATCATATAACTAATACTTTAATAAATAATTGAAACAAAAACTACACTTTGGGTAACTTGATTTTTAGTTTTGCAGAATGTTCGTTTAATATTTAGATTCATGAAAAATGAAAATGTCTATCGAAGGGGTGATTTATTATTGTTCAGGTATTTTTTACTTTGTAGGATGAAAGACTGTGTGTTTTTCGATGCAGTGTTTTTATTATGTCATCTTAGTTATGTCCAACTTCATTATGTCGTACAATATTTGTGATTCTCCTTTGTGATGTTTGTAGTCCAGGAAATATAGACAATAAATCGGGGTTGCAGGGAAATAATTTATAACCAGCAGAAACCTTCAAAGTTGGTTCTTTGATGCTTCTGGAGCGATTCATCTAAATTTTACGTGACATTCCATACATAATAACCAATTTAAGATAGCCCCCAAGCGTATTGCACTTTGTTTGTAGAGATGCATTTATGTCGGGCATTTTGAATAAAAGCTCACATAAGATTTTTGAAGATATTTCATGATTTGCTCGAGAAGCCTGAAAGTTTCAGTTGGATCTAAATTATTTTCCTGATTAAATCCCGTTTGTTGTGTAACAGAATGATCATTTTTTTCATAGACATACATTTTTTTCTCAGTTTATTGACCAAAACTCTTTGTTATTTAAATAATGAATTTAAACATAACCCATGATACCAAGCGTGTAACCAAGTAATTATTTTTGACTATAACTGTATGTAGCACCGGCGCGGCGTGCCTTCCAATATGCAAAAAAGCACATCGTTCCTTCAAAAGAAAAGCTGAGTATTGCCTGTAACTGTTAAATAATAACAATGGAATCGTATTATATTTTAAATTTTTCTATAGAATTGAAAATTTGACAGCGTTGGGGGTACAAATTTGAAAAGTTGGACGTTTGATTGAAGTTATCTAGTAAATTATGGAAATCATAAACTTCCCTTAATTATGAATGCATGAACACTTTTAAAAAACTAGTGATTTGTGTTTTTTTGTTTGTTTATTTTCAGTATCCATGCATCTTCCTCATATCTATAGAACCATCATCAGTGTTTTTTTTTATCAGAAACTAAATACAAGGTATTTAATAATATCACAGATGTTTACAAAAATTATTATTATATTAGAGTAAGTGTAATGTGTCAGGCAGATATGAAGGTGGGTGTAGCATAGTGTTGAGAGCAGGTAGGGGTGTATTGGTAAAAAGGGGGGAAATAGGAGAGTAGGGGGAAGATTAGAATATTTTGTCTATTTATTTAATATACACAACAAAAAGCCTTTAACTTTCATAAATATAAAAACATACATAAACATAACAATGTGTAAAATGATTTATAGTGTCGAAGATCAAACAGTATCCAGAGAATATTATAATAAAAATAAAACGGTTATACTTAAGAGGCCCCTTTAGCAAAAACGATAAAACATTCAATTTTCAACAAGTTTGGTACACAAACTCTCAAAACTTGTTGACCCCACGAACATTTTGATTTGATAAAATATGAAAACAAATATTAATTACCAATATCAAACTTAAAGTTAAAAAAAAAACCTTGATTTTAGCTTCATAGTATTCGTTTATAAAAAAAGATATTTCTAAAAATCGAATTCGGGGATGTGTTTGGTACATAAATGCACGAGAATCCTACAAATTTTCATATATTTTTTTAATATTACGAATACTTAAATAGTTATTACAATTATAGAACAAATTAATTATATTTTCTTTTTGTATTTTTAATGGATATTGACCGATTAAAATTTTTTTTTATATAATGTCTCTTATTTTGATACCAAAAATCACCACATGAACTCGATTTTTCGTATATTAAAAAATGATTGCTTAAATCTATAGTATTTATGTTTGATAGGATGAATAAAAAATAAATATATTTTACAAATAATTTGTATTTTGATATAACAAAGAGTAGGTACCTAAATAAACCTCATCAGTCTGCGATTTATTTATTTTTTAGTAAAAAACTGATATCGGTAAGTACTAAATATTTATTTTTTATTTTATGAAGTCAATATGTTCGCCAGGGTCAACAAGTTTAGGCAGTTTTTCTATCAAATTTGTTGAAAATTGAATATTTTACCGTTTTTGCTAAACGGCGCCCTTATTTGGTTTCAAAATATGAGAAATTTTATTTAAAAAAATATTTTTTATGTCGGTCAATATCCATGAAAAAAATAAAAAAAGTAGAATTTTTTTGTTCTATAATATTGTATTTATATCTAAATATTCTCAATATATGAAAATTTGTAGGATTCTCGTGCATTTATGTATCAAACGCACCCCCAAATACGATTTTTAGAAATATGCTTTTTTATAAACGCTTCTATGAAGCTAAAATCGAGTTTGTTTTTAAAGTGAAAGTTTGATATTGGTAATTAATATATGTTTTCATATTTTATCAAATCAAAATGTTCGTAGGGTCAACAAGTTTTGAGAGTTTGTGTACCAAACTTTTTGAAAATTGAATGTTTTATCGTTTTTGCTAAAGGGGTCCCTTAACATATGGAATAAAAGTTAAAAAACCATATCATTATAAAATCAACATCACAATACGATCAATTGAAATAAGAATTGTAAAGTATTTATAGAGTTTATCCAACGCACGACCTGTTTCGCGGACTCGAACCGGTTTCGACAATGTTGGTTTTTAAATTCCTTAATAACTATCTTGTGAACTCAGAGTCCGCGAAACGGGTTGAGCGTTATTTATACTCAATATTGACAGTTCTTTTAAAAGTGCCATGTCAGGTGCCCTTAACGTAGGCTTCCTTGTCCTGTGCTAGCCGGAACAGCTCTTCCACACTTTCACCTAGATTTCGGTCCACACTGATGTTTCTTAGCCAGGAAATCTGGCGCCTTGCCTCATCGCGGCTACACGTAATTTTTCTCTTCAAGATAACAATAATAAATATTATTCATATCTATTATTATAAAGCTACGTTAAATGTGCCAATCCTAGTGCCAACACTTATGTATGCAAGTGAGACGTAGACATGGTTAAAGAAGGATGAAAGTGGCATAAATGCAGTTGAAATGAGATCGTTGAGAAGGATGTGTGGTAAAAGTCTGAGAGATCGTGTGCGTAACAGTGATATACGAAAGGAATGTGGAATGAAAGTTGGTGTAATAACAAGGATGAATGTAAATAAGTTAAGATGGTTTGGGCACGTGGAAAGAATGAATGAGGGCAGAATGACTAAGAAGATATATTTGGCTGAGAGGAATGGTGCTCGGAGACGTGGACGTCCTAGGATTAAATGGCAAAATCATTTGAATCAAATCCTACAGGACGGTCACGTGTTGAGCACATTGAACAGGAGAGCATGCATGAGGAATTGTATGACAGTGACGGAAGCGAAAGATGTATGCAAGGATAGAAGGAAGTGACGCTCGATCCTTTCTGCCTACCCCGCGAGGGAAGCGGCGTGATGGTATGTATGTATTTATGTACGTTAAATGTATTTCGTTTAAAAAAACTAGGGAAATGTACTACTGTATGTGAACTAAAAATAAATATGATTTAAAAGAAAACCTACACGAAGCGTAAAGCTCAAGATAATTTTTTATTATTGACTTGATTATATTACAAATCTAAATCACATATAAAGATATATTCATAAAACTGTGCAACCAACGAACGAAGCCCGTTAAGGGCCGATCTTATAAACATCCGTTAGTTACATAACCGACGAAATATACCGAAAAAAGAAAAAATCGGTAACTTTTGCATCTTATAAACGTCCGATTGCCATATTTCAGTAAAAATCTGTAGGTTAGTATACCGACTGTTTTGGGAACGGTTTTGACACTTAAACCGTCGGTTTATAAGTCAATTTTTTTTGTTCGCTAAAGAAAAGGTTATTTCTCTTAAAATATACAGTGTATTTGTGATGCCTCACTTCTCATAAGAAATATTGTTCTTGAATTTAAACAAAAAAATATATTTTCAAACGTGATTACGCAATGCTGCGAGGTTAAACTTCAATAATGCGTGTGTATTTGACCGTTGCTATGCATAGAAAAACAGTAAATCATAGCAATACCTTTTATAAGACACCCATCGGTTTGTTTGGCTTACAAACTTCCATCCGTCAGCAACTTACCAAAATGCTAACGGATATTTGTTAAAATGTATATAAGATCGGCCCTTAGTCATTGAAATGACTTGTCAACAGGCTCCGCTCATCTGCACATCCAGCTTATAACCAAAAAAAAAAGTTAAATACAACTATATTAATCCTATAAATGCCCACAAATCTATTCAACACTTACACTACAGTAAATAATTTGATCTAGAAAATAATGTACCGTCGATAACGGTTCATAGGGTATGTTGTAGTGAAAACTTAAGGGCCCCGTTTAGCAAAAACGGTAAAATTTTCTATTTTCAACAAATTTGATGAACATATTGATTTGATAAAAAAAAAATCAAATATTTATTACCAATATTACTTTTTTTATAGAAAAATAATAAATTGCAGACTGACGAGATTTATTAAGGTACTCTTTGTTATATCAAAACACAAATTATTTGTAAAATATATATATTATTTATTCATTTTATCAAGCATATAAATACTATAGATTTTAGTAAACTTTTTTTAGTATACAAAAAATTGAGTTCATGTGGTGATTTTTGGTTTCAAAATATGAGAAATTTATCAAAAAAAAAATGTTTTTAAGTCGGTCAATATCCATGAAAAAAAACGAAAAAAAAAATAGATTTTTTTTGTTCTATAATTATAATAACTATCTAAATATTCTCAATGTTAAAATAAATATATGAAATTTTTTAGGATTCTCGTGCATTTATGTACCAAACACACCCCCGAATTCGATTTTTAGAAATATGCTTTTTTATAAACGAATACTATGAAGCTAAAATCGAGTTTTTTTAAAAAATTAAAGTTTGATATTGATAATTAGTATTTTTTTTTCATATTTTATCAAATCAAAATGTTCGTAGGGTCAACAAGTTTTGAGAGTTTGTGTACCAAACTTGTTGAAAATTGAATGTTTTATCGTTTTTGCTAAAGGGGCCCCTTAATGAAACAAATCACAAATAAATAGAGATAATGTGCTCAACAAGTCCGATCCTACATTAAATTACGAACACTAAGAAAACCTATTTAATTTTATTATAAAATTTGAATGGATAATTTGTCCCAGGTAATATGTCCATACATTGTCACCTCACTTTACATGTCTGTACGTATGTAGGGTGAGTGATGTGTACTAGTATGTAGTTATAGTGGTTTAAGTAACTTAAGTAGCAATTATACGTGGCTTTATAACTTCGTGTCTTCTTGGATTCTGTTTTAAGTAAATGTCCGTATTCTACCTAGCTATTTTAATTAAACATGGTTTACTTTGTATAAACATACGTATGTTTGTATGTATAGCGGGACGCTACTGAGTTATATATATTTCGACATTTCCAGAGAGATGTTTTTGTAATTATGTAGACGAATTAATTCGAATTTAGGATAATAATGATTTCAAAATATGAAAAGATCAGATAAAAATAATTTTAACCTAGGAATATATTTTTTAACTTTATTTTACACCGATTACAAACATCGCACGCAGAGGAACAGTCAACCTGGAGAGGCTTATTCTAACTGAGAGTGTCGAGACCAATAGAGCTAGGGGACGCCCACCAATGAGATGGAGTGAGCAGGTGAAGGGGACAACAGGTGGACCATGCATGAGGCGCTGCGAAGAGTGGAGGATCGGAATCGCTGGAAGCATTTTGTCCACACCTATACACCGATGGTCTCGATCCTCAGCACTGAGGGAGCGACAACAAAGACGACAAACAATTGAACTTTCAACATGATTTCAACATACAATTAAAATTCATTGTGGTGATTTAGTTACTTAAATAATTATTTTTAATTGTATTTCGTATTTCAGTTTGATTTGATTATTATTTTCGTTTTTTAGATATGAGTGTTAACCAGGGTTAGATATGAGTGTTACGTAGAATTGTTAAACAGGGTAAGCGTAAAAAGGCAACTCCTTAAGAGAATCAGTCAACAACGAGCTAACTGGATTGGCCACAACATCAGGCGCCCGCTGAAGAGGGACATGAACTGTGGCTCATACGTAGAGCTGAAGAGACTGGCTGAGAATAGGGAGAAATGGAGAAGAAAATCTAAATTCGTTGCAGACCAATCCAATGGATTGTAATTCATTATATATGATATAGATATGAGTTATATATTTGCAATCTACCTTTTAGTACTTATAGCTAACTGTTTTTATTTGCAGGCAGATTAAAAATCACAAGTATTCTGGGATTTTTAATGTGTTGTTTAATCCAAATAATTTTAAGACGAGATTGTGGGGTTCATATCTTTGGAATAAGTTTATTTATAATTATAAACATGACAAAATATTTTCAAATTCCTATATCCAAAGTTTAAAAATAGTTGTAGTATGAATGGGATGAAAATGAACGTGACAAAGACGAAAGTACCTACTGAGGCCTGAGTCAATAACACATTTTCACGTTACGTTTTCGTTCCGTTAGCGTTCAAATGCAGACGACTTGCGCCAAAGTGTCAATTTTCGTAACTATTGTGTATCTTAGCAACGAAATTGGCACTTGCTTGCAACTTCATCTATACTCGAACGTTAACGGAACGAAAACGTAACGTAAAAACGTGTTATTGACTCCAGGTCAGTAGGTACTTTCGTCTTTGTCACGAAAGAGAGATTGATAAAACAATAGGTATGTATGTGAGCTATTCTAGATTGTGATGCTTGGCATCGTATAATTGAGTTACTTAATTCTGTCTAAATGAAGCGATTATTTTCCACCACGCTTTATTTTGTATTCGAATTACGACATTATCTCGTTAAGTATGCATGTACACGTATATTTGAGTGAAAGTCACCCCGTGTTTACTAGATATATGTATACTATTATGTGTTGATGAATACCTACTTAATTATAACAATGTTGTTTCGCAATATTATGTCTTTTATGTTTAATATTCGTTTACAAATGGAACTCGTTAATCATAAGTATCTACTATTTAATCATCTGTATACAAGTCTTTACTGAAGCAATATTTAGTTGACTCATTTCTTATTTGATATTATGATTCTATTATCGTTTTAAATAATGAAATTTTGTGAACAAAGGAAGGCTGTCTTGTAAAAAGCAATCTAATCTTATTTGTTTGTTTTATGTTTATTATTTGTGTCCATTCCGATTGCTTCGTAATTTAATGTAGGATCGGACTTGTTGAGCACATTATAAATCTATTTGTGATTTGTTTTTCACTACAACTGAACCATTATCGACGGTACATCATTTTCTAAATCAAATGTATCGCGATTCTCGTCTTACCATGATAATACTCGTAAGGCTTGTAGTATAATAAACCATTACCTGAAATCGGAGGATATTTTTAACGTCAGTCTTTCAAATTTTAAAGAACAACTCAGGGACATGTTTCTCCCTAATGTCCTCTGACTTCGTAGTAGTAACCTTTGCAGATAAGATGGTGCGAGTGGGGATGTGAGTTATAGTGATGCTCATGCTATATTTTTAGGTGATAAGAGATAGGAAATATAATTCAAAAACCCAGTTTGATGCCTGTCACAGTGTATTTGTTTTGTAGTTTTCTTTTTAATTTATTTGTATTTTAATTTTATTCTTAAATTTGTTAGTGAATGATTTTTATAATAACTCTGATGCTTATGTTTGTTTGTTTGAACCTGTTGTATTGTTTGTGGTGTGTAAATTAAGTTATTCTGATCGGAGTGTTTGTATGTAAATAATTATTGCTACCTATACAAGATATAACCTCAGTATAATCAGTTTTATCATATTTTTTACTGTACTTAAATGTGTGTAGTATGTATTTATTGTTTCTATGTTAGTTTATTTCATTGACTCTTGATAATTTTAATATTTTAAATGGAGTATTACTTACAATTTTGATAATAGCAATTTTTTTTTTATTAACACCCTACTATCATGTTTGAAGGTTATAAAGTTGGTCATCATGTTTCGTTTAGTTTCTAATGTATGTTTGTATTTTTGGAGTTGTTTTTGAATATGATTCTATTGAATATTTTTTATGTTATCCCCTAAGCTCTCCTACTAACTTAGTCAGTTATCTTATCCTAGGCAGCCCTCAGGCGCTTAAAGTATAACTAATAAAATATAAGACTTTCATAAGTTGTCGCTTGTATTTCAATATTATATTGATTGCATCATGTCTATATAAATTAAAATAATATGCATGGACAATTCACTCAGATCGAGCTTGTCTTAAACAAAGATGAAGTTTTTATTATGGGAACTAAGACGACAATACACATAACATAAACAATGCACTAAACACACAAACATGTAACACTAAGACCCAGGACAATTTGAAAAAGGTCATTTTCTTTTTACCTTGGTCGGGAATCGAATCCGGGACCTTGTAACTCAAAAGCCAAGAGCATTACCTCCACGCCAAACTGGCCGCCCTATTTATTTATATATTCATTTGTTTATGAACATAAAATGTTATGGAATCTACCTAACTTGGCATGAGCCCGTACCAAGGCAGACTGAATCAGTTTTCTCCGTTCTTTGTCTCATCGCTTAACTCTCTTTACTTTAGTTAGGTACTAAGGTTAATTATATCTATGTTTAAACTTATTATGTGTTATGTTTAAACTTATTTTAATACATTATTATTGCAGTAGGAATAGCCTCGAATTCCTTTCAGATTCCAATAATTGATAGTAAAGATATTTTTTGTACAATTTATTTTCTTATATACATAACTTTAAATTATAATATAATATATCTTATTGCTACATATTTTTTGTTAGAAAGAAAATGTGTTCCGTATTAATCTCACTATTGTCCACCATAACTTCTAATCTATAATTCTCTGGGATCGCATTGGTCGAAGGCTGTAATGGTTCCATTAGAATATGGAGTCCTTTTAATAATAATAATAACATTCGTACTATTTAAGTACCTACTAATTTACAGATGTATACCATTAAATTTCAGAAAAAGAACTAAAATTTAGTAGACACACACGTACTTATTTATTATTTACAAAAATAAAATTTTATCGTGGGTTTCATGTACATTTTCTTTTGTATCATATTTATTTTTAGTTCACAAGCAGCATCTTTCCCTAATTTTTTAACGAAGTACATTTAGCGTAGGTATATAATGTGAATAATATCTATTAATAATTATCTTGAAGGGAAAAATTAAGTGTAGTCGCGATTTGGGAAGGCGCCAGATGTCCGATGGAAAATATTTATCATTGTTTAGTGTTGCTTTTCAATATAAATAACGCTCGACCGGTTTGGTTTGGAAGGCAGCAGGCTATGAGCGCGCCTCAGCTGATGTCAGGTTGAATCCTACATGAAACGTCTGGTAGACGCCAACGGTATTTCTCAAGACTAGCCAAAAACTTTTTTCAAGATTTTAATTTATAACAATGTTATAAAAAGATAATATTTGACACATTAAATTTCCACGAATCACACCAATACCTAAACCTTATAAACATTAAACATAAGGGCGACGAGTCTTGTTTATGAAAATTAATAATTTTCAATGATAACTGTTTATGATTACTATTAACGCATATAATTTCTGTTAGAAATTTAGCATGCTTAGAAATATGTTTTTCTTATGTCATTTTTCATTTGAATTTAATTATGTGCACCTAAATTTTTCATTACATTTTACATGTTTTTGTAAATGTTTGAGCTTATCTATAATTGGGAATTTTATATGTGTGTATATTTTATTTCTTTTAGTAAAAATCTGTTGAAAAGCTTAATAAATAAATAAAGTAAGCGGGACCTTGATTGGTTTGTTTTCTGGAAAAATATGACTGTTAATATTTGTTAATTTGAACTGTTTGTGTCTTTTAAGAGAAATAAAATAAAGTAAAACTCATTTCAAGTACCTGTGACTGTGAATCTAGTAACAATTTATTATATTACAGTTAAATTTACGCAGAGATATAAATCCCCACGCGGTAAGTCGTGAGCTTATACACATATTAATATGTATATGTTGTCATGCTAGTGGTGACGGTTCAACATAGTTAAAACAGGAAAAAATAACACTTTGTCGTCATATTCTTTTTCCTGACACAATATTTTTCTCTTACTTCTACTTGGAATTCCACTTACTTGGTTTTTCCACTCGTATTTTTCCCTCGTTACGGCTGTTCTCTTTAAGAAGAATTACTTAATTTCATTCCCGCCCTTTTCTTGTACCACCGCCTCATCGTCTATCGGCAGGGGTGATAACAATTATTATTATTGTTCTTTTTCCTGAAATATTTGAATTTTCAATTAGGTTCATTGTAAAATCTTACATAGCGTTGTGCTTGTTATTTTCTTTGGCTATAGATTTTTAAATTGGAAGTGTTTCATTAAATGAAGCACTCGCAATATATAACGTATATATACAATGTAAATTGTTCGATTTTTTTTACTTGTTGAGTAAATTTTAAATGGAAATAAAAATAAAAATATGTGGATATGGGTTTAAAATATTGCCGTTGAGACTATATACTACGTATATCGATATGGGGGTGAATGATTAAAACTCTCTAACATTGTGATAAGAATCATTTCCAAATAAATTTTTGACTACGTTTTTACAAATGTCGCTCATTCATTTGAATTAAAATGATAGTACAGCATTATTTTTGTCAAAAGCTGGGCTTGGTAAGGTTGTCGTTAGCTTGATGTTAGTCTCGACCTTTCAATCGAGAGTTGCTTACTTGTTCCACTTTCTATACGCAAGTTCACAAGCGCACTTCTTGCTGTGGAGGTGTTTGGAGTGTATTTAGGATTGCTATAATTCCATATTCATAAAAAAAAGATAAATTAAGTCAAAATGAAGAAAGCTCCTCGCGTTATTATTGAATTAAACAAATTTGGTTCATATTACTTGTTGCATAAAATATATTTTGGATTGGAGTTAATAGAAATTTCCATTAATTTTATTGTTTGAAAATGGCATGTGCATAACTTGTACTATATACATTGATGCAATTATAATTTTTATTTTTTATTTATTTATTTATTCTTTATTGTACATTGATAACAAGCAAATTCACACAAAAATACATTTCAAACAAAGACAATCATACAATCAATATACAGAGGGCGAGTTTATCGCAGAGGCGCGATTTCTTCCAACTAACCCAATTTCATAAAACTTTCACATAAAGAAAATCTTAAAGAAAGGAAAGAGGAGGTAAAAAAGGAGAAGAATATGTAGGAAAAGGGAAATATCTAGGATACAGAAGTCATATTTTGTGTGATAAAATGGTCCATGACCGCCTGCTTGAAAGCTTGAAGAGTGGGGAGCAACCTTATCCTGGAAGGCAAACTATTCCAACAGCGAGCACCATGAACAGAAAAAGAGTTTGTAAAAAAGTTTGAGCTATGAGCTGGTATCGCCAGAAGACGCTCGCTATTGGATCGTAAGGGCAAGCCATGGCTCGAAAGATACTCAAACATTTCTTTGAGATAGTATGGTGAAGACGTAGAGTATAAACAATTATAAACCAGTGATAAGACATGGAGATCTCGTCTTTGGCGCACGGTAAGCCATTTCAGTTTATTCCTAAATCTTGTTATGCGGTCAGATCTTTTCAGATCAAAGATGAAACGAATGCCAGTATTTTGTAACCTTTCCAGTTTAGTGAGTAATTCCAAGTTACAACCAACGTAGGCGCAATCGGCATAATCAAGGATTGGAAGTAGAAGAGACTGGACCAAAAGAGTTTTAATTTTCATGAGTAAGAACCTTTGCAATCTCCTCAGATTATGCATGCTGCAAAAGAATCTCCTCCTAACATTATTAACGTGTTGACGCCAAGAAAGCTCTCTATCCAGTAAGAGACCAAGATTCTTTGCAGTTTTGGAATAAGAGATTACAGTGGAGTCAATGTATGTATTAGGGATCGTTAGATTATTCAGTTTTGAGATTGAATAGGGGCTTCCTATAAACATCGTTTGTGTTTTAGTAGGATTAAGAATCAAGCCGTTTTTAGTGGCCCAGTCAGAAACTTGTTGCAAACAATTCGACTTTTCATCAACAGCCCTTGACAGATCCTCTAACTTGAAGTGAGTATAGATCTGTAGGTCATCGGCATATAGATGGTAGTTACAGGGAATATGTCGCAGGATGGGGCTGATGAAAATCGAGAACAGCAGAGGAGAAAGCACTCCGCCCTGTGGCACACCCGCCCTCAAATCCAACCAGCCAGACTCAACACCACTTCGCAACCGCACAAACTGAGTTCTACCTTTTAAGTACGACTCGAACCAGGAAATACAGGATTGAGATGCATTGAGTCGCCTGAGAGAAGCAAGGAGTAGATCAAAATCCACAGTGTTAAAAGCCTAGAACTACACTCAAGTTAATATACAAGTCTTTGGCAGAATCTTTGATTAGGTATGGTATTAGTAGCTGGGGTAACTGTTCTAATACTAATTTAAAAAGGGTAATGCTCGCACAAAAATCGATCTTAAGATTAATTGTTAGTAAAAATGTATGTACCGCGGCGCGTAATAATATTTCGTTATACTTTAAAAAGTTGAATATTTTGTCTGCTAAAGGCTTGTTTTGGCAAAAGATAGTTCTTGACCAGTTTTTGAAAGATGAGTATAAGACAAAACCGCGGCAAGCTCATCATACTAGATTTAAATCGAATGATGGATACTTGGTACCAAAATATAATAATAAATACGGTAAGAGAACTTTAGAATATAACGTGCCTAAATTGCTTAATATGATGCCGACATCTATTAAGAAATGTGGTAGTAAGATTGCAATAAAAAGACTTGTCAAGGAATGGCTGCTGAAATGTGCATTTGTATATAATTGAAATTTTGTAAATACTTTAGTTGTTAAGTTTATGTTCGATGCTTTGGATTAGGTTGAAATAAATTATGTATATATTGTTATTTTGTAAGGAACGCGCCGACAAATCTATTTTAATGGATTTGGCGCGACTGTATATTTGTATTTAATGTTTATATTATATGAAATAAATAAAATAAAAAAAAAAAAAAAAAAAAAAAAAAAAAAAAAAAAAAAAAAAACTGCTGAAATCTAATAGTGTCAAATGGGTGAGTTGTTTTTTATCCATAGCTCCTCTTATGTCATCAGTGATTTTTACTAACGCAGTTGTCGTACTATGCCCTTCTCTGAATCCTGACTGAAAATTATTGTGGTAGCCATTTTCCACAAGAAACATGTTGAAATGCCAGTATGCAAGTTTTTCCAGCACTTTTGAGAAAAATGGAAGTATTGATATTGGGCGGTAATCCTGTGGAGCTGTGGATCATTTTTTTTGGTAATGGAATGACATAAGCCTGTTTCCATTTGCGGAGAACTATACAGTGTTTGAATGAAAAATTAATAATATGAGTCAGGTGTGGTATTATAATGTGGAGAAAGCGCGAGATAAAAGATATGCTTATTTCATCACAACCTGCAGCTTTGGACCTAATGGAGGTAATGCAACGCTCAACCTCAGCTTCCGATATGGCTGGAAAGTCAAAATGTGGATCTGTTAGCCCTACGTGTGTACCTTAATCTCTCAGAGCAGCCGCTTTAGCAGTATCATCCAACGTAGTAGGAGGAGAGGCGAAGTGTGCATTCAGACAGTTGGGTTCCAAAGATGGCTCACCATGCGCCAATCCCCCATCGAGAGAAACCAAAGAGTCAAGACGCTTCCACGCCTGAGCCTGAGAACAACCACTAAAGAGATGAGTATGAGCAACTTTGGCGTTTCTACATTTTTTGGAACAAATGTTTCGAAGACTTCTAAATCTCTGCCAGTTTTCGACTGTTGGACAATGATTGTGTTTGATACGAGCCCTGTTCCTGCGCTTCATCAACATACGGATTTCGTCTGTCATCCACCGCACACCAGGATTTTTCACTTTAATTTTACGAAGTGGAGCATGTTTATCCAATAATTTCAGAATATTTTCATTAAGAATGTCAACTTTCTCGTCAATGGTATTGAGACGTGTTATATCATCCCAATCCATAGCCTCGGCATCGGAAACTAGGGTTTCAGTATCAATTCGACGAATGTTGCGAGCCACCATCAATTTAGGTTTCGGTTTTAGGACTCTGATAGAATATTCCAGATAGAGCAGATCGTGATACGAAAAACCAGGTGCAGACAACTGTCCATGACTTCTCACCATATTCTTTTGTGAAACAATGATATGATCTATGAGTGATTGAGAATTTTGAAGTACATGAGTAGGTTGTAAAGGAAGAATATTAAGATTAGCGGAGTAAATCATTTGCATAAGTCTAGCTGAACGTGCATTATGTAACAGAAGACAAGTATTAAAATCACCCATAATTACAACATTATTATAATCAGAAGACAGATTCTCCAGCACGACCTCCAAATCATTAAAGTAGTTGGATGTGGGAGGACAGTAAACAACCCCAAGAAGAACAGAGGAGTGCAAAAAATTCACCCTCAGAAAAAGATACTCAGCATCGCCAATGCAGCGAGATGAAGACAGCAGGACGATCTCATAAGGTAGATCACTGCGAAGATAAACGCAGACACCACCACCTCGCCGCTCAAGCCGATCATTCCGGATTAATTTAAAACCAGATATTTGAAACAACGAAGATGGTAGTGTAGGCTTCAGCCATGATTCGGAGGCCATGAGGGCATGGATATCTAGGTTCTGAAATGTGTCCACCATCTCGTCGTGGTGAGATGGAAGACTCTGGGCGTTGATGTGGCATACCCTCAATAATCGCCTTGGACCACCAGAAAAGGTTTTAATAAGACACGATCGCAAACAGACTGCATCATCACCACCAGTGGTGGAAGACCCGGACAAACTAACAGCATCTGTGGGAGAAGGGGGCGACAGGAGGAAAGGAAAAGTAGAAGGCGATATCACAGGAGATATCATCTCACCGCAAAGCACAGCCACAGGATGTGCGTTGCGCGCCAGTTTAAAATGACACAAACAGGTATACCAGCACATCAATTTTAGCATAGGTAATATACTATTTTCAATTTTCTGTGCCAGATGTGTACTCCAACAGTCGCAAGAGTTCAACTCACCGCTTGCATGTTGCTTCATTGACTACGAAAAAGCTTTTGACAGCCCCCACAGACCAACCATTTGGAAAATACTGGCCGCGTATGGCATTCTACCCAAGGTGGTAACCATGATCAAAGCCCTGCATATGGACTCTGAATGTTCTGTCAGAACATCAAGTGGTCCAACTGACACCTTAAGGATCACTACTGGAGTCCGGCAGGGCTGTGTATTGGCACCTTTTATCTTCGCCATAATTATGGACTACCTGCTCAGAAAATCTATTCTGGGCCCTGGCGGTGTGCCTTTATCACAGCGTAAAAACAGTGAGACGTCTGTGGGAGTGCTGCACGATCTTGAATATGCGGATGATCTAGCCCTTTTTGATACATCTGTGGACGGATTACAGTGCAACGCTAATGCTCTTTATGAAAATTCTTTGCGCCTTGGCCTTCGTATCAACGCTGGTAAAACGGAGTACATATGTAATAGTACATACACGAGTACTCACACCCCACTAATGGTTGGCAATTCCCAAATATCTCAGATTAGTAAATTCAGGTACCTGGGAGCAACCATAACGCCAGAGGGTGATCTCCGGTCGGAATTACCAATCCGCATAGGAGCAGCTAGCGGGGCTTTCAACAACATGAACAAAGTTTGGTAAGCGTCTGGACTCAGCATCAGGACAAAATGTCGCTTGTTCAATGCGTGCATCATCCCAATCCTTCTATATGGCTGCGAGTCTTGGCACTTAACCAAGGCTCAAGAGCGGAAGATACTAAGCTTTGAAAACAAGTGTCTTAGAAGGATCTTGGATGTCAGATGGTATGAACATGTTACAAATTATGCTGTGCGCCGGCGCACCCAGCAGAGACCTGTAATCTCCGTAATACAGGAGAGACACGATGGTCATGGCTGGGACATGTTTTGAGAATGCCTAATGATAGTTGGCCAAAAAGAGCACTGTTCTTCCGTCCGCCGGGGTTCCGTCGGCCCGGGCGTCCCTCTTTCACAATACACCGTTCCTATGACAACGATATCAGAGCGCAAGGAATGTCGTGGAAAGAGGTGACGCAATTGGCACAGAGACGCTCTGAATGGAGGAGGCTGGTTTCTGCCCTGTGCTCCCGAGAGGAGCGTTGAGGGCGATGATGATGATGATGATGAATATACTATTATTTGAAATATTTTCATTACCAGTAGATATTACAGGTATTTGATTTCAGGCACACAACAAAGGGTTCAATTACCAGAATACATTTTAGTCGGCTGTAATGGCTTCTTTTGCTTTTTCCTTCTTGTAAATTTTTTTTCAATTTTCTCTATTTTTCTATCATGTTTTCTTACAAAATCAAATCTGCTTTGGCCTTTTATGAACTATTTTTTGCCTGTTATTTATTTTATTTATTTAATTGTCTACATCAATAGCACACCACGGATAATATATTTTCATAAAAACAAACAATGCAGAAAAGAAAGTATCAATATATCACCTTATTTATAAGTGTACACAATTAAAATGTTTATATATTATTTTAGAAGCCCATAAGGTTGTCACATTTAAATAAAAGAAGAAGAATAGTAAAACAATATAAACAAGTACCTACAGTTAGACAATAAAAAAATTAATTGATTAGTATCAAATATAAAAATAGAAGGCGCTTTAGTAAGTGGTTTCATGTTAAAGTGTTTGTTATCGTTTTTAGAAGTATGAAGAAAAGGAGTATGAAATGAGGGCATGTAAGCGAGGGATTACGAGAGTTCTTGACATTAAGAGGTTTTGATGAGTTTACCCTCTATAACCACCTGATAGTGTTGTTGTGTTTATGTTGTGTTAATTTATTAGTAGATACATCAAGTTATAGTAGTAGGTACGTTATTTATTGTAAAGAGAGCGATATTTATATTTGTGATATCGAATGCCTTTTGATGATATTGGAATGTTCCTTTATTGATTGTGAAAATGATTCGTTAAGTGTGCGTATTCATATACCTATAATTATGTATCTAATCGATTTCTTACTAAGTTTACATCGTAAAGTCTTTCTCTGCCTTCACGGAAAATCCACTTACACGTACTTATTGTTTTACAACCTGCATCCAAAACGAAAAAATAATGAACGGATTTATAGAATATAAAACTTATTGAATTGTTTATACAATTTATAAGTGTTTCACACCTGGGTCATGTATTGCGCGGAAGAAGTTAAAATTTATATTTTTGGTTTTTTGTATCATGACAAAAGTTAATTTTAGTAGTTTGATGAAAGTATTCTCTACGTAATGATTATTAAGTAGTCTGTTATGAGAGGTAAATTAGTGTTAATGTGAATGAATTAAAAGTACGTGCAATTATATTTATGAATAATTTAATTACCTAAAACATTCATCGGCCGTTGCAAAAAAATCAGCAAGTTTAATTTTGATTTACAAAAATAAGCATTGCCTTTGTGCATTCTATATTTCTTTCAAAAGTATTACCATAAAGTACCTATTTTCATAATTCACTCGATTGCGGGTGCATTGACATAAAATGAAACAAGAAGTACATATTTTGAGAAAAATCCACACATAAATATTTGAGTCCATATTTGAGTATGTATGTTCGTATGTCCTTAACGGTCTCTGAAATTAGGAAAAACAGAAGTTAAATAATACACTCTATACGAGGTCTCATCTTATGGGCAGGTTTAAGGCTAAAAATATTTTATACTAGCTGACCCAACAAACTTCGTACCGCCTAACAATCAATGAATGATTAATATTATTTTTAATCTATTTACAAACTCCTGTAATTGTCCAAGTGTGTCATCGTATAGTGTAAAAAATAAAACACAGATGTTAAATTTTATGGATAACGATTCTAATTTGAAAATGTATACTTACAAAAATTATTCTATAAGTAGGCCAATCTATGAAAAAACTTCATCTTTGATTGTGTATAATTATGCATATTGTTTTATTGAACACTACAACAAAAAAGTCGTTGATGGTGGATAAAACTTTTTTTTTTTAATTTCGTTATGGCAACATGTGACAGCGGAACATACAAACGTCACTTTCATACAATCCTAATTTCCGACTTTTCTGTTAGATTTTCCAAAAATTTTCTTTCATACAACAGAAAAGGAATCAGCCAATTTGGTTCAGCCGTTCTCAAGTTATGGGGGAACATACATGGTCAATTAATTTTTATTTATATAGGTATGATACATGTGTTTAGTGCATTGTATATGTGTATCGCCGTGTTAGTACCCATAATACAAGATACATATCTTAGTTTGGGACTAGCTCGGTCTGTGTGAATTGTCTATACGTGTTATGTTATGTTATGTTATGATAGCAAACAAAAACAACCAAAAAATGGAAAAATCGTTGCTCGATGTTTTTGATTTTTTTTATACTTTGCCTGATATGTTGAGACTTTTAAACAAGTATTATTATTTTTTTACTCTCAAATTTTTTTTTTGGCGGCCATTTTTCAAAGGTGCCGAGGGGGATTTTGAATGAAAATAGATCTTTAGAAAAATTGTTGAATCTTTTTTAGTTATTAACATATCGAGATAATTTAAAAATATATATTTTAAGTACAAAATTTTCTAGTTTTAAAAATAGTTTTGATCATCGGCATCTATCGAAAAAAATACTAAATTTTGCTTCAAATTTACAATTCTAAAATTGAAAATTTCTCATTCTCGGATCATTATTTTAGAATTAAAACAACAAGTATCATCATTCATATTTTTTATTTACAGAGATTGTTTATGTCACTATCCTCAGAAGCAATGCAGATGAATTTAAGAGAGTCCTTCTTTTTCTATAACTAGTCGAACTTTGCTCTTATGTGAAAAAATGCAAATTTTGAAACCAAATATCTGAAAGGGACTGAATGTTTTCTTTTGAAAATTTTATATAACATTAACCGTATTCTTATTGATAAGTGGCAGGAATTATATGACTGATATCGGAGCGGTTTTTGGGATATGGAGTTTATCCCGCGGGCCGTTTTTGTAAAAAGAAATCAATACAAAATCCGTAATATTTTTTTTGTTTGTAACCGTAGCGAAATAATATAAAAAAACATTATATAGAGTTATAATGACACTATATTTTGGTATATATTGATATTCCATTATATATTTTAATAAATATCAAAAAATTATCTCAAGGTCATTATATGTTTTATGAAAAAAGGTGATTTTTACACGCAATTTTTAAATATAAAAAAGTAATAATCACAATTGTTTTATTTCCTGTGAATAAATACTTTATAGAACTATCAGATTAAGAAATATGGAATGTCCAAAAGTAAAGCTAATTTTTTTATAGTTAAAACAATGACACCCCTACGACCCAAAAATCCATATTTTAAGACTATATATCTAAAAACCGGTTAATTTTTTTTTCATTTTTTGTAAATTTGAAAATAGCATTACATTACTACAGTTAATAAACCACAAAAAATGTTTTTATATAGTCCAAGTGGTTTAAAAAATATCGTGTTTTGAAATTTATAATTGTATGGAAATTTCAAAATATCATATTTTAAAAACTTTTCATTAAAAATCCCCCTCGGCACCTTTGAAAAATGGCCGCCAAAAAAAAAATTTGAGAGTAAAAAAAATACTTGTTTGAAAGTCTCAACATATCAGGCAATTAACAGGCAAAGTATAAAAAAAATCTAAGACATTGAGCAACATGGTCTGGTTGTTTTGAACAGGAATTAGCCATAGATATCTTATATTTTATATTGATAGAGATATTAGGTACATACAGTTTTCATAATGCAATGTAACAATGAATACAACACAGATTCGGTGACAATACTCGTAACCGTCTGGTTGTGTGTTCCATCGTGTTCCGTATTGTTATTAGTATTTGACTAAAATAATAATATTTCATAATTTAATATTACATTTTTTTCACATAGCGATCAACGGCCGTATTCAGGATTTTTTCAGTTTGTTTTATAATTTTGTTATTTTTTTCTACTCTGGATATCTGGTGAGAGTGATCATTTATTTATTTTTTCTTTTCTTTTTTTTTCTCTTTGTTGACTAAGGATGGAAGACCATCCACACCATATTATCCCACCTTCTACCCCACCGGATCCGGACCCACCAGACCCCCCGGATCCAAAAAGGAAAAGAACTCGCAGTGTGTCTTTTGATCCCACATCTGAGGAGATGTTACCCCTTCCTTCAACTTCTACTTCTTCTTCTTTCCACTCTCCCATCAGGGAACACTTTTATACTCCTAAATCTTGTGGTCCATTTATTGTCTTTGTATGCTGTCTCAGGATGCTGCCCAAAGCAAGCCCATCTCCCCGCTTCAATTCGGGAAATTCTTATACACAAAAAAGATTCAAGGCGTGATCAACGGATCTGTCAAGGCCGAGGGAAAATATAAAATTTCCCTGGAATTTTCATCAGGAGGTGGTGCTAACTCCTTCATAAAGAATGTTTTCATGCTTCTCAACTCCAATATCAGAGCGTTTATCCCATCTTATAACGTTACGCGAATGGGTTTGATTCGGGGCATCCCACTGGACATCTCTGATGAGGAGCTAATATCCTCCATTTAGGAGTCAAACCCGGACGTGGAGAACGTCATCAAAATTAGACGGTTAAATTTTAAGGATAGGTCCTCGGGTTCCGTGGAGTGGAAACCTTCTAGGACCATAGTTATTACATTTGAGGGTCAATTTCTGCCATCACATTTATATATAATGCATAACTCTTTTAATGTTGAAAAGTACAGTTTTCCCACCGTTCAATGTTTTAATTGTTGCAAATATGGCCACTCAAAGGTTGCTTGCCATTCTCCCCCTAAGTGCTTCAACTGTGGAGATAACCATCCTTCTGAGGAATGTAAGTCCACTGAAACTAAGTGCTTTCAATGTAAAGGGGCTCATAAGAAAATAAGTTTCTCGTGTCCTGAATTTTCCAGGCAGAAAGCCATTAAAAACTCGATGGCCCTATCTAACCTTTCATATATCCTGGCAGCAAAACTACACCCATCTGTAAAATCCTCCTATGCAGAAGTTCTGGCCACAAATTCAGTTCTCCCTACAACGCCCTTTTACTCTCAGAACCAAACCACACTCCGTAGGAGATCGGTAGGTAAGCCCCAAAAAAAATCCACAAATTCTGGGTATGACAAAGTCAGCCATGACTCTCTCCTTTCCTATACCAACGGATCTCCTTCTCAGAGTTCCAACGGTTGCGCAATTTCAACTCAAGTTCCCGCTTCTGAACAAAATGTAATTGAAAATCTTAAAGAATCTTTGACTCTGGATAACAACAATTTTCTTTTTTCCCTTTTAAAAATTCTTATAGAAATCCTTTCCTCTAAAAATTTGACTTCGTCTAACGCCGCTTTTCTTACTCCTGCACTAAAAAACCTTATCGAAAATGGCCTACCAAACCAACACGAATAGATTTTCAAAAAATAAACTATCTAACTTAGCTATCCTTCAATGGAATTGCCGTAGCGCAGTTCGTCACAGAGATGAAATCTTATATTTACTTAGATCTTGTAGAATTGATGTTGCTTGTCTCTCAGAGACTTGGTATAAGTTCGATTCTTTCGTTTCCTTCCCTGGTTATTCCTGTTTTAGGGATGATCGATTAGATGGCGCAGGAGGAGGTGCAGTCCTTCTGGTAAGGGATTCTCTTGATTTTGAAAGAATCTCTCTGAATTCCCCATCAAACATACAAGTAGTTGCTGCAAGAGTTAATGATATTTCAATTATTTCCGTGTATGCCCCTCCTAGATCTTATTTTGACAAAGCCTTCTGGTCCCGTATCATCCCAGGGATGTCTTCCTCTTTCATGATTCTAGGAGATTTCAACGCTCATTCTTAGTCTTGGGGTAGTCCATCTTCGGATGCTCCCGGTAGGGCGATTTTGGATTGGACAGATGAATTTAATCTCTGTATTCTGAATAGAGGAGAACCCACTCGTCATATCCAGATCAAAGACCTAGCGTGGTGGATATTTCAATTTGCACAGCAGATATTGCTCCTGTTTCACAGTGGGAAACCCTCGAAGATACCTATTCCAGTGACCATTTCCCGATAGTCATCGAATTGAACGTAGCCCCTGATAGTGTTTCGAATGATATTGTCAGAACTAAATTCATTACAAAGAAAGCTAATTGGGACGAGTATCGCAAACATATTTTATCGGAAGACCACTTAATACAGAAAGAGCATCGCGACATTGATAGTTTTGCATAAGACATTCATGACGTTATTTCACGTGCTGCGAAGATCTCCATCCCAACATCATGAGGTCAAAAATCCTACAAAACATCTCCACCTTGGTGGGATGCAGATTGTACTGAGGCAGTCAAACAGAGAGCAGCAGTTATCAAATTTTATAAAAATAACATGTCATGGGAAAACTTTTTACGGGTTCGGAATGTACAAGCCCGTACAAAGAAATTACTTAGGAAAAAGAAAAGAAAAGGTTGGCAAGATTTTTGCGGCTATTTGTCCCCAGACCAGACACTCCTACATCGGAAGTGTGGGACTCCATTCGCAGGTTTAGAGATTCTTTCTCGCCAAAACATAAGAAGGTCGCGATGGGTCCATGGATCGAGAATTTTATTGATAACTTATCCCCTCCATACGTTCCGGAATGTCACGAATTGCAAAAAAGTCCCACACTTTCTGAGCACTCCAAAGTGCTTTCATCTCCTTTTTCTTATGACGAATTATCCTACTCTATCCAATCTGGAGGTGAATCTTCTCCTGGTCCAGATCTCATTCCATACTCATTTTTCCGTCATGCTCCCAAGAATCTTCTAGTTAGACTATTAGAGTTGTACAACCTGATTCTGGGAAGCGGAAAAATTCCCTCCCTCTGGAAAAACAATCCATCATTCCAATTCTTAAGCCAGAGAAAAATCCCACCCTACCTTCATTATACCGCCCAATAGCGTTATCTTGCTGCTTCCTAAAGGTTTTGGAAGGGATGCTAAAAGCGAGATTGGATCAGTTCCTCGAACACTCGTGTGTACTCCCATCCTTTCAACTTGGATTCAGAAAAGGACGATCTTGCTTAGATAATTTGAGTGTTCTGGTCTCAGACATCCATATTGCGAGAGCCAAGAAATGTGACCTAGTGGCTTGTTTCTTAGAAATCTGCGAGGCGTATGACAGCGTTTTACTTCCAGTTTTATTTTAAAAAAATGACATCTTCGGGAATCCCCAATATACTGTGTTGTCTTATTTTTAATATAATGAGTGAGAGAAGCATACTGATTAATTCCTCTAAAGGTCTGGTCGAGAGAATGGTATATAAAGGGCTCCCGCAAGGATCAGTGCTAAGCCCAACTCTTTTTAATCTTTACACGCACGATATCGGGAATTCTCTACCTTCCGAAGTCAATATACTCCAGTATGCGGATGATTTTGTGGTTTACTGTTCTCTTGGTTCTACGCTCTATGCTGGAGAAAAATTAGAAGCAGCCCTTCAGCTTTTAAGTAGATGGTTTTTTGCCAACGGGATGACTCTCTCCCCCTCCAAAAGTCAACTTGTAATTTTCTCAAAGAAACACAAAACCTCTAAGATTTCATTGAAGTGTGATGATGGTATTATCCCAAGCGTGGAATCTGTGAGGTTTTTGGGAGTTACTCTTCACAGAAAACTCTCATGGAACCTACACATAGACAGCGTAATAGTCAGATGTGAAAAAAATATTAATATCCTTAGAGCAGTCTCAAGAGTGTGGTGGGGCGCTCATCCCTCTACTATGAGAATGCTTTACTCTTCTCTTATTCGCAGTCTTCTGGATTATGCTTGTTTTCTGATGGAGCCCCTTCCTAATTATTTAAGTACAAAACTGGAAAGAGTCCAAAATAAATGCCTGAGACTTATATTGGGTGCCATGAGGTCTTCCCCAATAATAGCCTTACAGGCAGAATGTGTCGAAATGCCTCTCTGTCTTAGAAGACTCTTTCTTTCCCACAAATTTGTACTACGAAGAATGAGTTTGAGTCCCCATTTATTGCTTCTCAAACTGCAAACTCTTTTGGACCTTTGCTCTAATGAGCCTTACTGGCGTAATAAAATGTATCCTCTCTTATGTTCGTCTTGGGAATACATCAAGCAAAATTTTTCTGCATCAGTAATTAATAATCTTCAACGCATTATTCAACACCTCTCAATTATCCAATGCAGACCTGTAATATAATTGATTCGATTGTCTTAGATAAATCAGTATACACTTTGAATCCGCAGGTGGTGAACATTTTATTTTTGCAAAGAGTAAATAGTGAATGGCCTTCTCATTCTATTTTCTTTACTGACAGCTCCAAATCTCAAACAGATGAATGCGGGTCGGCTGTTTACTCTCCCTCACTTCAAATTGAACTCAAATTTCAACTTCCTACTTCTGCATCAGTCTTTAGTGCTGAGTGTCTGGCTTTCAGAGAGGCTCTTAAGTTAATCGTAGACAAAACACTTTCACGGGCTATAATTTTTACAGATTCCCTAAGCCTTGTCACTACTCTTAGAAAAAAAGATAAATCCTCACTCAATAACTACATAATCAAAGAAATATTAATTTTAATTCACGAAGCAGTTTCCAAATCTATAGATCTGGTAATTGCTTGGATCCCGTCTCACGTGGGCATTTCTGTTAACGAAAAGGTGGACGTTTTGGCCAAGGAAGCATGTACTTGCGGTATATTGCCAAATTCATTTGTTTTACCTATCGGAGACTGCCTAAATGCAGCAAAAAAGAACATTTATGATAAGTGGAACTATAACTTCACCGTGTCAGTATCTGGATCCCATTACAGATGAAACCAACCTTCAATTCCATCCCAACCATGGTTTCAAGGATCGAAATCACTAAAATTAAGTATTTCCCTCCTCTGTAGAATGAGGATAGGTCATTGCGTCATTGCCTCTCACTTGGCCAGAATCAACATTCTAGACTCCCCAGTATGTGAATGCGGGGAAGACAGCGAGACTTTGGACCATATCTTCTTGGGCTGTCCACTACTACCCAACCAGGAATTAATTCGTTCTCTTAGAAATGTAGGTATTAATTTTCCCATCTCCGTACACTCTCTATTGTACAAAATTGTTACAATGTGAATCTGGCTTTAGTGAATCACCTTAAAAGGTACAATAAAAACATTTGAGTTGATTGATAAATTGACTAGGATCATCGAAGGTGTTATTAATTGTGGGTTGTTGTTTGATGTTTTTCTCCTTTTTAAAGGACATCCATGTCAAAAGAAAGATCCCCTTTTGAAAATCAACTTGTTGACTAGATTAGTTTAAATTTTGTTTTGACGAGTTGAATGTAAAAATGTCGGACGAAAAAATGTTAAGTAGCGATTAAAAGTGTGACATAAATTTGATTCCTGAATACGGCTCTACCACTACAATGATGCCGTGACTCAAGCGGCGGTGTACGTATATACGTGTGATGGTATGCGGGCGTTGGGTTCATTGAACTCAATGCCCTTGTAACGTACTTGCAGCGTGTAGTGTAGGAGTTTGAGGCGAATGTAGGTGCCTACCACGCTGCGGAAATACATATACATTTAACTGTAACTACCGATGTTCTTGTCAACAAATAGGCATAATTCACTCGGTATCGGGTGCCTTGCCTCGAGGAAAAAGAAAGAAAGAAATGAATACAACAATACGGAAACTAAATATTTGGAGATTATTTTGGCAAAAGTAATAAGGATAGTTTTGGTAATAAAATTGAGTTGGTTGTTTATTATTTTCGCAAAAGTAATAAGGATAGTTTTGGTAATAAAATTGAGAGGTAATAAAAAGAGAGAGAAAAAAAAAGAAAACCTGCTTATGATAAAAAATCATGAATTGTGTTAATGAGAATTGGCATTTTTTGACATTTTGAGCGATTTCCATAATGGAGGACATTACGAGACCATAGAAAACTACTGAAGAAAAGCATTTAGTACAAAATCTAATGATTTTTTAATAAGTAGATTAGTACTTATCATGGTAGTGATGTAACGAATGGAAGGAAAATAAGTGTAAAACTGTGTAATCATCTTAGTGACAGAAAGAGCGTGTTAGCAGGTGTACCGCAAGGTTCAATTCTGGGACCCACGTTGTATATAATTTTTGTTTCATGTATGAGAGTTTTATTTAAGCACTGTAAATATTTTGTATATGCGGACGACACGGCTCTTGTAGTGTCACATCACGATGAGATGGAGGCTCGCAGATTGTTGCAGGTTGATTACGATAGATTGGTTCGGTGGTCACATGACTACGGATTAATTATAAATGCGAAAAAAACAAAACTAATGCATATCAGATCTCCAAGTAACGCGACGGATGGTGTGACACCTGGAATTGTCTCTCATGATTATGGGTGCATACATAAAAATGTTGAGCTCCCCATGTCTTGCGATTGTCCGGTCATAAGTATTGTAAATAAATTTGTATATTTAGGTTTAACTATAGATAATAGATTTAAGTGGGACCTACATGTAAATAGTATTTGTAAAAGATTACGATGTATAGGTGGTATGTTTTATAGAATAAAATATTTTGTACCTAGGTCCACACTTATAACTGTATACAAGTCTTTGGCAGAATCGTTGATTAGATATGGTATTAGTAGTTGGGGCAATTGCACTAATACTAATTTGAAAAGAGTAATGTTCGCACAGAAATCGATCTTAAGACTTTTAGTAAATGAGCAAATTTGTAACGCGGCGCGAAATGATATTTCTTTGTACTTTAAAAAGTTAAATGTGTTATCTGCTAAAGGCTTGTTCTGGCAGAGAATTGTTCTTGACCAGTTTTCGAAAACCGAGTATAAAGATAAACCGCGTCATTTGCATCACACTAGATTTAAATTTAATGAAGGATATGTAGTGCCAAAATTCAATAATAAGTACGGAAAAAGAACATTGGAGTATAACGTGCCAAAAATACTTAATATGATGCCGGCATCTATTAAGAAATGCAAGAGTAAAAACATTGCAAAAAAATTAGTCAAGGATTGGTTGATAAAGTGTGGATTTATTTATAACTAGTAATTAATTGTTTAATTGTAAGTTGTATAGATTGATATAATTTTTTTTTTCGTTATGTAGTATATTTTGAACCTGTAAGAGAACACGCCGACAAATCATTTTTGATTTGGCGTGACTCGTAAATTGTATTTGTTTTCTTTTCTATTGTATATTATATTTGTTACCAATTAAATAAAAAAAAAAAAAAAAAAAAAATAATATTCGTATTCGTATTCGCATATTTCAAAGTATTCGCATTTGCATTCGCAAAAAAATATGCGAATGTTTTGCGAATACTAGTTTGGTAATAAAGTATCAGTAATTCGGTAAAAGTACCGGATACTTTCCCGGTACATTGTAGAAAAAAGTATTGCAAAAAAATATTTTCAACAAAACCGAGGAGTTTTGAAATATTTTAAATTCCTATACCATTTGAAAATTCGGCGACGGGGGGCTAGAAATTTTAATGTTTGAGCAATTCAAGGAATTTAAGCTAGTCAATATTCTATATTTGTATTCGCGAATGTCTGCAACAAATATTCGCGAAAGCGAATATCCAAAATCACACATTCGTTACATCACTGACCATGAGTACCTATTTATTTTAAGCTAATATTTTTTATATGCATTGTGAAATACATATTTGAAAGTGTACATCCATCTTTTAAGGTTTCTTTTGGGAATACAGGGGGAGGATCTTTTGGGAATATAGACCTTCTCACGAAATTTTGCCGCCATCTTGGCGGCTACAGGGATAAACCTAATATTGTATACACTTAATAGATAATATTATATTTTTTTTTAAATTTCAAGACTAAGGTATCAAGTTTTAAAAAATGATTTTACAGTATATCTAAAGTTTGAATCCATATACATTTTATAATAATGTATAATGAAAAATGAGTCATAACCATTTATTTATTACTAGCTTTTATAACCCGGCAACGCTCGGGTTTAAAAACAGATATTCATCCAAATATGTGAGTTAAAACTACACAATCTTATTGAAAAACTGAACTTAAAATCTATTTAGCAGCAAAAAAAGTACATGTCATAATAATAATCAGCTCTATGCGTGCCAAAATCATATATACAATACATACAGTTTGTCAAAAAATAGTTGACAAATAATCGAGGGCGCTGTTATCTTTCACATTGTAGCCCTATTCAAACATTGATTGTGTAAAAACGAAACCTTGTAAGAGAACCTACTTTCACATTACATTCATCACTTTCAATCAGTCTCTTTCCGTGCATACATTTAGTTGCTGACTTTTTTTATTATTCACTCTTTTAGTTCCAGACAAAAAAAAATCCTATAGCTAATAATAATAAGCTAGAACCTCTCCAAGTAAATGGACTTTTTACATACATACATATATACCATCACGCCACTTCCCTCGCGAGGTAGGCAAAAAGGATTGAGCGCTTTTTCCTTCTATCCTTGCATACATCTTTCGCTTCCGTCACTGTCATACAATTCCTCATGCATGCTCTCCTGTTCAATGTGCTCAACACGTGACCGCCCTGTAGGATTTGATTTAAATGATCTTGCTTTTGAACCTCGGACGTCCACGTCTCCGAGCACCATTCCTCTCAGCCAAATATATCTTCTTTGTCATTCTGTCCTCATTCATTCTTTCCACATGCCCAAACCATTGTAACATATTTATATTCATCCCTGTAACCACACCAACTTTCATTCCACATTCCTTTCGTAAATAACTGTTACACACACAATCTCTCAGACCTTTACCACACATCCTTCTCAACGATCTCATTTCTACCACTTTCATCCTTCTCTAAACATGTCCACGTCTCACTTGCATACATGAGTGTTGGCACTAAGATAGCAGAGTGCACTAACCATTTAGCTGTGGTAGATATGTTCCTATTTGCAATTATTGGTCGGATTGCACCATTTACCTTATTGCCAGC
This sequence comes from Athripsodes cinereus, assembly GCA_947579605.1. NCBI lineage: Eukaryota > Metazoa > Arthropoda > Insecta > Trichoptera > Leptoceridae > Athripsodes > Athripsodes cinereus. The sequence goes on from OX388309.1 coordinate 17,613,148, forward strand.
AACTTTTCTCCTTTCAATCGCTTTCACACTTCCCATCTCTCGTGAACAAACTATCCAAGTACACACATTCGTCAACTTGCTCTAACACTTTGTTGTCAATCATTACCTGTCATACTGTTCTCTCACTTCCTCTTTCAAAGACCATGACTTTGGACTTCTTTTACATGATAAAATCATTTAATAAATACTTAGCATTTTCACCTTCAGAAGCATATACTGGTTAAATGGCTGCATAATGATAGACATCATCTAACTAAGGATATCCTCACAATTACACATCCATGAAAATATGCTGTTAACTGTAATATTTTACATTAAAGGGAAAATAAAACAGACTCGTAATTATAATATAAAACTATTTAATAAAAACAGTAAAATAAATATAAGAAATATGTAGTGTAAAATTCGACAGTGGACCGGTGTCAGAACCGTGGAGGAGCTGTTTCGCGCCGCCCAGGACAGGGAAGCTTTCTCTCAAATGGTCGTCAACGTCGGGGGGACCCGGCAAGACACATGAAGAAGAAGAAGTGTAATACAAATGCACTTTTTGGCGAATGGAGTTGATATCAAAATCATCCTGGACGGCCTTCCCTATGTTTTCTTTTATAATTCTTCTTATAGAACTCACAGATAATCCTGAAAGAAAAGAACATTGAAATTCATCAGCAATACAGTAATTTAACTTCCTAGAAACACGGGATTGTCATATAAGTGAGTCATCGAGACATTCCATACACAATCATTTAATGATGCATTATTATTAAGCATCTGAGACATTCACTTCAGCTTTTTATTTAGCTTATTCTAATATTCGGTAAAATAATTTGCCTTTTTAAGTAAATTCATTACATTAAATATATTTTAAGAAGGCACAGAATTGAATAGTAATCTTGTAATAGAAATACAATTAAGAGTCGTCAAACATAAAAAAATACAATTTAAAATATTAAGACAGTGCTTACCAGTCAAATCAATGTTTTTTGGAAAACATTGTTAATGTACCAGCGTAGTTTTTGAGCTTCAAACTCCGCTTAACACTGGGAATATTTCTTGAAAACATTTTTTTTAGATACACTACGTATTGTTTTATTCAGTTTTATATTTTTAAAGTCTTTTAAAATCAAAACAAAGTCACAAAATTTACCGGATCACCAAACGCCATACAATTGACAGATCGGACAGTGTTGCCAGTGTAACTAATTTGTGTTTTATCATCGGTACAAATACCTATTGCATTGTGAAAAAGGGAATGGTGAGAAAATAATTATTCTAAAGTAACATTCACATTGCTTCACACTGGATGATCATTCAGAGTGTCAGGGTCAAACCTGTTCATCGAAAGTGAACACGTCTGTTCACATTTGTTCATCCTATGCTCTCACTGCCATGTCAACACTCTCAGTCATGTTGTATTTTGACATATTTTCGTACAAAAATATAATTAAATAAATAAAAAAATGAAAAAAAGCCCTTAAAACAAATCAATATAGTTCTCGACTGCATAATAATTTTGTATATGATTCTGACATTCTATACAAATTCATAGAGAATAAAACAAAAAATAAGATAAAATTTGTTTATGGTTGTTTCAGTGAAAGGTCCTTTCATCGAAATTATGACGGGCTGTTATCGCTTTCATCCGTCATCGCTAGTGATCATTATTGATGAAACGCCCGTTCACACCTTTTTATCTTGGAGGTTCATCCGGAGTGATCACTGAAAGTGAACAAATGTGAACGACCCTTTAGAAAACTGACGATATTTATTCCTATACTATTTCGAAAATTTAGCGATGGGGGGGGGGGTAGAAATTGAAATATGAAACAGAATTGTGAACAGTATGATTTATATCATTTTTGGGTAGATGGCGCTCTTGTAGCTGACTGAACCCATAACTTCTCCAATTTTTTAATCAAATATAATAGTTTATCGATTAAGTTTTTATTTATTTTTATTTTCCGACCAAAATACAGTGTTTTTTTTATTTGATAGTTTTGTTTTTTGTGTTTGTTTCTTAAAATTAAGTGATAAATTTTAATAAAATTAAATCTAATACCTAAAATTTGTGACAATAAAAATAGTTTACATGATTTGTATTTTAAGAGTAATAAAAATAAATTAAAGTGACAAATAATATTGTAAATGCGCTCTTGAGGTGATTTCATTACAAAAACAGCGCAATATAAGTGATCTAATAATAATCATGTTGGAGTAAAAATTATATTTTTCCCATGTGTAAGGTCCCATTGTGCGGTATTTTCTTGGCAAAATGCAGGTAATTTTGGTCACACAATCTGGCAACCCTGATTTTGACACTTAGTATCTCTATGCTTATTATGACAGTTTTGAATTGTTTACGTTTAGTGTTAGAAATTCTATAATTATTTTGAATTTAGAATACTTTCATGAAATTTAAAATTACTGCAAACCATACAATAATAATTTTATTATACGAAAGTACAAATCGCGGACATTATTCTTTATTTGAAATGTAATTATATTCCTAAAAAATAGATGTAACGCAAATAATGCTTTAGAGCCACAAATTTCTTTTCAGAGTGAGTCATAAAACAGAATTATAAAGTTGGTATGCAATTCTAACAATTATCTTTATCAATAGACAGTATCTTAATATCTAAATTTTGAAAATCTTATGATTTTAGATGCATGTTTTGAATAAATGAAATACTTCTAATGAAACAGATTGATGCAAGCATAATATTGAAATGATATCCTTTACAAAAGTGCCTAACTACCATTATGTTAAATGCAAGTTTTAGAAATGTTATCTATGGCTTGGTATAGTTATATTATATGATGACATTATATTATGAGATAATTAAGAATGATGCATCTCACACCCTTTTCTGTGATTGTTATAACAGATAACTTTATTTAGAAATTAAAAGAAACTCAGAATATCCTTCAATAAAATAAGAACACATATAAATAGTATTGTTGTAGATATGAGTTTTTTTATTTTATTTTGATGTTTACCTTACTTTGACAAAAGAACATTGAAGCATCATTGAATTAGTTCTGTGTTTTTGATATTATTGGTAACCATATTTTGAAATAAAAAGAAACTGAATATCAACAATAAAATACGAACACATATTAATAGCATGGTCGTAGATATATGAGATTTTTAGTGATTTTCAAGTTTACCAAACATCGACAAAAGATCGTTGATACATCATCATTTATAAATTAAATCTTTATAAAAGTATACATATTAAATGTTTTCAGCTCGCCTACTGGATGATACATATCGTACAGAGGACATAAAAGTCAAAAAACAAACAAACTAATGAACTGATGTACCAACCAAAATATTAATGTATTGGATTCTATGTCATTCATGTCGGCCATTATGAAATTAGCCCAAGATGTCAAAAATATGCAATTTTAACTTGCATAATTCAGGAGTTTTTATCATAATCAGACACAACAATTTATAACCAAAATAATCCCCAAATGTTTAGTTTCAGTACTGATGTATTTCGCATCACATCCATTGTGAAATTAATTCAGTACACTGAAAAATGTTCGACCATGAATATTGCTACTTACAAAAACTTTCATAGATTTTTCCATACAAATTTTATTATTATAATTTCTTTATCAATACATAAGATATTTTAAATGTTTTTAGCCTTGAACGTGCCCAGGAGATGAGACCTCGTATAGAGTGTATTATTTTACTTCTGTCTTTCCTTATTTCAGAGTCCATAAAGGACATACGCACATACGAACCGACTCAAATATTTATGTGTGGATTTTAATATGATAAAATGCAGTTCCTATACACTCAGAATAACATCAGAAACCCAAAAATTCAAGTTGTATTATTTTCGAATGACGTTTGGGGGTAAAATTAACACCTTTGTTTTACGTAAAATATGTAAAAATAAGAACAATTTGTTTTTTTACATACATATTTATTATTTATTTATTTACATATATTTACGGCGTTAGTCTTTGGCTTGTTAACACCCTGATTTAGTTATGATTTTTTCCCACCATTGGTTCCAATATTCTGAATAAAATGGATGAGAGCACCTTATATAGGTCATTTGATGTGTTTTAAGAGAGTTAAGCCCTATAATTACCACCGAGTAGTTGAGCCCTGTCCTATGGAGGTGGCATATATTTCCTTCAGTCCAATCGGTGGGCATTATCTGTATTCTACGTATCTCCTCTAAACGTTATGCATTAATGGATGAAATATATCCTGAAGAAATGATCTGCACATCAGATACCTTAAAATTGTTAATAGCTACGGTATAAACACTTACATGGAACAATGTTTATCATTTTTTGGCACGGAGAGGGCAGCTTGCATGTTTATTGCATTCGGTTGTTCTGGTGGCTACCCCACTTGTGGAATATGCAGTGATGGTATCTTCAATATCAATATCAGTAGTATCTTCAATAAAATTACTTCATAGTATGCACTCCATCGATTTTCCTTACATGAAGGGGGGTTAAAAAAATTGAACCATAAAATTATCCGGCATTATCCATATTATTATTCTCTGAGCTATTCTCAACCAAACTGCATTCATGGAACTCGGTCTTCACATTTTGCGTACTTACTTACGTCTAGAGCAGGTCTAATTCCCTTTTTTTTTAGATATTTGACATCAAAAATTTGACTAGTTGTAGAAAAACAAAGGCTGTCTTAATTTTTTTGCATTTCTTTGAGCATAAAATATCTCTGTGAATGTAAAAATATCAGTGATGTCAATTTTTTGAAATTATAATAATAATTTTATATTTGTGTGGATTGTAGTTTTTTTTCTGTTTTGAGTAGATTTTTTTTTATTGTACCTATGTGTTTTTATAATTATTATTTTTATTTGTGTTAAGTGTTAATATGACGTGGTTAGATGGAAGAAATCACTGTAAAGTGATAATCATGCCACAGCATATCATCACATTTTTTCATGTGTAAACTTGATGACTTTGTTATTTGAATGATGATGTGCAAGAAGGATAAAATAAATTACATCCTGAATTCTCTGTTTTAAATCACCCAAGGTTTTTTTTAAATCAAATTAATTATTAAACAATCGTTACAGAAATTTAAGAAGGTAACAGAATCTTGAGTCACACAATGAACAACTTTCGTACAGAGTCCATCGATTTCCCTCAAGCTTCTTTGCAGTGTGCGATGTCGCTCCATTCTATTGAAACTAGCTTTCTTGAATGTGTGGAAAATTGTTTAGTTCAGGTGCAGTAAAACATTGTAACACCTCGACGTACAAAAAATAGGATTCGATTATCGCATGTTATGAAACAGCGCACCATGCTGTCACATTTTACACACAATACGAGCACTTGTTGGTCGTCGCTTTGGAGTAGATCCATACATTGAAAGAACCTCTACACACTCGGATATCTCAGGAGTCGGAGACTCCTATTTATCCGAATTTGCACACATCACTTTCATTTCCTCAGGGGCGACCCGAAGAACAGATCAACGTAAGTCGCCTCGTTGGAACAATAAACAAAAAGAAACAAAAATAGCCCATATTGGGAAAAATTAAAATTACTAATTAAAAAATAAAAATTGGAGTAGATCCAGTCACTTCAAAGTTATTAAGTGTTTATCGGTTTTTAACGGAACGACACCATAACGTCCTAAGTTGTAAAAATCTCGGAACTTTGCGCTGCTTCCAAATTATCGTTGCTTTTTCAAAACATTTTTATGGCAAATGCACGCCGTAGCCCGTTCTACTGATTCATCGTTACTAAACTGACTGAACGTTTACCTGCTCAACGTCACTGTCCTACAGAGCTGCCATCTGCGCATGGCATTGCGAAAATTCTCATTATTCTGCGTCACCCTGTGTTATGTAGTTAGATAAAAAGTCCTTACACCTTAAATTCAGCGATGAGGTTTGCCACCCTTCCTGAATGTCTTGATTTTATATTGGCACGAAGAGGACAGCTTGCATGTTTCTTACATGCAGCTGGTCTGCTGGTTACCCCACTTGTGGGATATGCCGTGATGGTATAGTAGTAGTAATAAAAAAGCATTATTTTCACAATGGAATAGACTAACATTAGATGTGGCGCAATACGAGTAAACATTATAATATGAGATGAATATTAAACTCAAGTGTAATTGATGTTTGGTTACGTCAGTAGAGTATAGAATTTAAAAATGATTAATTCGAGATCTGAACTTGAAATATTCATTTTGTTAAGGTATAAATAGTTTATTGTATAATTTTTGAAGTTTTTGAAATTAATAATTTCTCAATCCCTGAATTTGAATTTTGTTAAATACTTCAAGTTTTATATACTAAATCCAAAAACTTTGTTTATCAAACAAATTAAATTGACTAAGGATTGATGTTTATTTCGTTTTTTCTTTGGTGTATAATGTCAGCTTGCTTGGTTGATTCATCTCATTTGGTTTTCAGTTTATTTACAAATCCGATTCCTTTCAACTCTCCCTTTTTAGCCCTCGTCATGTTTTCTACCCCTTAATGTCAACCCATGACCATGATCCATGGAGTTATTTCATCATTCAAATATTGACAATACAAAGTTAGTTTAGGGTCTCGCAAGGTCTTAAGATACTTACTGGAGTTTTTTTATTATATTTATAGAAAATAAATGAGTATTTTTATTCAAAATTCATTATTTATCGTTTTGTTGTTATTAAAACATTTATTCTGTGATTATTAATTTTAACATAAAATTTGATCAAAGTTTATTTACGTCAGTAAATGTCATTGTAAAAAGTTCCCAGTTGAAATTCGATATTCCTGTTTTGGTATTTGTATTTTGTGACTCTGGACCATATTTTTTATACCAATTTTAAATGTTGGAATTGTTTACTTCATTTTTCTAGATTAAATAATTCTAGAATATGTGACGATAAATTTTCACATTGTGAGTTTATATTATACAGGTTAGTATATGTATATTTAAATTATAATTATAATTATGTGTCATTAGATTAATGTCGCCCATTGTCAATGGAGCTTGATTCAATAAGTCAGGTGTGGTTAACACAAAATCATTTATCTTCGCATCAATTTATATTTTATGAGAGATGGTGGTAGTCGGCGTTAAAATATGCCGATGATAACAATATGGAAAAATACACCCATCGATGACCTACTTCTATATGAAGTGTAAATATGTCATGAAAGTCAATTGAATACCTAATACTCTAATACTTTTTTTGCATAGAGAAACATTTATAATACGACTATCCTATAGCGATAATTTTAATATATTCGTAGGAATATATTTTTGCTAATCTGAATGTTCAGTCTGGTTACAAGCAGCTCCGTAAAAGCCGGGCTTCATCGTAGGTTTCCAGGCTTGAAAACAATTAGAAAATTATAAAATCACGCACAGTTAACAGTCCGATCATTTTAATAACGAGATTGTCTCGAAGGTGTGCTCCGTGGTAGCGGCTGATCTCAGGGATGGGCAACTTTTGTCTTGCCACAGAGTAAGGAGCCTGAACAAGGCTGGTAACAGACCTCGAAACATTATTGCTAAGTTTTCTGATGGTCGGGTTCGAGATAACATACTTGCTGCAGTTAGGATCTTTAACAAAAGAAATACTAAAGAAAAACTAAATACTGGACACATTGGCATTGCTGGTAAAGATCCTATATACGTAAGCGAACACCTTTCTCCGATCAACAAAGAATTGCATGCTGGAGCGAGACATTTGGCAAGGGAAAAGAACTTCCAATTTGTTTAGATCAGGCATGGAAGAGTGCTGATGCGGAAGGATGAGACCTCGCCGGCCGTAACCATCCGTAGCACTTCGGACCTCGAAAAACTGAGGTCCTAACTCCCTACTTAACTGCCGCTGAGACCTGTCAAGTGTCTTTTCTCATAACAACCAAAATACCTATTAAAATATTATATCAAAATGTGCGCGGCTTGCGTACAAAAACTAATAAATTATCACTGGAGGTCCTGAACAATGATTACGATATCATTTGTCTATCCGAAACCTGGCTAAACGCATCAGTTCATAGCGGCGAACTCTTCGATTCGAGGTACACAGTTTATAGAAGAGATCGTATTTCACCCACAAAGAAGGATGGTGGAGGGGTTTTGATTGCTGTCAAGAGATTCTTAAATGTTCAGCCGAGACCTTCTTGGGAAACTAATGCGGAGGACCTGTGGATCACTATAGGAGATCACCACCAACAATCTAGTATTAACTTATGTGTCGTTTATCTTCCGCCTGACATTCCAGCACACGTTTTTTCCGACTTCGTTAACAATTGTTGCACTATCTGTACAAAGTCTCCTAACAAAATAAACAATATAATACTTGGCGACTTCAACGTCCCATCAATTGATTGGAAACGCGTAGATTCGGAGAATTTCGTGTGTGGGAGTGTCGGTGCTAATAAGGTAACACTAACTCTTGAACTTGTTTCCATATGTAATCTTAAGCAGTATAATTATATTGAAAATCATAGATCCAACCTTTTGGATTTGGCTCTTTCCGACCTGTGTTTGAGAGTGTCTGCGGCATCGCCATTAGTGGAGGCTGATGAATATCATCCGGCTCTATCTGTTGAGATTGATAAACGGAACGATTACCCTTTGCAGCCCAGCGACGTTCGAATTCGCCTAAATTTCCGTAAAACTGATTACGAACGATGTAGAAATGAACTGTCAAAGGTTGATTGGTCACCAATGTCGGAGATGGATTGCAACGATTCACTTCTGTATTTTTATAATACTGTAGGTTCTCTTATTTCTAAATATACTCCCAAGATAAATAATGCACGCGGTTGTCACCCGATCTGGTTCACCAAATCCTTGATTCGACTTCTCAAGGAGAAAGAAAAAGCCCACAGAAAGTGGAAGAAGTTCGGTAATCTATTGGATTACCAAACATTCTCATGCCTCAGATCTAGAGCAAAGAAAGTTTTACATGAGTGCCACATTAAATACGTAGAATCGGTAGAGGACTCTCTTAATACGACAACTAAAAAATTGTGGGAATTTGTCAAAGCGAAAAAGAGGGGAGGAGACGACATTCCGGGCTGTATGCGCATGGGTGACACGCTTGCAGTAACGGGAGAGGATATCTGCAACATGTTCTCAGATTATTTTTCATCGGTTTTTGATGACTCCTCATGTTTGAATGACCCGACGGCGACGGTTCATCAATCACCCCGTCATTGTCATAATCTTAGTTCTCTATTGATTTCCGAGTCAGACACGTTAACAGTGCTTTCATCATTGGACTCTAATAAGGGTGCAGGCCCTGATGAGATCCCTCCTATTTTTATTAAAACTTGTGCTGCTGAACTGGCTGGCCCTCTCTGCTCCATTTTCAATAAATCACTATGCGAGGGTACTTTTCCTGATCTTTGGAAACTTGCTAAGATTACTCCTGTTTTTAAGTCCGGCGAATCGAGTATTGTATCTAATTATAGACCGATTAGCATCCTCTCGTGTGTGGCTAAAGTTTTCGAAAAGTTAGTCTACGGTCCTTTGTTCAGTCATCTCGGTAACTTTCTGAGCATCACACAGCATGGTTTCGTCCCCAAAAAATCCACCTGTACAAATTTGTTAGAGTTCATGTCTTGTCTTACTACTTGCCTGGACAAACGTACTCAGGTGGATGTGGTGTATACTGACTTCAGTAAGGCCTTCGATAGGGTGAACCACGCTGTTCTCCTGTCGAAGATGGGTGCAATGGGTATACATGGCAGGCTACTTGGTTGGATAGGATCGTACCTCTGTGACAGATCTCAATATGTTGTGGTTGGTGGCTTTGAATCTCCCCCCTGTCCGGTTACGTCTGGTGTGCCTCAGGGATCACACTTGGGCCCTCTGCTCTTTCTCGTCTTTATCAATGACCTTCCTCCACTCCTTCGGTGTCACACACTCATGTATGCTGACGATCTAAAGATATTTTACCCAATTAACACAGAGGCGGACCACCTACTTCTATACTCTATTTCTCGAGAGAATAACCAAGCTAAGTACTAAATTGAGAACTGTTCTGCGCAGGTACGCCCATCTGTGTAATGTCCCTGCCAATAATAGCCCTTATCGATCTATCGACAGCCTTGCGCAGGAGTGTTTGAATTTTTTTGTTGAGTTCTAACCGAGTAGTGACCGTGATAAATAAAATGGACAATATTACCCCAAAAGTATCACCAGTGAAAAAAAATAAAAAAGGACAGGTAAAGTATTACTTTATTGTAATTATTTTTTCAGTAGTGTTTTTTTAATAAAAAGTGTTTGTAAGGATATTTTATTTATTTTAAAAAATATTACCGAAATTTTATTAATTTAAAAATTATGCTTTGCTACCACATATTTCAAATGTGTAATCTTGTTTTTTGAATATATTAGTAGCAAATATGTTCTTTGTATAGGTATTAAACGTTTAACTGTATATTTGTTGTATTTAAAATAATAAAATATTTAATTTATATCCATACATTTTCAGTAAAAATATGTTCTTTGTATATGTATTAAACGTTTAACTGTTTTTTTTTTGTATTTAAAACAATATATTTTGCTAAGAGTGTGCAGTAGATACTGCCGATAATTTTTCTGAATTTATAATAATGTACCTACTGCATTTACAATAATAACTGTTTCATGTTCAAAAAATTTCTTGGTGTTTTTGTACCCCATTTATTTTTTCTGTCATTGGAAGGTTACAAAATAATTCTTGTAGAGGGGGTAGCAGCGCAGTCAAAAGGGCGGTACTATGCGCAACGCTTGGTTATTCTCTCCAGAAATTGAGTATACAAAATGATCTTAATACCTTATCTCAGTGGTGTCAGCTTAACAAAATGTCATTAAATATCAAAAAGTGTTTAACTATCACATAAATACCACTAAAAAACAAGTAAAATTATTTGATTACTCTATAGAAAATCAGAAATTAAAACGGGTTGATGAGATTCGCGATTTGGGTGTGGTTCTTGATTCTCAACTGAGTTTCCGAAGCCATTATGAGAGCATTATAAATAAAGCAAATAAAATGCTAGGTTTTATCTGCAGAATAACCAGTGATTTCAAAAGAACGGAAAGTCTTAAGGCCTTGTATGTGTCGCTTGTCCGAGGTGTTCTTGAGTATAACTCAAATATGGTCCCCATATTTCAAAATCCATAACGACAGCATCGAGCGGGTTCAGAAGCACTTTATCAGAATTTTGTCATTCCGTGCCGGTCAAGCTAGAAGTCTAAATTGTTACCAAGATCGCTTAACCTACTTTAATCTTGACAGACGTATAATTGCCGATCTTTCTCTTCTCTACAAGGTTGTAAATCACAGCGTAGCGACTGCATCACTTGGCGATCTTGACTTCTACGCTCCAAATCCACGTCTCCGTAGTACCAACACATTCCGAGTAAGAGTTCACAACAACAATATCGGCCACTTTAGCCCAGTATCGCGAATGTGCAGATTTTATAACATCTTGTGTGAGAAAGGGGTGGAGGGGGTTGATATATTTAACGACTCGTTGGCTACATTTGGGAGGGAGGTGAAGTGTAATGTAAAATTGTTGACATAATTTGTTTCGAAGGTTTCATTTTTCGTCCTTTGCCTGTGGCTTGTTGTCGTACTATAATAGGTGTGCGATTCGTCAAGAGCCCGATTCGGGTTAATTAAACTAAAATAGTTGTGTTGTTGTTCTATGATTATTGTTACATTATATTTTGTTGTTCATTTCTTTTGTTCTTCTTGCACATCATCGTTCATATAACAAATCAACAGAGCAGTTTACCTAAGAAAAATGCGATGATGTGCATTAGCAGGATTATCTCTACATAGAGATTATCATTATCGTGGCATTATGAATTACGCTTTAATTGAATTCTCTGATTGTGCACGCTGTAGACGCTCTTAATTGGGGAACTGGCCAGATCTTATTGTATGTTTGTAATTTATGTATTGTGTTGTCAGTTTTCTGTGAGTGTCTCTATACAATAAAAAAAATAACTGCGCGCAATCGCGCACTGTGTATGAGAGTGAAACCATTTGATCACGTAATGCGACCATCAAGTTACACTCGAGTTGTAGAAACACACCGTGCTTGATTATTTTTTTGTTTCTCTGCACACAGTATTATTAATATTATGTTTTTGTCTCGCTCATGCCCCTCATTGAGCGGCATTCGAACTATAGGTACATGCGATATCGCGAGAATAAAGGAAAAATAATAATAGTATAGGCTTTTTGCGGTGTTTCGTATATTATAGCGTATGCAATAGCATGGACCGCCCCTCATCTGTTACACGAATAAGGGCCAATGTTATAAAAGTCCGTTAGCCAAGTTATTTTAATATGGTCCAAAATTTGATATAACTACTCGTTTTTCAGCATTATAAACATCCGTTGATATTATTTCAGTAAAATGTTACCATCGGCTTTAACTGGCCGACCGACCAGGGGTTAGTTTTGACGACTAGCATTGCTGTCTCACTATTTGCCTGAAGAGAGAAGGAAATAACAATAGATAAATCTACAAACGTGTTTTGTAAGGATATATTCTCATAGCATCGCTGTCATTTACTCATTTGTTTTGTGTAAATTATGAGATTGTTGGGTGAAGTTTTTATGAATGGGGAGCAGGTAGATAAAAGGGACAGGCAAGATCTTATGTGACCACCGGTTGAAAACAATGGGTACAGTAGGCAAAAATATTTCTTTTTAACGAATTGTCAAAATAGTTTTATAATGCAGTGAAGAAGAAAAACCAAACTCGTTGCAGACCAATCCAATGGATTGTAACTCATTATATATATCTAGTAGAATGTACGAACAGATCGCCATCCGTTCGTAAAGTGTCCACATACTTACGAATATTGGGTTCCTCGTTTATAATTTCGGCCCTCAATGATAGCCTTAATTTATTCCTATTATTGAGGGCGGCCCTAGGTATTAAAACCTTAGGCACGCCACTGCTGGTTATAATTTTGATAAATCTTGTTTTTTGGACGTACAGATTTAAGTCATCGGAAACAAAAAATACTATGTATTAGATCTTGAAATAGAAATATATCTAACCTGCCTAGCATATCGTCGTTCCATATTCAAAAAGAGGTATGTGCATATTCAAAAAGAGACATTTGATACTAAGAATCACTTTATAAAATGGTTACGTTGTGATTTTAAGCAGTTTATTCTAGAAATGTCAAAACATTTATAAATTCACATAGTTCTTTTTGAATATGCAACGACGATATTACCAATTCTAGTTGGGGATGTACAGAAAGGGTATAATATGATAGCTTAGGAATGTGATGAATGCAATAACATTCTTGAGTCCCCGTTGTAAATTACGATGACTTTTTGGAATAAAAGAGATGAGTAGGTATAGTAGTATTACAGTGTGTTCTATATCACCTAGCTCTCACCGAGTGTATGCATGTTGATGAGGGTTGTTTACACATGGCTCGGTAGGAAGGGTTCAGATAATCTCGACCTCAGTGTCGGAAATATCAATTATCGTAGATACAATGATGGTCCAGGATAGGTATATATTATAATTACTGTACTCCGTTACGTTACATATCGAAGGCGTGCTATTATTGACATTACACATTTCATAAGACATTTCAATTTTTGTTATACCAATTCATTTCCAAAGATCGTAGAGTCGCGTGCTGGATTTTGGATTATTTATAATGCTGTGAGAATTTATATAACATAATATCGGTAGGAAGTTATTACGTTTTAGCTCGACATGATCTTTCTGCTTGACTGCGTGGAAAAAGCGTGAACCATTTTTCGTATTACTGGGAACTGCTTGAGTCAGCGTTTGAGTCAAACACCTCACAAGGAATTACTACATTTTGAGTGTTTCATTGAATGAGCAATTCATTTTATATTGTATCACACTGATTCACAAATCTACTGCCTACCCTTATGGATAAGTTGTTTTTTCAACCTAAAGTAATTTCAAATCTATCCTTGAGAAGGTGGTGATAGTAGTACATGTTTTCAATGGGATTTGATGGAAATTTTTGTTTTTTGTTGGGTTCGTAGACATTGGAAATAAATTGTCGGACAAGCTTTGAAGAGAGTATTTTCGGTTGAAATTTCCGTTTTTTTTTTTACATTATGTAGACTTCTGGGCTGCAACGGACTCTTAGGCCTATAAGGTTTATGATAGAATAACATTGAATAACATCTATATTATCACATAAGTTTACTAAGTAAATTACGAATTCATAGATACGAATATCGCAATTAAAACAAACTTAATATTGTTTTGCGTCCCATCATTGGCGAAAATGAAATAATAGAGTTAATAAATAAACCCCCGTCCGTCGCATGATATTGAGATGAAATTTTTTTTCCATTAGTGTCGCATTTAGTATCCATAGTATCTTTCACATTCATCATACAATTTTTACAATGACACTTCTAAACTATAGTATAATTGTATGATGAATGTGAAAGGCTTGCTCTCAGTGTTTCCACTTAATTTTCATGAAGACTTAGGTTAATTAATGAGTGAGTTGGTAGTTTCAGCACTAATGATTATGAATTATCTAAAGTTTGTTATTAGTGTTGGTTGCGGTTTACTTGGATAACATTGAAATGATATTCTTATCTTCGTCGCGCCTCTCGTGGAGCATGTTTATTATGTTGTATTTACTGATGTATTTCTATATGATTGTTGCTTTCATTTATACATACTTTCGTTAGTTAAATAAAAAATATACTTAGTCGTTCCTATCATCATCATCATCTCCATCGGTCTCTTAATCCTGAGGATCGTGACCATCATGTTTCGTTCTGTACACATCTGTTTCCAACTTGAGCGATCCTCCGCCATGTGCAAAGCCCCGTGTAGTGAGTTCTGTGTGGCCTCCTTAATTTGGTCACTCCATCTTATTGGCACTCTGCCCCTTCCCCTCTTCCCTTCTACAGCCCTTAATAATTTTCTAAATTTTCGAAGTTTTTATTTTCTGTATTGTCATAATATGCATCATATCAGAATTGATATTCATATGAGAAATAAGAAAAAAATGTACAAGTTTTTGCAATTTTTCTCTGTACGGTTTAATACTACTTAATTTTTTGTTAGCACAGAGAAGACTGCATGCATTGATGTGTGACGTTCGCATCCAGCTGTCTGTAACGCCGCAATTGAAGAGAGAGTGTTGTTTGTAAGATTCCCACGATGGCGGTTTTAGCCTGTTGGCCCTTCAGGCCTGCCCAATAAATAGGAGTTCACAACTCCTGAGAGTATTATTACTGACAATAAGACGATTCTTACAAGGATCATTACAGCTGAAGGCCAATGCGATCCCAGAAGAAAACCTTAAATGATATCTAAATGACAACACAACTACACTATTTCCTCGATTTTTCTTATAAATTCTGCTTACGTTACTTCTCCAGCCAGCGATATCCGTGTGGAGGTGGGGGGTCTCTCTTCAATGTTATAAAATAATATTGTTGCGTTTATTTGTTTTCTGTTCTGTCATCCACAAGGATTCCGTCGGCCCGGGCTTCCCTCTTTTACAATACACCGTTCCCATGACAACGACAACAGAGCGCAGGGAATGTCGTGGGAGGAGGTGACGCAATTGGCGCAAAGACGCTCTGAATGGAGGAGGCTGGTTTCTGCCCTGTGCTTCTGAGAGGAGCGTTGAGGGCAATGGATGGATATTTGTTTGTTTTCTTTCAAAAGACTGGTTTCAGCCCTACGCCGCTGACAGGAACGTTGAAGGGTGAAATTCTTTAGCTATTTTTTAATTAATGGATTGAGTTAACAATCTTTGTATATGTAAAGAAGCACGGCTGTTTTGTATTGGGTGCGTCTAGATAGTAGGATGCGAACGTCAATCAATCATCAATCTTCAACGATTCGGAGCATTCTCCAAAGAAATATTTATTTATTTATTTTTTTTTTTTTTTATAAAAACAGTTTTTAAAAGATAAGTCACTAATGTCTACCTAACATTCATTCATTCGAAAGAATGCGTTTGTTTCCCGTCCTTATACGGGTTACGAAGGCATTCATTCAAATATTTCTTCGGAGAATGCTCCGAATCGTTGAAGATTGATGATTGATTGACGTTCGCATACTACTATCTGGACGCACCCATTGACTATTTTTAAATATTTTATTGACCCGATTTCGACCTACGATAAATTAGATAATATCATGAATACTTTCTCTTTGTAGATTATTAAAAAAACATATAAACTTAAACTCTTTGTGTTTCTCTACATAAACTTATCAATAATTGATTATTAATTTATAAATCATACACCCCATGATATAATAATTACTATGGGTAATTATTATTTGAACGCTGTAAATTTGTGAGGTGAAGGTGGAGAAATGAATATCCTAATAAGTGTAATGGTTCATGATTAATGAATCAATTTGATTTATCTAATGGTTGGCATCTACGTTAGTTAAATGGGATGTTTTTATCACAGCCTTCCCTACCGATATCTATAGTAAAGCATCTACACACTTCTGCAATAATTTACTAATAACTTATCCCGAGAAGTCCCCGGTAAGGACTAAGTCTCCCCCTCTTTCCTATTAGTTTTCCAGCATTTTGTTACCAATCCTGAATGTCTTTACTTGTCTTGTCAGTGGGAAGATAGCTTATACATATGCCTGTTGCGTGCAGCTGATCCCTTAGCTATCCCACTAGTTGGTAGTGCCAATAATTCCCTTTCTTACCATCGACCACAACTTTATCGTAAAATCTATTGTCTACCTCAATTCAGAGCGGTTATTGGATGCAAGATGTTTTCAAACGTCAATTGTAATTAGATAGTTGAAATTCTGTTATATAATTATGATAACTGGATGTATTTGCGCATGATAATGAAGTTGTATGAATTTATTCATCAATAAATCTACAATATTACGTATTGACTAACTTTTCTATATTTTGTTGCACTGTGTGAATATATTATCATGAATTTCTTTTTTTAAATAGTACTCAGTATGTTAAATGTATTTAGGCTTGTTTAGTTTGTAGCTTTAGTTTGTAACCATTCCTATGACAACGATATCAGAGCGCAAGGAATGTCGTGGAAAGAGGTGACGCAATTGGCACAGAGACGCTCTGAATGGAGGAGGCTGGTTCTGCCCTGTGCTCCCGAGAGGAGCGTTGAGGGCGATGATGATAATGATGATGAGTTTGTAGCTTACATATGCATCGATATCAACTTTTGAATTATTCCTTTTGTTAGTAAATAAAAAAAAAATAAAAAAAAATAATATAAATTACAAAATAATAATATAAATTACAAAATAATAATATAAATTACAAAATGAATACATAAGTAGATAAAAAATGCATAATGCATAAGAATCCAATAATACAATACAATAAAATACAGCATAATACCAATAATAAATAACAAAACATAAATCATCAATTCATTTGATCAAAGTACCCGTCCCAGAATTGAGCGTGGCTCGTGCTCTGGGATAGGCCTTGATCCACCTTAGTATATTATCGTTCTCTCTTCATTCTTCAGTATCATTAATTTGGTCTTTTTTAAAAACATAACTACTCCTATATATAATATAACATTAATTTATAAAATGTCGCGTTGTGAACTGAAAATGAAGTTAAAGTGTTAATAAGACAAAATAATGGACGAAAATAAATATTCGCAAAGTATTGTGTCAGTGAGTGGGAGATTATTGTGTGAGTGAGTGAGAAATCAGAGTCACAGGCTGTCATGACAGGAGGATCACAGGGAGGTTCAACACAGAAGTGTCGCGGGGATTGTTTCTTGTTGTCATCAGCCTTTCATGATATATTGTATCGTACCTACCAGTATAAATATGGTAACAGCAGCCTCCGGCCAAGAGACTAGTCTCGCATACAACAACGCCAGCTTTATGATTAATGACACCTTCTTCTCCCTCCTTTTTACCTTTTTCCTTTGTCATTTCGAGTCGAGAGTATAACGTACATCTCCCGTACTCTGTATGTTTTATTACACCTTGTGCCTTTATAATATGTGAGAGCATTCGCTATTCAATCTTTTGTGTAGATTCTATTATATGCATTCATATCTTCAATATGTTTTGTTTCTTTCATATTTTATTCCCAATTAGAATAAAATAGGTAGATTATTGTATCAGCAATAACTTTGTAACATTTTTTTAAATTATGTACCTACCTAATAAAATGAATACTGTTTATTCTATTGTTTAGTAAGGGCCGATTTTATAAACATCCGTTCGTAACGCTTGATACCAATTTTAACCAAAGTTTGGTTTAATTCCCGATTTTCCGATTTTATAAAACGATAGTAGATCATGCACCTGGTTAAGCATTCGTTATTTGATTACCGCTGTATTTTGGCTAGTTAAACGTATTACGAATCGTATTTTATCAAATTGCTATCGCAACGACAATAACAAATGTCATATGTCATTATTCAGGCGCCATTTTGATTTGTGAAACCTATGAGGAATGATTTACAGTAAAGAATATATTATTTCCTTAAATTTTTATGTATTTCAGATTGTGAAGATGAAAATTGAATATTATTTTTAATTATCACTCTTTCATATTATATCTTTATTTTCTTTTATTAACTTTGCTTGAAATAAAACTTTATACCACCAAACTTACGTTATTTATTTAGCCTTTTTCTACACACCTACATATATATGACCATGAACATAAAAACGTGATTAAGTTAATTTACAGAGGGTGCAAAAAGAGTGATGTTTTATGAATGCTCCATTTTATAATTTTCCATCAAACTCTCGTGAAAGAAGACATTGGATCAGTGAATTAGTAGGTAGATTATTGAAAATAGATACTATCATGCCATTTTCCTTTCTCAACAGACAAAGAGTATCGGGTATGGTAGTTTCATGTGTTAAATTTACATATATGACCTCATGCAATGGTTAATTGTAAAAATAACATCGATGGATACATTTCATCCTTTTTAACAATCCCGTTTCTGAAGCATTAAGTGCTTCTACAACTGTGTCCAGGTTTCACTCGCGTATTGTGTTGTATTGGCACTAGGATAACAAAAAAAGAGTTCAATCTATACTATCTATTACAAGAATTATATACTGTTAAGTAAAAAAGAGAGGTTAAATAATAAATCAACAGTTCTTTTATTAAAATTCAATAAACATACATGACTATTATTATTACAGTACTAATAATTATTAATAGAGACATTTACAGTTATGAGTAATAGAGGTATATATGAAAGAAAACTAAAATTATTGTTAAAGATTGTAAAACAATGAATAATGTTTGAGTCTTAAAAATAGTCTTATAAATGGGTTTATTTTATTTTTATTATATAATAACAAACGGCGTGACCCTTCTCTGTGGAAGGAACTATTGACATTGAAACTTTCAGCCAGTTGGACCCAAAGTGACTCCTTCGTTGAGTTGCTCACGGAATCTGTTTTCTTATTGGTCAAGCCGGGAGACCCCTTGATCAGAGTTAAAAGTAAGCTTAACTCTTCCCCTGTAGAATTTTTACTTTTTTTCCTCTTGTCCATATCTATAAATAATGAAATACTTGTATGAGAAACAATTTTTTTATTCAATACATTTGTCAAATGAAGAATGTGATTTAATTCACCGCAAAACTGTAGATAGAATAGCAAACAGTTTTCCATCAACTAAGTACTTAGCGATCGGATGTTATTGAAGTTAGCTAAATATATTTATGTGTCAGACATGAAATAGATACTTACCTGTGATTGTTAAATAGTGAACAGATTTAAGAAATCCAAAAAAAAAACCACTCCGACAGCTCTCAATACTCCAAAAGTACGGGGCACCACACAAAATTTGTTTATCAGAAATGACAGTTGAATCATAGATGTATTTCGTAACTATAAACAAATGTCAAAAATTGTTACCAGTATTAGGAATTTTTATGATTACGGGACGTAACTATTTCTGACAACTGTTCGTTAATAAAAAACGTTTATAAAATTGCCTATGAAAATTATTACTTACGACTGGATAACTGCTCGTATTCATTACGGAAGTTTTATCTAGTGTTTATAAAATCGGCCCTAAAACTATCGAGTGAAACTAACGCACGACCGATTTAAATACAGGTATATTGTATAATAATATTGGTATTATTTAAAAATAATTGTTGTTATAAACCCAAATACAACCTTATATATTATTTGTAGTAATTTATAAAATTAATTGTTTATTGTTTTTTTATTATTATTGTTTGTATGTTTAGATTACTTAATACCAATTTTTTTTTGTTTTTTTTTTATCAATTATTGGAATTAAATGAAGATAGTTTGTCCTACGCTAAACATAATTATTGTTTATTTTCACATATTCGTCAACCGAGTTAAGCTATTTGGGTGTATTAAATAATTTCACTTACTTTACGTTTTATTTTACATGATTTATTTTGTTATGGTTTTATTTCAACTAAAATTGTTTGAGTTTTAAGGCGGGAAAAGTAAATAGGGTAAATTTGCGATTTCATGCTTTCTGGATGATAAAAAGACTTTTGTTGTGAAGCGGTACTTTTCCGGATGTGACATGGCCGTGGGCTTGCTTCCTGTTATTATATTTTTCTTTCCTCTTCTCGTCATATATTTCATTCAACAGAGCTTAATTTTTTCATTCTACGTTTGTGAAATTGTTTGCTTAAATGTCATTATACAAATATTTCTGAAATTTGTTGCAAATAAAATAAAAAGTGACAATATTAGAATATTTATTTGAACCATCAATATTTGAGGCTAAAGAGTTTATTAACCTATCTGTAATTTACGGACTTAGTGTACCGTAATATGAGTCATTTCTACCAGTAATGGTCTTTTTGTGGTGTAAACCAGGGATGTTGCGAATATTCGCATCCGCATCCGCAAATGCGGAGCTTCCGCATGTATTTGGACATCTGCATCCGCATCCGCAATAATCGATGCGGATGTTCATGCGGATGCGGATGTAAGACAATTTGCGACAAGAAAGAAATGGGGCGGGGCCGGCGAAAGGCGCGTGCCGTTTGCACTTGACATTAACCAATGGGAACGAAAATAATTGTGACAAGATCCGACGCGTTTTTATTTTTGCCGGTTTTATTTTATTTTTGCAAATAACAAAGAAAAAAATATTTCTCCAAAAAATCCATAATATTATTGTAGCAAAAATTTCGTCACATATTTGACCAACTAAGATAGTTCCTACTTTTTTTTCTATAACATCTTAAACATCCGCATCCGCATTCGCATCTGCATCCGCGGATGTGAGCCTTCGAAAATCCGCATCCGCATTCACATCCGCGGATGTGTAAAAATCGACATCCGCAACATCCCTGGTGTAAACATATATTGGCGTACAATCGAAAAAATAAAGTAGTACAATTTTCATTTGTATGAAAATATCTTACGTGTGTTGTGTTTAGCACGTAAGATGCTACGTAAGATGAAAGTTCTAAAGGGAGGCATTTGTCCAATATTGAGCACATGAATGCTGGAGGTAAGGTAACGTAGGCTAAGTTTTGGAAGCATTTTAATTTGATAAATTACTACACCATCACGGCATAACCCATTAGTGGGGTAGCCGGGACACCAGCTGTATGTTATAAAAATGCAAGCCGTATTCTCTGTGCCAAGAAGAATATGTTAAATACCTACAACAATTATTCATTTGTCGTCCGAGAATGTGAATATGTTTGCGTAGTAAAATTATTACAAAATAACAATGCATTGGTACTATCACTCTATGAAAGGTATATCCTAAATATTTTTTTAACTTAGGCTAGTTTTGTGAAAAATTGAAATACGTCCGCATATTAATTAACTACTACTACTACTATACCATCACGGCATATCCCACAAGTGGGGTAGCCAGCAGACCAGCTGCATATAAAACATGCAAGCTGTCTTCTCCGTGCCAATATAAAATTAAGACATTCAGGATGGGTGGCAAACCTCATCGCCGAATTTAAGATGTAAAATGTCTTATTTTTTCGAACACCTGCCTTTTACAGGACACTCGAAAACTTATGGAGAAGAGTGGGAGACCAATTCTTTACCGGGTGCTCCACGGAAAGATATTAATTAATATATTATTATTTTGTATCAAGTAGGTGGGGTAGGTGTGTAGCGTGATTCGAACCCTGTATTATCCAATCTGAGGGGTGAGTCTTTACGATTAGGACACCTAGGGCTGCCAATTATTTTTACGTTTGACTAATTTGTAGATTAGGATAGGAAAGTAGAGTTAATACCTGCCCAAAATCGGTACAGAACTGTAGAGTTATAGGTATATGATCATAGTTGGTAGAAAGTTGAAGGGATACGAGTGAAGTTATTGATAGTGATATAGAGTTTAGAGGTTGTGAAAGCCAAAAACCTAATCTTTAGGTATGTATATACTTGAAATTGTAGATAATAATGTCAAGTATTTTGCGATACATGGTGGGTCATACATTATTGTGGCGACTGATGGTATTATTATGCCGCTCCACCGCCGCGCCGCGTCCTTTTCGCCGGGACTTTTTTTTTAAAATAGGTCCCTTCTACGAGTTCTACGTGAGATGACTTCCTCACCGTTACACGTATATCTCTTAAGCAACCTTTTTCCCTTTAGTGTGCTTTTTTATACCCGGTATAGGCTGGATAACACTTATATTTTTAAGTAATCTCCCCTTGTGTATTGATTCAACCGCTTTTTAGTTATGTGAATATTGGGGTACTTCATATATTTTAGTATATATCTGACATCATAAATTATTCTCTGGACATTTAGTTCATATTTACTTACTTACACCATCACGGCATATCCCACAAGTGGGGTAGCCAGCAGAACAGCAGAATGTAATTAACATGCAGGCCGTCTTCTCTGTGCAAATAAAGAATTAAGACATTCAAGATGGGTGGCAAACCTCATCGCTAAAAATACACTGTTTTTCTAGAGTAATGGTGTTTTATTTAATATAAAAGTACCTAGTTTTTTTTTCAGAATGTTTGACAATTATTTCTTTTGTAACCTATTAATGTTTTTTTCTGGTATTATGAGCTAGTATGCAACAATTTTATATCCGCCAGAGAATAATTTATTTTGTAATTTCTAAATCATTTGATAGGTAAGTATATATTTTATCGCCATGATGAAAACAAAAATTGTTTGATGTTAATTTTCAGTAAGATTAATTATTATTATTTATTTTCTTTGAGGGACATTTAATATGTATTATTATTATTATTCAATACAAATATTTAAAAACATTTTTGAAGGTATTATACATAAAATGATTGTTCCATTTCATCTTAGCCTGGATTTGATTATTTGTTTGTAAAGCTTTAAAACATTACTTAATTTTGCGTTGTAGGCAATACATTTTGAAACAATATTTATTTGCTCGTATTTATGCAACGCGTTTTCACATTAATATTTTACTTATGTAAATGGAAAATGAGTAAAGATCATGTAGCCGTACAGAGCATGCTATCGTATCAAATTAAATTATTTGCTTTACGTGACATTTTCAAATATTGTATGTAGCTTCTCAAACTAATAAAATCACACTGTTTTTGAAGCGGTGAGAGAAATACTTTTATGGGGCTTCCATTCTAGCGTGCTGATGAAAGTACCTACCTACTTTATTCCAGAGTGAGCATGTAGCTGTATCTGTTCGGTCTCCCTTTCTCTATTATTATACTGCAAACTACAAACATATCACCACTCAAACTATAAAGCAATAGTATTGTTTATTTTTACATCCGTCTTCGTATCTATCTCAGTGCGAACGATTGATCATGATTTCATGTCATATAAAGCGTCTCATCGCTTTATATATCATATGAAATCATGATCAATCTTTCTATGTATATATTGTTTAGTTCAGTATGGTAGGTACACAACACATGAAAGACATATGGACACATAAAATACGAATATCTAAGCAATAATAACATTCCGACATCTAAACAGTGCACACTTCAGCAATAACTTACAACAACAACAAAAAACAGAAAATCTCACAGTCTCGCACATATGTATAATACAACCCGTTCATTTTTCCTAAATGCATGTAAATACTAAACAGAAAAGGTTTTACAACTAGTAAATTAAAAAATGCATTACGAAACACTACTCATTTCTATTTGTTCCCATGTCTTGAGTTCCAACCTCATAAATTTTACGTAGCTGTCTCAAAAGGGATTGGTAATGTTTGGTTATGTTTGTTTGACAAAAATGGTCTTTATTATTTAAATATACCTACTAAAAAGAAATATATGGTAGTTTTATATTTTTTTTACATAAGCAAACTTACACACACAATAGTTTTTTTTTTAAAAACAATAATGTCTTACTCATTCTAATATTTATAATGCGAAATAGAATGCGTGCACATTTTGTTAAAATGTCTGTATGCACAGGTTTATTGTGTATTGACTATAATTGTTAGTAGAATTATTATATTAGGTACTATATTTACATATATTATGGTGTTATAGTGATATGTAGGTATGTCAGTTTCAGTGTACCATATTACCTACTCAATAATATTTCAATAGGATGTGTTGCTTTATATAAACACAATTTTTTTTTTATTAAGAAGAAGATCGATTACTTTAAGTGTATTTGATCTTGGCATTTTTGTTAAACTTAGAAAGATGCCTTTATCTATCTGATGGTGAAATATCTCGGTTTGAAATATCAATTTCAGCTATTTGCTCATATAAAAAAAGTTTCTTTAATTCAGAAATAGATCTTTAAATTTTTTTACGTATTGTTTTTGTCCCGTAAGCTTTATAAGATACATAATATGTAGCAGATTTTGATAGTCCGTAGTTTATATATAAATTGTAGTACTTCTTATAATATAAAATCGTTTGGTCATCGCAAAAAAAACATATTTGAAAAGGTTGACGTATAAAGTTTTCCTTATTATTTTACCAAATCCCTTTTCCCATGTCATTTCAAAATGTCCCATTATTTTTAATAACTTCAAAGAGCTTTGAGTAATCTACTTTCTTTTCCGTTTAATGAGAAAAACCTTTAAACAATTACATTATATTGTAATCTTAGCAAATTTTTCTAAATAACGATAATAATACGTTTGTTTTACTGAAATGAATATATGCTTTAAATATATTTTTCTTTAAACCATGTGGGTTGTACGTGCATTCTTTTTTAAATTATTGTGGTTGTTTTTGTTTTAAATATTATATACATAAATCCATTTTTAGTTTTTAGGAAAATTTTCTTACAAAAAATTGGTATAGTATAAATGATAACATGGTTATTTTTCTTTGTATAGGTAGGTACTATTTTTGTGCAGTAAACTTTTTATTATTATCATTCATTATTATTATTAAGTTCCTTAGTTATTAAGTTCCTTATCTCCGAGGCATAAATGTTTTTGTTCACTTGCAACATGAGATAAAAAGTAGTTAAACCTAACATACCGAATACCAGGGTGTTACATGCCTCCAAAACGTGTCATCTGTTAATTTTACGATGTCTTTACTTCCTGTTTCTCGTATGTCACGTCTTACCTCATGAGGTATTTTGTATTTAAACAAATTAGGTAATTATTTCATGATGTTTTCCGTTCCTGAAAAAGGTTAATGATCACTAATACTAAAAATGAATTGTGTTTTATTAATGTATCTTTTGAAGATGGAAACCATAGTTATGTCATTTTAATTGTTTTTTGCTATAGTGTGTTAAACTTAAAAATATAAATTAATTACATTTACACACTTATAATTTATTCTATTCAGGTAACGTAACGCATTTAAATATTATTTTCTAGCCTGATGTTGAGAGCGAAAGTTTTCAGAGTCGGCTCGCAACTAATAAAGTCACAGTTATAAAGTACTAAATAATTTAACAGTATAATTCAAAAACACATTAAAAATTTGACCAACTATTTAAGTTAATTTATATACTGTGCCGTCCGATACAGACTCTGAAGTCCGATCGACCGATATTTCTCAACTTTCGAATAGTTTACATAACTTTTTCAATTTCTTTTTTTCGAACTTATTTCAAAGTATTATATATAGTGTATTAATATTAATTTTACATTTTCTTAGCAAAGTTCATTGTCAGTAGAACTACAGGCTTAGTAACATTGAGGTAATCCTGCTAGAGATAATTGTGCTTATCACTTTCTATCTTCAGATTATTAAAGCTGGTACACGTGTTTTTGACACGTGTACCAATGGCGAAACATAACTTCTTTTCGACAAATCCAAACTGCATATTCCGGTGACGGGCCCAGTCTCGTTCCATATGCAAAGGCATGAGCCAGTCTCTGCCCGACTGTACGCAGTGAATCGGAGTAAAACTTTCACCTCATATTATCTCCTACGTAAAATCATATGATCTTTCATTCATGAAATGCATGTTGCGCATGCATTTCGGATGAAAATTAGACCATACAGTCATTCCTCGCATACTGGATTTGATGTTGTGTCGGCCATTCTGTGAGATGGTCCTGATCAGACGTGTACCAATGGCGAAACATAACATCTTTTCGACAAATCCAAACTACATATTCCGGTGACGGGCCGAGGCTCGTTCTCGGAGACTGGCCGGACAGGAGACTGTCCTTCTCTCAAGGATATGGTCGTGGTCGTATCTCTCGTAGTGATTGGCCGAGAAAGGAATGTCAATACACGCTCACGTTGGTTCTTTTGTATTTTACGACAATAAACAAATGAATAAAAAAAGAAACAATATTTGAAAATTAATTTAACAAAGCGTCCATTGCGGTGATTGATTATTTCCCTTACAAATGAACGCGTCTCTTCCACTGATATTAAATATAATAATAAAATAATTCTTGTGTCCATTATCACAGTTTATGTATATTAAATCTATAATCCGTCATTGTTTAATAAAGCATCCTTTTCGCACCACTTATTTTCATAATATTTTTACTTATTTATCTTTTTTACACATCATCATTATATGTGTTAGCAAACCAATATAAAATTTAAAATACCAAATTAAATAACAAGCAGATAGAATGAGTACTATGGCCGTTTCAAAACAATTATCCAATATACATACATAACGATCGCGCCCTTCAATCCTTTGACAGGTACTGACCGGACTATTATAAAATAGTAAAAAACATGCGGATGTATCTTTAAGTTCAAGGACGATCTTAATGCGGTATTTTCTTGGGTACTACATTATTTTATTTTAAAAGTTTGTATTTTCTTCCAAATAACAGTAGCGGTATTTTTTATAGTAATTTTTCGACACAAAACCTATTTACATCTTCCATATCATGCTATACAAAATGTTTTTTTTGCATGATCCCCTGCAAATACTGCTCCCATATTTTAGAATATTTTAGAATGTATTTTCTTCCAAATAACAGTAGCGGTATTTTTTATAGTAATTTTTCGACACAAGACCTATTTACATCTTCCATATCATGCTATACAAAATGTTTTTTTTTTTTTGCATGAGCGCCTGCAAATACTGCTCCCATATTTTAGAATATTCAATCATAATAATTATATTTAATTTTAATTAGATATTTTAATTATTTACCGTATTTCATTTTATACATTATTTTATGTAACCTTATATTTTGTCGTTTGTTGTAATAAAATTAATTTAATACAGTGTGCTAGTTTCGTGATGTACTTAGTGAGATGTAAATAATTTCTTCATGTCAACACTTATTTTATGTGTTGTATTGGTAGGTACCTGCATATAACTGTACCTACTGTGAGACATATTGTTAATAATTTGTTTTTGTTTCTTTTCAGTTGGTTGGCGGAGAGTTTGACATGGAGCTAAATTTCGTCATACAAGATGCACAAAACATTCAACACATGTTAGAACTCTTAGACCATTGCCCTCCAAATCTTCAGGTAAGTTTTTGTAATCATTATTTTTTTAACACGATAATATTCTCGATGCGATATTTTAAATATGATAACTGACACATGTCATGCATGTATGGTAGGTATGTATATATGTAAATATAATTATATGTATAAAATTATCTTTTTAGGGTAGGTACTCCAAGTTCAGTAGCCTTGAAAAAGGCTTTTTAGTTGGTCTTGATAAAGACCGTTGGCTTTTGCCCGACGTTTCGTGCAGGATTCAACCTGAAATCAGCTGGGGCGTAGAGGGGCGGTGGCAGGCTTCGGCGGCGCGGTTTATGTGAAGGCAGCAAGCGTCCACGAGCGAGGGAGATCGGAGATTTATCGACGTGCACATACTACGATTCACGGCCGCTGCGTGAAGCGGTTGGTGTAGTGTAAGAGCGTACAGCAAGGAGTGTGCTACGTCGTGCAGGCTGGAAAGTGTCTGTGTTAGCATGTCGAGTACGGGTGTGGGTCTTGGCATTCGGGGATGTTTGAGTGACGTCGATCGGTGGTCTTCGGGTGACGGCTGTGCGAGACATACATACATATAAAGTATAATATATAATAAATATCGTTTTATGGGTACTCTACCTACAGTAGCCTTGAATAATACTTTAGTTTTCCTTGAGAAGGACCGTTGGCTTCTGCCCGACATAAAACACAAAGAACACTATCTTTATATCTTCAATATATTCCGTTACTTTTTGTGTACCGATATTGAACGAATTAGAAAACTTTAAAAAATTTAATAAACACTATTTATTTTATTTTCGTAGTCAATATTGTTTCGTCTTTTAATAAAACATTATCAATATGATTGTACAATAGTATTGATAATGTTTCATAAAGAGACGAAACAATATTGTCTCCATAAATAAAAAGTATATATTAAAAAAAATTAATGTTTTTATTTCATTGAACACTATACATTCACTCTTTATTTTATTTATTGACAGAAACCTTTCGAAACGAAATAGGTTAAAATGACAACAACATTAAGAGTGATTAAATAACTTCAAAATGCCCACATATTTATTATGAACAATCGATGTTTAGATGCATGTTAAGAGCTACTTGAAGGGCGGGGGGCAGAAGCTCGTAAACATTTATTTACTAATCTTAATTCACGGCCTGGGCGTTTTGCATGTTTATTTTTTACATAATTATTGTGATGTACACAGCAGCATTGTAAATTTTAGACAACACAAGATAACAAATAGAAAATAAAACAAGAAACCATAATTGAGTGATAAGTATACACAGTTTAAATGTTGAAAAAATTGAAGGTTTTATAAATATCAATTGATAATTATAATTAGTCAGTATAAAATAGAATGAGAGAGAATATTTTGAACATAATAAACGGGGTGTCAGATAATACGAGTTCTTAAAAGTGGATTTCAAAAAGTTATAAATGTTTAACGTCAGTGGAGCATTAGCAATCGAGGAATGTCAATTATTTTAAAAAATTGATATTAACGTGGTGTTAATAGTTTTAAGTGGTCGATGTGTTTGTTGAAGTGCAAATAGGTAACATTATTGAATTAGCAAAATAGTCTCAATCAACAAGGAAAAAATAATAAATTAAATGAAAATTAAAAAATAAACATTGCAGAATTCAGACATTTACCAAAACATTTACCAAGACATTTTATAAAGGTGCATGCTGTTGTTATAAATCCAAATACAACTCTGGTCACTTTTCACAGTAAGCTAAAAGTTTGTGTCGTGAAAGGGGAGTTTGCCGACATCAATTAAATGCCATATATATTTTCAGATAGAAAGAGAAGATAAGACGCCTATTTTTTATTTAAATAACAATCACACATCTTTAGCACACACGCAAAATTCAATTCAGGCTACAGTACAACCACCGCCAATAGAATGGACTTATATTTATATAACATTTAAATAATCCTACTCTGTGATAATCAAAATATTGGTGAATGTACTGGAATATTTAAAATCACGAGATATCTTTGAAATAAGAGAGGTTCTTTGAGAAAATGCTAAGTTGAAATGTCTTCTGTATTTCTGTTTGAAGTACATACTTGTATTTTGCTTACACAGAGCTTCACATCTGTTTCCTCCCACGCCCGCGACTATCCGGAGTAGCAGGCAGGCATCTTGGCGCCAGTGGGTTGTTCCCATTCTCTTTGCAATGTGCTCCCGTCTCTACGCATTCAATAACAATAATGTGATCCGATCAACTAACAGATTGCAAAATTTTCCGTGGTATATAAAATTTACATATAAATGTACAATTTCCATATCTTAATAATTATTTGAATTTTATTCAATTTAGCTGTAGGTTATATGTTTTTTGAAGCCCTTTGAGAATGCTTCTGAGTATTCGTAAGGTTCATAACGTATAGATCTTTATAGACGTAGCATCGTAGTATTTGAATAGGTACATAATATTATGCCTTTACTTGATTGTGCTTCGTAAATACCGAAAGCTCTCATGTGTATTTTCATAGACAACTGTATTGAGTTTTTGAAATATTGTACTATACTATACCCTCACGCCGTATCCCAAGTGGGGTAGGCAGAGAGAACGGAACGCCACACAGATCTATCTTTACACACTTCCTTCGCTTCCTCCACATTCATACAGTCGATTCCTCTTACTCAACAATATTGAAGTATGTATACTTATTTGGGAAATGAAAGTTGATTTTACCGTGGAGCACCCGATAAATACTTGGTCCTTCACTCTTTTCCGTATGTTTTTGAATGTCCTGTTAAAGGCAGGTGTTAAAAAAATTAATAAATACATTTTACATCTTAGATTCAGCGATGAGATTGGCCAACCTTCCTCAAAGTCTTAAATATTTATCGACACGAAATGCAACTTATAGCATCATTTTAATGTTGATAACCACATACTTAAATATTACTTTAATGTTTATCAATATTTTTTGAATTATTCAAAATGTTTATTTATTTATTTATTTTATTCTTCTTGCACATCATCATTCATATAACAAATTAAATAAAGCAATATACACACGAAAAAATGTGATGATGTGCAGTGGCGAGATCATCACTATATAGTGATTTCTTCCATCTAACCACGTCACATTTACACTAAACAGAAATAAAAACAATAATAACAAAAACACAAACAATAAGAAAAATAGCTACACAAATTAGTTTGAAAAAAAAAGAAAAAACTACAATCCGCACACCTAACACTCCAAAGAGATCGGGAAGGGGTTAGGGGACGGATGCTGAGTTAGAAGACAATAAATACTTCTTGACGGCGTATTTAAACCCATTAAAAGATTGAGATATTCTGTGAGAAGAAGGGAGATTATTCCAGCAACGAGCACCACATACTGAGAATGATTGAGAAAAGAAATTGGTGTTATGTGTAGGAATTGCCGGAAGACGCTCGTTGTTGGAACGCAGTGGTAGACCATGGTTCGCTAGATACTCGAATTTTTCTTTCAAATAGTAAGGAAAAGACGTTGAATAGAGTGTTTTATGAACAAGAGATAAAATATGAAGTTCACGTCTTTGACACACTGTTAGCCATTTCAGAGTAACTTTATAACCGCATTTGAGGGATAAGCCCTGATGATATAGTAGTAGTAAGTTGATGTATTTTATGTTATAATTAGTAAATCTCTTAATTGAACTGAAAAGAATACAAAATTGCCTAGAATATATACATATTTCCAATGCCTTGAGACCTAATTTTTTTGGAAATTCAATGCCGTTTTATCCTTATATATTTACTGAACGGTGGTTTTTCCACAAAACGGCGTATCGTAAAAAGTTGTCTAGTTATTATTATTATTATAACCAGAATTCTTGATAGCTACATATGTTACTTACTGTATTTCTTTTATATTATGTTATTGCTTTGTAGTTTCTGTGCAATAAATAAATTTATTTGACTCTTTCAATTTAGTGTCAGCGGTTGTATGTTCAGGTTCTCCCCCGAAGGCGATATTCGACTGTCCAGTTTCGCAAATCAACCAGTAATCGACCAATCAAACATTTCGATTGGAGAACCATCAGAACACAATGTAACATTGTGCAAAATGTAATCGGAAGAAGTGAGAAAACCATCCCAATGCTTAGGAAATGGATCTAGGCTGGCTTAAGTGATCGCTTTCGGTGTCCATGGAGTGGCATGGACACCGTTAATCAATTCCACCATTCTCATTGTCACGATGTAAGGTCCACCAATCGAGAAACGCTTTATGCAAACCATAGAAGCAACCCTCATCCATAAACATGGTTCTCCAATCGAGATATCTGATTGGTTGTGTCATCGGCACCCAAATCCGGTTAAATATTAAAAAATAAATAGTTAATATTCTAAACATTGATTTGATTGCTATTAGACTTACTCAACTCCACTCTTATCAATTCCATAAACAAATGACTACAAAACATACACGGTTCCCTTTGTATATTAAGTATTAAATTAATAAAAAAAAACCATTTCACAAATAAATATTTGGAATTGTTTAACTAGTGAACGGAACAAATACAACATAATGCATTTAACACTGCGGTGTTTTTTTTTTAAAGATATATCTGGGTTTTGTTATAAACCCAAATATAACTTTATACACCTTCCACAGTAAGCTAAAGTATATTTAAAATAAGTATATTTAAGATTTGTCGAATGTATGACATTTTAATTTGTTGAGTTATGGAAATGGACAGTGGAATTATGTTCTGGACGCTTTTGAATGACTTGTATTAAAGATGTTTGTATTACTACAGGTCTTGGATATTTTTCTTGTTAAAGGCAGATATTTATGTATAAAAATGGCTTATTAGCTTTTATAACCCAGTATCGCTCGGGGTTAAATATACAGATAAAAGTGAATTCGTGCAAACTGTAGTTAAAACGACATGATCTTATGACATCTCTACATGACATGAACAAAAAAATGCACGGGTGGATACGTTAAGTCTCACACCCCACATAACGAATTACAATCCATTGGATTGGTCTGCAACGAGTTTCGATTTTCTTCTCCATTCCTCCCTATAAAAGTAAATAAAAAGTAAAACCTACGAGAGTGTCATTCCGTGTCAATTCAACACAATTTGGGGAGATTTCCAGACTTGATGTCTCAGATTTTCATTTTTTTTTATGCAGCAATATATCATAGACTTACGAAAAAATACCAAATTTCAGTTATGTAGCACAATTATTTTTGAAGTTATTAATTTTAGAAAATTTCAATTTTTATGAAAAAAAATCATGTCTTGGCACCTTTGGATGCCTATAGACTGGCAACCAGTGATGATATGAACCTGGGAGAGGTCTCGTTTTAAAGTTGTTGAATGATGCTTTATTGTGATGGCCACAAGATAACGGTTAAAAAAAAAATCAAAAAGTGGCAATTTTAAAATTCCAAAAAATTGACAAAGATAGCTTGTAATGTAGGTACATATATCAAAATTCTATTATGGGATTTCAATGGTATCAGGAGATACAGGGCTTCAGAAATGCATGCATCGTGAAATACACGTAATATCTTTTTTGAAACTTTTTTTGCGAGTATCCCACAAGTAGGGTAGCCAGCAGACCAGCTGCATATAATAAACATGCAAACTGTCCTCTCCGTGCCAATATAAAATCAAGACAATCAGGATGCGTGGCATCTCATCCCTGAATTTAAGGTGTAAAATGTCTTAATTTTTTCGTGCCAATATAAAATCAAGACATTCAGGATTCGTGGCATCACATCCCTGAATTTAAGGTGTAAAATGTCTTAATTTCGTGTGCCTTTTACTAGACATACGAAAACTTACGGAGAAGATTGGGAGACCAATTCTTTACCGGGTGCTCCACGTATGTTAGCAAAATTAATAAAATGAACGCGTTATATTATTAGTAGGTACCTACTGCAAGAGTGCAGTAAATATGTACCTAATTTATTTATTTATTTTATCATCATATAATATACAATAATATTTACACAATATAGTGGTTGTTCGAATTCACAATTGTTCGAAAAAATAATTATTCGAATTAACAAATCTTCGAATAACATTTGTTCGACTATCAATTATTCGAATTACAATTAATGGAAAGTGAATTGTTCGACTGACATTTGTTAGAAAATCCTATTATTCGAATTATTTTATATTAATCTAAATTCATTTTATTTTGATCTTCAGAAGCAGGTCATATTGACGCAATTATATTACGTTTCATATAAAACTCCAGCCATACCTCATCCAATTTTAACGTTATTTTAGTTTCTTAAGAAAATGAGGCAATTGCGTTCATACCTAATTATAAATATATTTAAATTATTTATCCAAACGTTTGACACTATTTAGATAAATCGATTGCAAACTGAGTCGAATTATATAATATAACTTCGCTATTCGCTATATATAAAATTCGAAGAATTGTGTTTCGGATAATTGTTGTTATCAATATAACGTATAAAAATTCGAACAATTGTGTTTTCTGATAATTGTGGATTCGAATAACTGCCATTCGAATAATTGTCATTCGAAAAAAAGTTAGTTCGTACAAATGTTTTTTCGAAGAATTGTCCATTCGAATAATTTTCCTGTCACCGAACCACGGACCCCTTGTTCACGAGGCCGAGACTCTACCTCCAGGTTACCGACGAACTCGTTTTTTGACAGATAACAATTCATTATTTTTCTAAAAATATCACCCTACACTGAGACCATAACAACAGCTGTTGGCCAAGACGATCTCAGTAATATAACAAAATAGGTACGGATACTATTATTAGTACAGTAGTAAAAGTGCAAAAATATGAACGCATAATATAATATGCAACATAAAAAAAACCATGCAATTTCTCATTCATGCTCTCCTGTTGAAGATGTTGAGCACATTGAACCGGAGAGCATGCACCAGGCATTGTATGATAGTGACGGAAGCGAAAGGTGTGTGCAAGGAAAGAAGGAAGTGGCGCTCGATCCTTTCTGCCTACCCCGCGTGGTAAGCGGCGTGATAATAATATGTATGTTTGTATATTATTATTATCACCACAAGAGTTCATTATAAAGGCGAAAGCCGTTTATTGCAAGTAAATAAATATTGTAGTACCTACAAGTTTCCTGCATATTATTAAGTGTCAGTGTGAGTTTTCCTTTACATTATAATATTTTATAGGTACATACATATTTCCGTTACATAATAATAATAACGGGTTCCTACCGAACGGCTGCAAGTGATGGCCTTACAGTTATTGCTGGTGTCTTACCGGCAGATCTTGAAATTTTAGATTGTGTAGCTCGACGGGGTGTCAGGGCTGGAAGACGTGTGGAACATCTTGGTATAACTGTTGAAGCAGGAACCGGGATATATCTAGGGCAATCGGCAGGATTCGTGAGAGGACAATGAGTGTTTGGTAAGACAGGTGGACCACTGGAAGAACGGGTAGACTTGTCTACAAGTTCTTTCCAGATGTCCGTGAAAGACTGAGAATGAGCTTCTTGTCCCTTGATCATTTTTCTGTACAACTTATCACTGGATATGGCCAGTTGAGAGGTAAATTTTTTGAGTTAGCATTGACCGATAATCCATGGTGCACATGTGGGACAGGAGCTCAATATGCGGAACATATCCTTTGGGAATGTCCTTTGATGATGGATGCAAGAGAGGTATGACTGTTGACACTCCTCGACCCACCTGGTATGGGGAAGTGTTTTTAAATGCCACAAACGCTTCACACTTTAAGACATTCGTGGATGTGTGGGTTCCAAGATGGGATCTGCTTCGTCAGCCGGGTCCCCCGCCCACTGACGTGGTAGGATCGGAGATGCCAACACTGACATAGTGGTATTAAACTAGATAGAATTAAAATATGAATAAATCGTCACCTAAACGGATAAATAGGAGTCCTTGGACTCCTGCAATATCCGAGAAATAAAGTTATTTCAACATAATAATATTATCTCATTCTGAAATCTACATGTTCTTGTAGTTCAAGTACACTCTAAAAGTGTAATCCGAGAATCCTTTGCAACATTAGTTACGAGCTAAGAGTGTCGTTTCATGTTCCCGTCGTACCTACCCTCCCATTAGTGTATAAGTAAATTAGCAGCCACGTCACATGTGGATTAAAATTTTATTTGTGCCACTTACACAAGGTCGAATGTCGGTAGTCATCAAGTAATAAATCATGTCTCGTGACAACTGAGAAACTTTAATTCCCGTGATTCTGGCGTGAGGCATGCTGAGTTTGTTTAATGAATCAATATCTTGTATCTCTCACGTTTCATGTTATAAATGTATAATAAAGGTACTTATCTAGTTTATTCAACTATGCCCACATTATATTTGCATAGCATTTTATTTACATTATCTAGATTTTACATTTAGTAATTTATTCTTATTGACTATGTTAATTAATTAACTTTTGTTGTGTATATTTTTTGTTACTTTTCCTATGGTTTTTTTAAAAATTTGATTTATAATTTTTTTGTTTTGCAAATAAGGGATATAAGTATTTTAGTAATTTTATAGTCGTATCTACAATGCATTACCAATTTTTATTATAAACCAGTTTATATGTCTTACAACAAGCGACGGCGTCTATTGGAATATAAGCGAGGCTTACCACAGCGAAGACATAACACGACTAATTTTATTCTGCTGCAAAAACATAAAAGTCCACACCGTCCTTGAGATTGAAAATCGAAAAACTAAAAGATGAGTGTGTAAAGAACGAGTATGTAAAAACTGTGAATGAAAAGTTTAGTGTGAATGAAGGGAATGATTATACGATTAGTGAACGGTGAGATGTCCCAAAAAGTGTGTTAGTGGAGTGTGCACGACTAGTATGTGGGGAAGCTGTCGTAGGACGTAAGAAAGGTGATGCATGGTGGGACGACGATGTGAAAGAATCTGTTGATAAGAGGAAGAATGCTTGGAAAGATTTGATGAGTGTGAATCAGTATAGCAATTTGAGAAACAGCGAAAGAAAGAAGTATACAAAACACGCAAGAAAGAAGTGCGTGAAGTAGTTAACATGAAGAAAAGGGCTTGAAGATGAAGAATGTATGAAATTGTCTATGTATGCGAGTGAAAATATGAAGATTTTCAAGAATGAAGTCAAACGAAAGAGAACAGGATCATATGTGAACAGAATGAAAGACAAGGATGTGTGTTAGTGAGTGAGGAATGTGTATTACGGAGATGGAAGGAGTATTTTGAAGATTTGTTTGAATGCGATGGTACAAATGCTAATGAGTATGATGGTACGGAAAATAACGTGAATGAAAACTATGAAATATGCATGACTATTGTTGGAGAGAAGGCGTTACTCCAGAGGACTGGTGGAAGGCTATCATCTGCCCCCCTATGCGTGAAAAAAGCCCCTTGTGCCCCGACGCACAAGGGGCTTTTTTGAATGGCAGAGAGTGCACCGATCAGATCTTCTCCCTACACATGGTTGCAGAGAGGTTTCCGGGTAAACACCAGAAGTTTCTCTGTGCGTTTGTTGATTTGGAGAGAGCATATGATGGTGTGTACCGGGAAAGATTGTGGTGCTTGTTGTCGGAGTATGGGGTGAGCAACCGGTTGATCCACGCAATCTATTCACTTTACGTGGGGAGTTCCGCTTGCGTGAGGGTAAATAGCACCTTCTCGGAGTGGTTTGATGTATGCTGATGATTTGATATTAATGGTTGAGAGTGAAAGTGATTAACAAAAGATTGTGTCAGTTGTATATGATAGTTGTAGTACGAATGGGATGAAAATGAATGTGACAAAGATGAATGTGCTGGTGTTTGAAGGAGAGATTGATAGAACAATGTGAAATAAAGGTTGAAAATGAATAGTTATCGTTGTTGTTTTTACAATTAACCATTGTATGAGGTTACATATGTAAATTTAACACATGAAACTACCATATAAGGCTTAGAAAAGACAACGTCACCTCATTTGATAGTGCCCCGGACGGGACTTGAACCCGCACTCCCATCTTATCGCGAGATGTGCTTTGTCCAATTAAGCTACCGGGCGACTTACCAGAGGCTCCGATATTCTCTTTTATAAACCCAATGACATCTTCATGTGTAGGTAATGTTCTGAGATACCTAGCATGGGTATCGCATGCTGGATACTTCCAAGTGTAGGTAGATAGGATTGTACCTATCGTTTTTTACAACCTACTAAGGAATAATTCTTAGTACGTAGAATGAATGTAATTAAATTGGGATGGTTTGGTCATGTGGAACGAATGGAAGAGGAAAGAATGACAAAGAAGATATACATACATGTCTGAAAGAAGGGATGTGAGGACGCGCGGGCATCCGAGAACTACGTGGCTTGACTCTGTGGATCAAGTTCTCAAGGACGGCCGGATGTTGTGCAAGAGAAATCGACGTGTGTGCATGAGAAATTGTATGAATGTGAATAAAGCGAAAGAACTATGCAAGGACAGATCTATATGGCGTTCCGTTCTCTCTGCCTTCCCCACTCAGAATACGGCGCGGCGTTGAGGAATTTGTTATTGTCAGCATTAAATTAAGACATCCTTGCAAAACAAACTAATTACTCTTTCATATACCTCAATACACAAGATCTTGCCTCATCATTACTACTCGATGAGAAATTTCTGCAGACACAAGATATCAACATAATAACCCAAGAATATAATTCCATCCTAAAGAATATTCTTGATAATAATGCCCCTGTAAAGATGAAAATTTCTAGAAACAGGAGCAAAGACGCACAAATTTGGTTTGATGACGAATGTCGTGAAAAGAAAAGAATTATGAGAAGTAAGGAAAGACAATATAGACGTACAAAAACAAATGACAGTCGTCTACAATGGCTGATGTCTCAAAAAGAATGGAAGAGAACACTGAATAAGAAAAAGAGTGAATACTGGTGTGACAAGCTAGAATCCAATAAGAATAATCCTAAACAGCTATGGAATAATATCAACAAAATATGTGGCAAAAGCATTCAATATAATATAGATTCTGATTTGAACGCGAATGAAGTTGCAGACTATTTAAATGAAAAGATCGAAAACACCCGATCAACATC
The DNA here is from genome assembly GCA_947579605.1 of Athripsodes cinereus. Classification (NCBI taxonomy): domain Eukaryota; kingdom Metazoa; phylum Arthropoda; class Insecta; order Trichoptera; family Leptoceridae; genus Athripsodes; species Athripsodes cinereus. The sequence continues at coordinate 17,652,025 of OX388309.1, forward strand.
TGTATCACATTCTTATACTAAGAACACCTCATCTCTCTCTTTTCCACCAATTTCAACACTTCAACAATTTAGAATGCTCTCGGAAGAAGAAGTGAAAAAATTCGTTCTCCAACAGCCAAACAAACAATCTGAACTTGATTCTCTTCCCACATGGCTAATGAAAATCTGTGTCGATATCCTCACTCCAGTAATCACTAAAATATTAAACCTTTCACTATCTAATGGCATAACTTAACTAAAAAACTTTTCCTTGTAACTTTAAAAAATCAATAGTCAAACCAATATTAAAAAAACACAACCTAGATTCTAATTGTCCCAGCAACTACCGTCCAATAACAAACCTGTGCTCCCTGTCAAAACTGCTAGAACGAATTGTGTGTGATCAATTGACAAAGTTCCTTAATGTGACGAACCTTCTTGCAAAAAACCAATCTGGCTATCGGCAGTTTCACTCCACTGAAACGATACTCATGAGAACTGTATCGGACCTAATATCTCGCATGGGAAATGCCGAACTAACACTAGTGTCTTTCCTCGATATGAGTGCAGCTTTTGACACGGTTGATCATAGTATACTTCTCTCAAAGCTAGAGCATGAGTTCGTTATTAGGGACAGGGTTTTAACGTGGATGTCTTCATACCTATCCAATCGTGAATATGAAGTCAAATTTAATAACACAACATCCAGAAAACACTCAACGTTATATGGAGTTCCACAGGGTTCTGTTCTTGGACCAATCTTGTTCAACTTATACACGAATCAATTAGAGTATGTTATTCAAAACTTAGGCAAGAGTGAAAGCGGACGGTTGGCGGCCTTTGAAATGTGGTGCTACAGACGCATGCTTAAGATCCATTGGTCGGAGCACGTCGAAAACGAAGAAGTATTAACCAGGGTAGGCGAAAAAAGGCAACTCCTTAAGAGAATCAGCCAACAACGAGCTAACTGGATTGGCCACAACATCAGGCACCCAGGACTACTCATAGCCATCGCGGAGGGTAAGACCGAGGGGACAAATGGCAGAGGCCGACCAAGAGACGCATATATGGACCAACTGAAGAGTGATATGAACTGTGGCTCATACGTAGAGCTGAAAAGACTGGCTGAGAATAGAGACGAATGGAGAAGAAAAACCAAACTCGTTGCAGACCAATCCAATGGATTGTAACTCATTATATATATAGGCTTTACAACATATAGTTTTACAACATGCAGACAATCGCATTTTCTTTAAATCATGCACCCCGGAATCCAAATCTGCTCTTGAGCAAGAAGTCGTTTCGTGCATAACGGACATTTCATCCTGGATGTCTAACAATATGCTTAAAATCAACCCCACCAAAACTGAATTTCTCTGGATAGCGTCTCCACGAAGACAACATCTCATAAACGCTGACCCTATTCGTGTACAAAACGTGGACATAGTCCCATCTAACCACGTTAAGTTCCTCGGAGCGCAACTTGATAACGCCCTTACGATGGAGAAACACATATCATCTACTGTTAGTAGTGGTTTCTATACTTTAAGGCAGCTCAAGAACATAAGGAAAAATATATCAACCGACGGAGCTAAAACCATAATTAACTCATTGGTCGTATCACGATTGGATTACTGCAATGGCATCCTCGCAAATCTGCCACAATATCAACTCCAGAGGATTCAGTCCGTTTTTAATGCGGTTGCACGTTTCATTTATCAACTGAATCGCTCTTCACACATATCTGCCACCCTTCAATCTCTTCACTGGCTCAGATGTCCGGAGAGAGTTGAATTTAAAGTGTGTTTGACAGTATTTATGCCGTTAGCACACCTCCGCTGCGGAATCGAGAAAGCGGCACCGCTTAAATCTGTCAGTTCGTGTGCGTCGTACGCAAGAGCGAGATGGCATGCTAAAATACATACTGTTTTCTATACATCTATCTCTTTCTAGCACCGTTTCGCCATAGATTACGAAATATGCATTCACATCTCCGCCTGTTTTTTCGCAGTCTCTGATGTTTCGCTTTTGTGCCGCTTTTGTATTTGTACAATTCGACAGATTTTTGGAGCGAAACCATGACCAAACGTCAAATAGCGTAGGTCTGCGGTAAGTGAAGTAAGATTCTCTCTATCTATATCATCATGAAATTTCCCACATATGGGGCAGTCACTAATAAACATAATAGTCGTCCTCTCCCTGCCAATATCCACATGCCGTTATTCTACTGATTACTACACTATCTATACCATCACGGCATCTCTCACAAGTTTATTACATGCAGTTGGTCTACTGATTATCTCACATTATCTATCTATACAATCACGGCTTTCCCACAAGTTTATTACATGCAGTTGGTCTACTGAATATCCCACTTTATCTATCTATACCATCACGGCTTTCCCACAAGTTTATTACATGCAGTTGGTCTACTGACTATCGCACTTTATCTATCTATACCATCACGGCTTTCCCACAAGTTTATTACAAGCAGTTGGTCTACTGACTGTCCCACTTTATCTATCTATACCATCACGGCTTTCCCACAAGTTTATTACAAGCAGTTGGTCTACTGACTATCCCACTTTATCTATCTATACCATCACGGCTTTCCCACAAGTTTATTACATGCAGTTGGACTATCCCACTTTATCTATCTATACCATCACAGCTTTCCCACAAGTTTATTACATGCAGTTGGTTTACTGACTATCCCACTTTATCTATCTATACCATCACGGCTTTCCCACAAGTTTATTACAAGCAGTTGGTCTACTGACTATCCCACTTTATCTATCTATACCATCACGGCTTTCCCACAAGTTTATTACAAGCAGTTGGTCTACCGACTACCCCACTATCTATACCATCACGACATCTCCCACAAGTTTTTTCCATACAGTGGTTCTACTGACTACTCCACTCTATCTATCTATACCATCACGGCTTTCCCACAAGTTTATTACATACAGTTGATCTACCAAGTACCCACAAGTTTGTGGGAAAGCCGTGATGGTATAGATAGATAGAGTGGAGTAGTCACTAGCCCAACTGTATGTAATAAAGTTGTGGGAGATGTCGTGATGGTATAGATAGTGAGGTACTCAGTAGACCAACTGTATGTGATAAACTTGTGGGAAAGCCGTGATGGTATAGATAGATAGAGTGGAGTAGTCATTAGACCAACTGTATGTAATAAAGTTGTGGGAGATGTCGTGATGGTATAGATAGTGAGGTACTCAGTAGACCAACTGTATGTGATAAAGTTGTGGGAGATGTCGTGATGGTATAGATAGTGAGGTACTCAGTAGACCAACTGTATGTGATAAACTTGTGGGAAAGCCGTGATGGTATAGATAGATAGAGTGGAGTAGTCATTAGACCAACTGTATGTAATAAAGTTGTGGGAGATGTCGTAATGGTATAGATAGTGAGGTACTCAGTAGACCAACTGTATGTGATAAACTTGTGGGAAAGCCGTGATGGTATAGATAGATAGAGTGGAGTAGTCATTAGACCAACTGTATGTAACAAAGTTGTGGGAGATGTCGTGATGGTTTAGATAGTGAGGTACTCAGTAGACCAACTGTATGTAATAAACTTGTGGGAATGCCGTGATGGTATAGATAGATTATTGTTCAATATTTATTATTCGGCCAATATCGGATAATTACTTTGGAATATGCAATTTAGTTCCACTAATTTCACACTACTGCGTACGTAATAGTGTTTATTCAGTATCACGATTTCGCTGTTCGCGTTCCGCGCAAATGTACTAGCTAAAAGCGGTTTCGCTACTACGACTCCGCTCAGCGGTTTCGCTTTCACTATTTCGCGGCGGAGGTGTGCTAAAGCCCTTAAGGCACTTCATGCTATGGCCCCAGAATGTATCACGGAACTCTGCGGTAGACAGGCGTTAAGTCATAGACAGACAACACTGAGGTCTTGTCAAGATATTACAACTAAATTGGAGGTGACCAGTACTGTATCGAAACCAGTGTACGTGGAGCGTGCTTTTGCAATATCTGCACCTGTAGTCTGGAACAGGCTTCCACAAATGATCAGAGAAACGCAGGACATATCTCGTTTCAAGAACCAACTGAAGACTTATCTATTCAAGAAATCTCACGGAATAATCCAGACACAACCTTAGTTAGCAAAGAGCGCCCTTGAGGTGGATTTTTTTTTTCACAAAACGGCGCTTTACAAATCATCCAAATAATAATAATAATATAAAAGACTTAACAGTTTGTCATCCCACTTGAGGTGGACTGCATATAAATATACAATATAGTTTTGTAAAGGTTCTGTAATGGCGGTTCTCACCTGCGTGACATATGAAAGTCTTATATAGTTGGTTTTGTCCAGTGGTGTGACGTTGGCGCGATAGTGAACTCGGATAAACTCGATTTCATTGAACGCGTTACATCACTTCGCCCTTCCGTTATCCTCCAACTTGTATATTAGGTTAATATTTGCCTTATTTTTATATCTTAATGGGCATGTAGTATCACGTCTTGATAATTTATTATTTATCTTTTATTTTATGTTCTAATATTTATTTTGTTCTTGTACCTATAATTTTATTTATATAAATCTTATGTGGGTTTATGACCTCCAAAAAGGGACATTGAGAGAAAGTAGTACCTAGTTCCCACGATGGCGGTTTTGATCGTCCGATTAGAATTTTTCGGTTACTCCGGGACGTACCTCAACTCGATTTTTTGTATAATTTTTATTTAGGTATTTATTTATTTATTTTTACATCACACGGCTAATAGCCAATAACAAAATATTACAAAAAACACATGAACATTTTATGGAACACAAAACTCATTAAATCAATACCTAAATCAAATAGAACAAATTCAAAAACCAATTTACAAACGAATTTACAAACAATAATAGAAGTCTTGACACATTTTGACATAAGCAACAATCACAGAACAATAATATTTTTAAAGTTGACTTTGGAATATACAAGACGAAAATACCCTCAAAACACGAGTTTTGCTCAAATTTAAGGGAGACAATTATGTTTTACTGTTTATTTGTAAAGAAACTGATTATTGGGATTAAATGTATATTGATTCTATAATAAACATATTTGAGTTAGTTTATTTCCATGAATTATTTCCTATTTTTGGAAATCATATGGTAAAAAAGTAATGTCGTGAGAATAATCCGTGGTTCGATACCAGGTGCCGGCAAACTCCCCTTTCACGACACAAGCTTTTAGTAGCTTACTGGGAAAGGTGTTTAAAGTTGTATTTGGGTTTATAACAAAAACCCAGATATTTCTTTTTTTTTTAAAAAAATCATTCGTTCTCTAAATTTGTAAATAATTTTGTTTTTGGTGTCTGTCTTATAGTAGAGTAATAAAGTTAGTATTAAGATAGTAAGATGTACGCGTGTGTTTTGCGTTTGCTTTATTTATACGAGTATGTAGGTACATCGGAAAGCAAGGATGTAAGGAGGTTCATACCGAATAAATTCTTGTAACGTCTCCAGGTATTAATTAGGGTTTCACATTACTACCATCCCCAGATGTAAATTATTACGTACATGTAAACTATACGTGTTGGTTGAAGTTATATTATATGTAGGGGTGTGTGTTTTTGTGTATGCGATTACCTGTGAATAACCCTTGAGAAAGTCTGAATTGTTGAGGTCAAATGAGATGGAGGCGAGTTATTAACTTGAGACGTTCGTGGATTAATTGATATTGGTTTTCATATACAAATTACAAAACTGTAACTATTTGTACTCATCGGTTTGCAATGTGTGTTAATATAAATTTGTTTTTAAATATTTCACCCTAAATGTGAAATTTTTTTATCTCATCACAAATTGTGTTTATTTATTGCCGTGTTATTAAATACACTGAAAACTACAAAAAATACACGAACAGGCAAGATAAATAAATCACGTATATTTTCCTTCTGTAGTAAACTTAACTGTTCAATGCTTTGTCTTCAACTTGCTTTTGTTTGATGCTGAAGAAATAAATTAAAATTTGATGCAATGGGGCAACATTAAGAATACTAGTATACAAACTATGATGAACTAGGTTTGTAAGGTAAAGTAGTAGACTATTTAAGGTAAATTATTTTTGTGAACTAATTATTTGTTCGGCTATTAATCCATTTGTTCGGCAAGAAAAAATCAGCATTTAAGTCATTTGCACAGCAAACAATGTTTTCATCGGCAATAAATAAAAAATAAGCGCAACACTTGTTTTACTAACAATCTTGGTTAGATCGGCAAATTAACAAATTTTAACAGCTTAATAAATACACGCACAACAAAATAATTATTTGACCAGCAGAATTGTTATTTGAGCAGCAGAATTATTATTTGACCGGCAGAACATATTAGATGAACAATATTTTTCACCCACCGATTTACCTTCGGATCCACATGAAGTTTTTGTGATTTCTTACCAAATTAATGATGACTACGAAAATAATGCCAGTTTCCGCTTTGCTATATTAACGAAATATCTAACTGAAATGTCGAAAAACGCTAGTAGGGCCAATTCTGAATCTTGATGAACTAACTAAACTAACTAATAATAGTTAACTAATATTAGTCATTATAGTACAAATTCGTATTCAGTATTAGTTACGAACTATAAACAACTATAAACTCGATAACTACCAAGGGCAAACGGTAAAATCTATGGGACAAACAAATATTAGTCGGTGATGCCGCAATAAAAAATGTTTTTCACGTTCCGATTTACACCTCTGGCAACAATTTAATAGTTGTCGCGCGTGAAAATTGTGAAATGTCAGATTTGCCGGTATATTTTGACGTTCGCGTTTGCGTCGGTTGTGGTATAATTTTACAATTTATATATGCCAAGAGTTGCAAGGACCCTAAAAATATCCATTTTTTACTTTTAATTGAAAAAACAACTTTAAACTTCCAAAATATAGCAAATACTCGACAGGCTTTACCTTTTTATTGTAATAGTTCCAGCACTGCTTATGATTTTAACTCGTCGGTCAACAGATTGCAGCGTCTTAAAAACAAATATGCGGATGTTGTAGACGTATTTGGCACATCTCTGTTAGAATATAAGTTTAAAATAATAGAATCGCTTCTTTCAGATCAGACCTAGTGGATTTTCCCATGTTCATGTATTTTTGTGCAGTTCTAAAATTATTATTATTATTATTATTATTTGTTTTTTAATATTTTGACTAGTGACTAAAACCTGTCTTTTAATGAATTTATTGTATTTGTGTTTAAATTTTCATTTTTATTTTTTGACTTGAACTTTAGTACCTATGTTTTGTCTGTTTTTATATTTTTGTACATGTGTTGAATGATTGTGTGATCTTGTTAAGTTTATCTGTATACTTGTAAAGGCAATTGCCGGATATTGTGTTTAAATAAATAAATATTCTGCGGCAAAATGACAGCAACTAATAATATTCGCACATTAAAAGTCGCGAATAAAATTCTGCCAAATACAACTAATTGTACATAGTTGTCAGATGTCAACTAAAATTTCGTTCTGAATACGAAATCCATAGATTCTCGAAATTTATAGTTGTACTAAGGTGTCAAAATGATCTAGCTAACTAAATGAACTAGCTAACGAGTTCGTCGGTAGCCTGGAGGTAGAGTCTCGGCCTCTTGAACAAGGGGTCCGTGGTTCGATCCCAGGTGCCGGCAAACTCCTCTTTCACGACACAAGCTTTTAGCTTACTGTGGAAGGTGTATAAAGTTGTATTTGGGTTTATAACAAAACCCAGATATATCTTTTTTTTAAAAAAAATCAGTTTTAGTACGGAAAACTGTGAATACGAATTTGAACTAAATATTATGAATCAACTATCTCCTTACACTTAGTTAGTGCAACTAAACTATTTTATGATTCAGAATTGGCCATAGTGTCGTTCATTCAGATGCTACATATAAAATCACATAAAAAGATGCTACATACAAAGATTTATTATTTGAACAAGATTAAAAATTTAGTTTTCACATGTTTAATTAAAATTAGCTCACGGTTTGCTGCTCATTTATTTATTTTGCTGGACAAATAATCATTATGCCGGTCAAATAATAATTTTGCCGGTCGATTAAATTTAGAGTTTTACAATATTATATTATTTGCAATAGAAATATAATATTCTCGCTAGGCATAAGTAGCATATCAACATGATATATTTGTCGGCAGAATACATTTTTCTGCTGAACATAACATCAATATTATGCTGATCGTTTAAATGATAGCCATTATTTTTGACGTCCTTTCAATTTTCGAAGAGGAAACACTGTGACTTAAAAACATAACCTTTACCAACACTTCACACAACTAGAGAACAATACTTCCCTTGTCTCTCCAAGTACCTAATTATTATATTTTCTGTGTATACATTTTGTCCTAGTTTTGCACAGTACTGGAGATCAGTTTGATTGGTTTTTTTTTCTGGGTTTCGACACGATAAATAATAAAAAGTTGTTATTAAAAAAAAACAATTATTTCTGAAGATAGACGTATTTTCGAAGAGTTTATAATTTCAATGTGTTATTCAAGTGAAAGTTAATATTGTGATTTGTTATTTATATTACATATTTTATAAAATAAATTATAATTTTAAAGTATTATAATCCTTCACAACGGACTCTTTCGAAATTTTTAGTTGATAATGTTGTACGGTAGCACGGTTGTTCATAGAATATGGATAATGCTTGAGCTGAGAGAGTCTCGAACACAGGGCTAGAACGTGATTACAACCTAATCTGTCTTGCTTGTTACGAGATACTTGAATCTATCGAGTTCTAGTGAATAAAAAATTAATTCAATAACCCGGTGACCTGCCGCAATGCGACATTGCTATAACTATTATCTACTAGTGACTATTCGTTTGATTTCTTACATAACTTACAGCATTACAGACAGAAACTTCTAAAACACATTAAAATATCATAATACATTCTTATTGAAAAATCAACATCAAACGAATCTGTGGTTGCTTCTGTTGTGTTCGTCTTTATGTCAGTTATTATTACATTGATTGTTCATGCTCTACTAATTTTATTTATCGACGAAGGATATCTACGTCTTCATAATAGGTATTAGTGGATATAATTTCGTCCGTCAGAAGTTGTTTCAATATTATCATAGTAATGGATTATCATGTTTCGATAAGACAAGTTCTTTCAATCAGCTATTCATAACTTACTTTTAGGTATAAAGTACCTATTACAGATGTCAACGATTAGGTAGATATATTTTACTGGTATATGTTAAATCTTTTACTACTTTGTATAAATTGATATGAGTTTTGTGCAAGTCCACCTGTACATTGTTATCATCATTTAAATCGCGCGTTATTTTATTTTACTATCCCTTCACGTTTTTTTTGGAAATTAAAATTCTACTCTTTTATTTATTTATTTATTTATTTTATTCTTCTTGCACATCATCATTCATATAACAAATAAAATAAAGCAATATACACAGGAAAAAATGTGATGATGTGCAGTGGCGAGATTATCACTATATAGTGATTTCTTCCATCTAACCACGTCACATTAACACTAAACAGAAATAGAAATAATAATAACAAAAACACAAACATTATAAAAAAAATAGCCACACAAATTAGTTTGAAAAAAAAAATGAAAAAAAACTACAATTCACACACCTAACACTCCAAAGGGATCGGGAAGGGGTTAGGGGACGGATGCTGAATTAGAAGACAATAAATACTTCTTGACGGCGTATTTAAACCCGCTATAACAACGCTTGCTTAATAAAATATTATGTAAGACGACTGACAATTTTGTTCCAGTTAATCTCTCTCGATCATGGTTAAGCATTTTTGTTTTTCCATCCTTTGAATATCAAATGTTTATTGTGGATATTATTTAATATTGGAAGATACGGATGTGCAGTAATTTGTCTGGAGTTTATCACGCTATTAGCTTATAGGCTCTTTTAGTCAGGAAATCTAATTTTTATATTAAATCCGGGGTTGAAATGTGTGGTAATACCGCATGCGACATGATCATAAATCGTTTCCCTTGATCTGAATCTCTACCCTGGGGTTGTTTGAGTTGGTTTCGTGCCATAACTTTGTGTAATTGGATTGAGAACCTAACCAGTTGTCAAGGGATAATATGTTATAGAAACATACAGGAACATTTACATTGGTCGTTTTATAAAACATTTTTCCGTGTTACCTATTATAATTATTATACAGATGTTATCATACTCACTGGCCTGTTTAAATAATCTGTGGATAGCTTAAGGGCACATAATTATACTTCAGTGAACCTGCGCTAATTGCTATTTACATTAGACAAAGATACTTGCCATTATTTTTGTCTGCATGTCTTTCTTCTTTCAATGCTGACTTTAAATTAAAGTATTTTACTTTTTTATGTGTGACAATGTAAAGGTTCTTGGTGTAAATTAATTATTTATTATGTATATTGAATATATGTATGTAGGTATGTAATATTATCGCATAATAGCGTGAAAGTGTATTTTTGTAGTTCATAAAAGTTTGTAATTTTTTTTATCAACGGTTTACTTTTGAAGATAATAAATAAAACGTATTTTGTATATTTGTATGATACGCACAATATAATCAATCACAAATTTGATCAAGAAATATTTTTTATATAAATACCTAATTTATTTTTTCATAAAATGTATGTATAGGTATGTATGTAGTAAGTACATATGTAGTAAGTACATATGTAAGTAATGATGGAATTATAGTATGTAGTGGCTTGACTATAAAAACCAATTCTTATTTTTCTCTTGTATTTAGTAAATTAATAATATATTGTTGCTTTCTGAAATTCTATTTACGCACGAATGGAAAAACAAAACATCTCTGGCAAGACTTAGTGGAATTTAATTAAGAGAATCTGTAATTTTCACCCTTCCCTGCCCTGTAAACACCGCATCTGGATTAGACTTAATTAATATTGAGGCAGCGTAAAGTTATTTCTATATCAAACTTTATACTTCTCTCTCTCTCTTCACAAACACTTTTTAATGTTTTTAAGCGTATTTTTTTATACACGTTGGCTTCCTAAGTACGTAAAAACATTTTTGTTTTTCTCTTTATCTTTTTAACTAGGTTCATCTTTTTGTTGAAATATATTATTTCTTAATTCGAAATGATAAACTCATCTATTGATTATGAAATATTTTAGTGCCAAGTATTCATGGTGTTTGTTGGTATTAACATAACTATTGTGATCGTGTATTTCATGCTATAATATTTGTCATAAACGATATCATTTTGATAATAATTCAATTTAGTGTGGCGGCTGCACCTCATTTCTTCCACTATACGCGTGAAAAACTTCAATTTTCGCCTGGAAGCGATTTGGGTTGGTTTGTACAATATAACGTGTATTACTCGTACACAGGCTACGGTTTTCTCACAGGTTCTCGAAGGAAGGTTAGATATTAATTTGAGTTTTTTATAAACTTGTATACCTATTGCATCTTGATTCCCATAATAATTCCCTCAAGTTGTTTATTGAACGTAAAATATTTATTTTTAGATGTTGATATTTTCGAATATTGTGATTATAACAGAAAATTTTATCGAAAAAGAGATTTGAATACATTCCAGATTGATTTGATAGGTATTTGACAATAGACATAGAATATGAATAATATATAAATATATTATTTTTGCTTTCACTTTCTAAGCTTCTCCAACTATTCGAGCGTTGTACAGCTATACGTATATATATTTTGATTGATTCAAATCATCATATTTCTCATCATAATGCGCCGCCTTCAGTATGGGATACGCCAGTAAATTGCGTGCGGATTATTCAGGTATCATTTTTAGAATATATATTGGAAAATTACAATATAATTTTCCAAAGCCTTACGTTGTAACACATTTTTGTCGCTAAGAAATGTCGTCATGTTATATTTATGCCTTTTTTATGCTCCATATGAGAATAAATAATTCTATAGATTTCTCCCTCTGCAGGTGTTCTCGTTATACACACCAACTGTCCACGGATGTCTTATGTACATGATTGATTGTGACATATCACTTTTCTTTAAATATATATTTAAATTTGTTTTTGTCCATTAAATTTGAATTTTCGTATTATTCTTCATCTATTCAACTAATATTCATTCATCGCCCCAACGCGGCAGAATCCAGCCTCTTCCGTTCAGAGCGTCTCTGCGCCATCTAATTTAGTGACAATTTATAATATAATTGACATAAACCTATTTAATTTCTGACATCTTAATGTATTATTTATTAATTCTTTTGACATTGCAATTATCTTTTACAATTCATACATATTATAATTTTTCTTCTATCTACTTGACATCTGCTCACTGTATTACTATTATTGTTCTTGACATTTACCAAACCTTTGTTGACATTTACATTCTCACTCCAATGTTGATTTTTCATGACTAATTTTCTAATTGATTTTTGAATTTCACTAGTTTTATAATTGTTAGGTATAGTTTGATTTCCAATTGTATTTTGTTCTTCGCTAATTGTTGTTCTCGTTTTGTTCCAACTGTGTTGTGAATGGGAATTAGGTATGTTTTTTTTCTATGTATATTGTTTTTTTTCTATGTATTTAAATTTTAATTTTTACTTTTTGACTTTAACTGGAGAATGTTTTGTCTGTTTTTTTTTTATGTTTTTATATTGTTTTTGTATTTTTGAATTGTTTTTATATTTTTATGGATTGGAAAGTTTATCTGTATACTTGTAAAGGCAATTGCCGTATATTGTATTAAATAAAAAAAAAATAAAAAAAAAACATGTTAAAGGCTCACGCCGTGGATGTATGTATAAAATAAATAAATAAATTAAAAGATGCTCACGATAGCGGTTTTGGCCGGTTGGCCCTTCAGGCATGCCCCTAAGGATAAATTTGGTTTGAATATGCGGATAAATGGAAGTTCTCAATTCCTGAGATATCCAGGTGGTGGTTAATCTCCCTTCAATGTTGTAAAGACTAGATTATTTGTCAATACGGAAATTAAATAATATAGAGATATTGATATCTTTAACGTGACGAATGTGGAATTTATAAGGAAGTTTGAAGTTTTGTGTTTCTGTTGTCGTATGGATATCGTTTAAATTTATCTTCTGGAATCGCATTGGCCTTCAGCTGTACTGATCTTTGTAAGAATCGTCTTATTGTCAGTAATAACAATAATTATAATCAATAACAATAAATAATCTATTATCAATAATGACTTACAGATTACAAGTTTATATCGTAAAAAATATTATTCAATATCACTTTCTATTGTACCTATCTCTGTGCGGTGGTGATGAAAATACACGAATTCTTTCTTCGCAACAATTTATCTATATAAGAGTATCGCTCTGGATCTCATAACATTATATTATATTCAAAAATTTTAGAGAACTGGGAGTTAAATGATATCAGTGATTCAACGTTCAGTGATTAATTTAATAACAGCTATGTACCTACCCGGTACAGACATGATGTTTTGTTTATTTCGATTATGCGAGCTCTCGGTAAAGCATTTCGGAATAATGCGGTCCTTATTATTATTAAATACCTGCTACTTACTTATTAATTCCTGGTGAATTTTGTGTACTTATCATGTCTTAAAACAATACTGGAAAATGAAAATTCATTGCCGTACTTAATATTTCTCTTTCTGAGTACTCAAGTGTCAAAACTTTTTCAGAAGGGGCGTCTTGATATGAAGTGGAAACTCTTGAATTGTATTTGATAAATTTAATATATTTTCAGGAATTATTGCGATTCCACGTATTTACTTTAATATGAATATTAGTCATTCTTTGTACACGGACTACATCTATATATGTGTGCCTTATAATCCGTCATATCTACCCCTACTGATACGTTAGATTGTATGAGAATAAGAGATAATTACGTGTCATTGTCAGCTTTATTACACATCAACATGACGTCCTGTCAAGTAACCGTTACTATGCCAATATAAAATAAATAATCACTCCACATTTGTTTTTCAACTCTTGAAGCACGCCCTATTATAAAGTTTCATAGGAGATTATCTTTAGCTAAATTATAAGATAGATCCATTTGCACTAGTGAATTCTTTTATGGGTATGATTATATTACGATTTGTGTTCTCTGGTCGCAAATTATAATATTACCCAGCAAACATATTAGGTAGTTTATTCTAGACTGAGTACATTTTTACCTATTTACGTGTAAAACTACGTAATATCAACAACCATCTATTACTATTGAGACGTTTCGACTACAAACGACAAAATTTAAGTCGAAAATAGGTTGCTTTTACCTTAATCGTCAACCATTAGGTTATACAACTATGTGGTCAAAATTAGGTTACAAAATAGGTAGGATTTACCTGCTCTAATTCACCGTTAAGTCATTGCTACCAATTGGTTGATATTTAGGTTTTTCTGACGTAATTATTACCAAAATATTCAACCTCATAGTCACTCGAGACACCAAATTTCAACCAGCAAGTTAAAATAACTTGTTTGTCAAAATTAACACCAATAAATAACATTATAGTAGGATTTTAGTGTAAAATAGAACCAAAAAGTTATAGTTACCTTGATGTCACAAATTCCACTATGTTAACGTTTATTTTCGGCCGCCATGATTTTTATATTAGATAGTACAATCCCAAATTAAATTTGCAGGTTATGTTTATTATTTCTTTGTCTATATTAATGATTCAAACAACAAATATAATATGGTTCTTATAGATCAACATCACTTTTTCTGATTATATTATGCACATAAAATGTACTTTGGAAAACTTGTCAAAACACATAATAATTGCTAATTCACTTTCATTTTGATGTTTTTCAATATTTTTAAGGCCCATTGATATTATTCGATGTACAAATATAGTAAATTACGAAAATAATTTCGTCGCACTATATTTTTGATGTATATACGCACGAAATACCGATTATCGCGTGTTAATTTATTCTCATAATATATTTGTCTTCATTATTATACTACGAAACAATATTAAAAATGGACATCTACGAATGTCATACTATAACACGAAGTTAGCCGCTATATTCTGAATGCTTAACTATTAAGTAATTTTTACGTAAAATAAGTAATTTTTACGTCGAATCCACGTAATATTGTGATATAAGTCAATATTAGGTCAAAATTTGGTAGAAATCAAGTATATTACGTCAAAAAGAAGTAATAATTTACGTGCCGTGGCACGTGCTGAAATTCCCCATATAGGTCGAGTATCGGTCGAATTCACTTAAAAGCAACCAATTTAGGTTAAGTGACCTATTATGATGATCTAATATAGGTGAATATTACCAGTTTTCAACTTAAAATGTTTGCTGGGTAATAGTTTAGTACTTAGTGGAAAGTAATGAACTGGACTTTTTCTCGGAGGTTCCTATATGTCTCCAATAGGTGAAAGTATAGACTGATATGAGATAGAAAAGACATGAAAGTACTTCATTAATATCTTGTTTACTAATTACAGCATAATGCATAGATAGTGAAATCGTCATGTCTTACGTGAAAGTTATGTGATTCGTGTGTCCTGCTAGTGATGTTTACTCTAACAAATGGAAACTGAGGTGTGCGTAGCATGGTGTGGTGAAACAAATGCTAGGCAGTAGCTTGAGAGACAAAATAAAGAATGAAATCATTCGACAAAAGACAGAACAAAAGTACATTGTTGATAAAGTTTCCAGGCTGAAAATACAATAAGCTGGTCATGTGGCAATGCGTGATGATGGCAGATGGACTATTTCCTGAATTCTTGAATGTAAGCCGCGGGTAGACAGAAGAAGTGTGGGAAAACCCCAAAAAAGAAGAGTTAACGATACTGTCCAGATGATGGGAAAACAATGTTATTATTTTGCTCGAGATCGGAAAGCAAGAAAAGTTTTCAAAAGGCCTTTATCCAGCCGTGCATAGGAGAAGGCTAGCAGTAAGAAATAAGTACAGTTATGAGCAATTTCCACCATTGGAAATTGGCTGAAGAGCAAATTCCGCCACGTGAGTTGATCTCAAGCAATCAAAGATCGCGATCCAACTTTGGTTGGTGAATTTCGTTTATATACTTCTCATGGCTGTTGTAAGGAGAATGATTTTAGTCGAGTGCGGTATTTTATGTTACGAAGCCGAAATGGAATGTTCTAAAAGTATTATAATTATCGTTCTTCATTGTTTCTGTCACAACCTCCCTTGACCAAGCGATTTGACAACTTTTGTCGGGAGGTGAAATTAGTACCGACCTTTCAAGCGATTTAATTACATTCCATGGAGAGATTTTCTAGATAATTAATCATATCATTCATGATCGTTTCTTTATTTTTATGTTTTTTTTCTTCATTTTCAAGTGTTTCAGTTATTTTTGTTATCAATTTATGCCTACTTCAAAAGTTAATTCTTGTTGTTCTATTGTCATTTCTTTGGTCAAAATTATCAGCTGGTGGTAATGATTTTACATTTGAAATTGTGGAGCTTTTCTATGTTGATGTTTCTAATTCTAATGTCATTTTTTGAGTCAATCCGTTTGATAATTATCTATTAAAAAAATGATCTAAAGTTTAATAATAATAAACTTTATTGTGCTTAAAAAACATACATATATACAGATTATAAATACCAATAATTATCATGCACAATGGGCGAGTTTATCGCGTGTAAGCGATATCTTCCAACTAACCCTTTTTTGTGTGTTTGTGTGTTCACATTGTGAAAAGACATTTAAACATATTTGAAATTAACATATTTATCTTCACTCCTCCTACTTCCTTTCTTTTCTATTTTTAAGTACCTACATAAATTTGTTGTTACATGTGACTTTAAGAAAAAAAAAATATTAGATCTCTTGAAAACGTCAAGCTAACTTGACGAAAGTACTCGAGTAATAAATTAATAGTGAAAAGTAAACAGTGTTTTTGTTAATATCAAATATGTTTAATTATTTACTAATTGTATTTTTTTAGGATTTATATTTTTATTTGCAGGTACTTAAATGCATGAAAAGATTCAGTATATTTTGGAGAGCATACGTAATTATGACTCTGATAGAATGTTTCACCAGGCACATAACTCTTCAATTATCATATTTAGTTTATTTTATCTATTCACGTACCTAGATCTTATGAATAAAGAACGATCATTAATAAATATGTTTCACCGATTTTTTTTACATGTTTTTTTTTACGTCTTATCGACGTAATCAAGAAATTAAGATCTTATTTGAAATGTCAATTTGTAAATTTTTTATCCACCTTTAATTTTCCTTTGTAAACTCGGTTATCGGAAGCGTCTTATACGCCTTTATTAACTTAAGGTTAAGGTTAATATTTTATCACTTTGTTCATATTTTCGGCATTAACTATATAATTATTTCTAGACATAATGATTTTATTTTAGATTAACTATGCGTCTAATAATTATATATATTTTATGAGCTTTTTCGCCTTCGCGGTTTCGGTGGAACGTGCACCATTAACGCGCGATTATCTAAAACTTGAATGCTGGAAGTGATGATGATCAATATTTTAGTAACCCATGTACCTACGATCCCGATTGTTTTGTCGCATTATTTTCTTTGATGTGAATGAAATGGCTGTGATTAAAAGCGGAGAGAGCTGTGCAGAAGCAAGGGTCGAACAAGGCGTAAGACAAGGATGCTCAATGTCGCCAGCTCTCTTTAACTGCTATATACAGCGAGCCATTGATGAACTGAGAGAAGAAATGAAGAACTGGACAGGAGTAAAAAATAAATGGGAAAAAGGTCGACATGATAAGATATGCTGACGACATAGCACTGCTCGCAGACTCCGAGAAGGAGCTGAACGAAGCTTTAGGAAAAATGGAAAGTATACTGTTGTCAAAGTACAACATGAAAATAAATAAAGAAAAAACAAAATGTATGGTCGTTGGAAGAGAGGAAGCGACTGCGAACATTGCATTAAATGGAGTGAGCATCAAACAAGTAAGTGAATTCGTGTACCTGGGCAGCAGAATAAACCAGGATGGACGCTCCAAAGCAGAAATTGTGAGCAGAATAAACCAGGCAAGGATTGCCTTCAACAAAAAATCGAAGATATTGGAATCCCCAAATATCGACTTAAGCGTAAGGAAGAACCTTACTAAAGCCTTTGTATGGAGCATTCTGCTTTATGGTTGTGAGACATGGACCATCAGCAAGAGTGAAAGCGGACGGTTGGCGGCCTTTGAAATGTGGTGCTACAGACGCATGCTTAAGATCCATTGGTCAGAGCACGTCGAAAACGAAGAAGTATTAACCAGGGTAGGCGAAAAAAGGCAACTCCTTAAGAGAATCAGCCAACAACGAGCTAACTGGATTGGCCACAACATCAGGCACCCAGGACTACTCATCGCCATCGCGGAGTGTAAGACCGAGGGAACAAATGGCAGAGGCCGACCAAGAGACGCATATATGGACCAACTGAAGAGGGACATGAACTGTGGCTCATACGTAGAGCTTAAAAGACTGGCTGAGAATAGGGAGGAATGGAGAAGAAAAACCAAACTCGTTGCAGACCAATCCAATGGATTGTAACTAAATATATATATATTGCTGAACCTGGATGTAATCTGCTTGTAAATCATGTTCTGCGAAATATTAAAATCTACGCATATCTGTCATCCAGTTCCATAGGCAACAACTAGAACTTTTCAAAATTAAGGTTTGTGGCGTTTTACATGTCGAAAGTGATATTCCGTTCAATTAAATTTCAAACTCAAAAAATCAAAATTTGAATGTATTCTATAAGATTTACACATTTGTTTTGAGATTTCGGTAGATTTCCATACTACTTCAAAACTTTAAGGTGACATAGAATATTAATATTTTGATTGCAACTTGTGTAAATGGAGTGCCGGCTTGTGCAACTGGAAGATCGATATATATATACATATTCATGATATTATTGTATAATATAATATGTACCTATTTTTAAACATCTGTTTGAAATGCATTCCTGAATTTTTTTAAATTTGTATCCATGTTTACAGCCAGTTACATAAATGGTTCCATTAAACATTACTTATGAGTGTTTTATTTATCTTCTAGAACATGAAAATAATATTATTTTCGTATCTCCACATAACATAATTTTGTACCTTCATAAATTTAAAGTATGAAACAAAAAAATGAAAATACCTACCTGGCGATGAATGTACTTCTTGAGTATGCCTCTTTATTAAGCGAAACGATGATGCGCACCACGAACTTACATGACAGTTTCAATTTCATTCAAATATGGAAGTGTTTTGAATGTCCGGTAAATTGCTATGTTAAACCACAGTAAAGCTGAAATTACTTGTTTTTATTATAATTGTATTCATTACACAGTCATAATCACGATTATTTTTTTCTTTACCTAAAACCGATGAATCAAAGAGAGAAGGGTTAAAATTGTTTTTTCTTATTTAAAGATATTTTATGAGTCTTTTTTATTTATATCATCACGCCGCGCCGCCACCCATGAATGGAAGAGCCAGTGAACTAACTGCATGTTATAAATAGACATATAGGTCACCATAAAAAAAACTGTTTCAGATCACTAATATTTACATCATCACGCCGCGCCGCCACCCATGAATGGAAGAGCCAGTGAACTAACTGCATGTTATAAATAGACATATAGGTCACCATAAAAATACTGTTTCAGATCACTAATATTTACATCATCACGCCGCGCCGCCACCCATGAATGGAAGAGCCAGTGAACTAACTGCATGTTATAAATAGACATATAGGTCACCATAAAAAAAAAACTGTTTCAGATCACTAATATTTACATCATCACGCCGCGCCGCCACCCATGAATGAAAGAGCCAGTGAACTAACTGCATGTTATAAATAGACATATAGGTCACCATAAAAAAAACTGTTTCAGATCACTAATATTTACATCATCACGCCGCGCCGCCACCCATGAATGGAAGAGCCAGTGAACTAACTGCATGTTATAAATAGACATATAGGTCAGCATAAAAATACTGTTTCAGATCACTAATATTTACATCATCACGCCGCGCCGCCACCCATGAATGGAAGAGCCAGTGAACTAACTGCATGTTATAAATAGACATATAGGTCACCATAAAAAAATGTTGCATATCACTAATATTTTCAATTTTTTGTCCCACTACTACTACTACTTCTACACCATCACGGTATATCACACAGGTGGGGTAGGCAGCAGACCAGGTGCACGTAATAAATATGCAAGATATCCTCTCAACCAACTAAAATCTTAGATATTCGGGAATTTGTTGCAATCCTCATCGCTGAATTTAAGATGTAGAAAGTTTTTATTTTCAAACACCTGTATTTTACAGGGCACTTTCGGAAGAGCGGGCGAGCAAGTCTTTTTCGTGTGCTTATTGTATGTTATTTATTTTTTACTTTAACTTTTTACTTGAACTCTACGTAAGATCTAATTGTCCCCCGCTGCACGCCGATCCAGGATTATTTTTGTACTTGTTTTAGATTAGTTTTACCTAGAATCTGATATTACAGTGGCATCGTCTGCTTAAATTTTAACTTTGTTATAAAAGTTGAAATGATGTTAAAGCCGATACAATCAATAAGATTATTTTAATATTACAAGAAGAAATTCAAATTCAAATATTTTTATTTAAATAAAATTTACAATTTAATAATATTATATACACACCTTATAACTAAAAAACACATTTATTACATATTTGACCGTGCTTTGAAATATTATAACATAATAAGAATTTCCTTTGTTTTTGTTCGGTTTAACTATTATACGAATAATATACCTACATTATACAAAGAAATATACCATTCTTTTATGCGCTACATATTGTTATTTTTTCTAAGTAGGTCCCTACAGAAGTATTAAATACTTATATGAAATTATTATGATGTAATTTTACTTTTAATGTAAGTATGTAGTTAATTAACTTCTCAGTAAAGCTATAATTATACCTTAAGTATGGTTCTCACCTAACTACAAAGAACTAGGTACATACATTATTTCATGTCACAGCTAGCGAACTGCAGTTTAACAGTAATATTATAATGGTACCTGTCTATTTGATGAAAATAAATAATAATCTGAGTGGAATTTTTCATTTAACCGTTGATGAAATTCCTCAAATATCGCTCTTGCATAAAATCATATTAGTGTATAGTTGATACTCCTCTTGGAATTTCCAATATAACATTATTACTTTCTTTCCAATAGAAAATATTTTATCAATGTGTATTGATTAAAAGTGTTTATATTATAATACATATATTATAATGTACATTGTACATGTCCCCAGTGGCTATTTAAAAGATGTGCCCCTCGTCGTATCATTCTTTGATGTCAATATTAGCACCAAGTATGGCGATCAATACCTCCATCAAGAAGGTTTGGTAATTCCTTGCAATTTCGTATTGCTTTTGTTTTTTATTTGGTTTTGATTTATTTTTCAGGTATACAACTATACAAGTCCGTAATTTCTTACAATTTATTATTCCTGACAAATTTCTCTACTATCACTCAAAATGTCTTTTCTGTGGTTGATAATGTGTTTGAACTTTGTTTACTTTAATATAACATCATGAATTGGTATTTATTTTGTGAAATTCCATATTAATAAAAAAATATTACATGATTGCTTAGTTTAACTAGTTCTTTCTTAACATGACTCGAGTTTCGACATGTAATCTATTTTTAAATTCTTTAAAACTGTGTGAAAAAACCATTACTTCGCGAATCTCGAATCACTTTAATAAAGTACTTGTTTAACTAAATAATCATAATTTATTTTTTTATTTATCAGGACATTCGCTCATTTAGACTAAATAATTGTTTATTTATATTTTTTTAGAAAGACGAATCTATTTGAAATATCTTTATCAAAATACACCTAGACACCTTTTCAGTTAGCAATAATATGCTTGTGTCGTGGAGGTGGAGTTGGTCGGCAAAGGGATTCTTGTTTGAAAGACTGATTTTAGGCCACTGACCACCTGAAATTTTTAATAATTGTATTTATTTTTTTGCAACCTAGTGAGGCTGCTGCAAGTTAAATGTAGCCATGGGTACTGGTGATAATTTGTCTCAACATTATTATTATGTACGTTCTTATTATTGATTGAATAAATTATTTATTTCATTAGCTAATCCGGATAATATTACAAATTGTTAATACCAGTACCCAGTATTTATCAAAAATGTTATTTATGTCGATGGTTTTTAGTAGTTAAATCGTCTTCCATAGTTATATTATTTATTTCGCTTATCACGTGGTCACAGTTCCCTTATTTGAAGATTCTTGAATGTCAAAGATGAACTCACCTTGATCACGAGTTTCAGGAATATTTGCCATGACGCAAACATGAGATAATGTCACAAAAATGATTCCTCAACATTTTATTTGAATATTGCCATAATAATTATTATTTCCACAGTGAAATTGATTCAATGCAATCAGTGACAAGTACACTCTTTATTAATTAGCCTGTGAATCCCTGAAGGGTATTTAAAGGGCCCGTTTAGCAAAAACGGTAAAATATTCTATTTTCAACAAATTTGATAGTAAAACTGCCAAAACTTGTTGACCCTTGCGAACATATTGATTTGATAAAACAAAAAATCAAATATTTATTAATAATAATAATAATAATAATAAACACTTTATTGTCAAATATACAAATATTTTACAAAAGTAGTTTTTTACTAAAAAATAAATAAATCGCAGACTGACGAGATTTATTTAGGTACTCTTTGTTATATCAAAATACAAATTATTTGTAAAATATAAATATTTTTTATTCATCCAATCAAGCATATAAATACTATAGATTTTAGCAAACTTTTTTTAGTATACATAAAATTGAGTTCATGTGGTGATTTTTGATTTTAAAATATGAGAAATTTTATCAAAAAAAAAAAATTTATGTCGGTCAATATCCATGAAAAAAAACAAAAAAAAAAATAGAATTTTTTGTTCTATAATTGTAATAACTATCTAAATATTCTCAATATTAAAATAAATATATGAAAATTTGTAGGGTTCTCGTGCATTTATGTACCAAACACACCCCCGAATTCGATTTTTAGAAATATGCTTTTTTATAATCGAATACTATGAAGCTAAAATCGAGTTTTTTTTTAAGTTAAAGTTTGATATTGGTAATTAACATTTGTTTTCATATTTTATCAAATCAAAATGTTCGTAGGGTCAACAAGTTTTGAGAGTTTGTGTACCAAACTTGTTGAAAATTGAATGTTTTATCGTTTTTGCTAAAGGGGCCCCTTAATAGCGTTTCGAAGATGAACATAATAATTTTTCTTTTTGTACGGTTATACCTATAAATTTGTATTCTGTTTTTATTATGAATTAATATAATATTATTATTCGTTCACAGAATTACAATGCGACAAAGAGGTTTTTGATGTCGCGGTGATAATTTTTAATTCAGTTTGTATATAAACTTACTATAAAACTGGGTCGTTCCATAAAAGGAATGTTCCTTCAAACGAGAAAACACATTTTGTATTTTATCATTTAATTGTTGATTCCTGTCGGTGATAATACGACCTGTTAAAGGTGGTGGGTTGAAATATTTATGATGATTTAAATTTTTAATGTATATAAAAGGTATTATGAAGTGTGCCCCAACGTGTACATTAAAATATCATTAATAATTTATGCGGAATTGAATGAAAAATCAGTGTAGGTATAACAAGTCTCATTAGAATGTCTAATGTATTCTTAGTGGATACATAATACACTCACAATATCGTAAAGATATACATACATATATGCGTAGGTACTCATACCCTGCGTTCATAGGTGAATATGGCAAAAGAGGGTATACTATTAGAATTGATACTTACTTGACCTTACTTTGTTTACTTCTTCATTATGATACCTCATATCGTCCCTCTTCTGACTAATTGTCGTATCTGACATTTTTGGCGAAATCGAATTATGATCACCAAGTGTACTTATATGTGCCCCGCATGTTCTCACTGAAGATCACACCTGTAACTGTTACAGTTATCCTGGAATAGCTTTCTGATTTATTGTTGTTTACACGAATTACTTTAAATAAAATGTGTTTTCGTATCTTCAAACAGATATATAAGAATACAAATAAAATAATGTAATATATTTACACTGTATCGTGTAACTAGGAGAGACGAAAATATGCACGACAAAACGCTAAAAACGCTCTCCTGAACAATTTACATTTAGGCAGATACGACTGTTAGTCAGAAGAGGAACGATATAGGGTCTGAGTTGTGTTTGTATTAGATGAGTGTATATTTTTTTCGATTTCTTTCTACATTTTTTAAATTGATCGCAGCATTGTTTAGTATCTACTTTCATGAGATTATTATTTAGTAGGTATTGAATTTGTCAATAAAAATAGTCTTATACGCAGAAAGGTTGATATCTGCGACAGAAGTAAATTTGTACTACTTTGTTACTCTAAATACTTAAAATATTTTCTTAGTTAACAGTATCCTCATATCGCAAATGTGGAGAAGGTCGATGTCTGCCGACTGAAAATTCAGGGATACGTAGTAGTCTTTTTTTGAATACTTTTAGTATTTATCCATTATTTTACGATTCACAATGTATGTATTGTGTTTCAGGCACTTTTATCATATCCCTACATTTTCATTCATTAACTTAATAACTACTGAACATCAAGCAAACCAGAAAAGTAGACTATAGACACGGAGATAAATTTCCATGTTGGAATTAAGGGATTTTCTCATTTCTTTGTGTAAGCAACAAATTTATTTTCTCATTCATTCCCTGAATAGTTTATTTAGATTAGGATCCTAATAACTACCATACTTTAATTATTAATCAATGTTTCATCTCGCTATGCACTAATAACTCTAAACAATTTTTCTGTTTTGTGGTAGGCGAACTAAATGTTTTAGTTGTAAATTTTCTACTATACCATCACGGCACAACCCACAGGTGGGACAGTCAGCAGACCAGTCGCACGCAATTTCTATTTCTCCTTTATTACAATCATTTTTTTCGTTGTAATTACGTGTACTATGGCTTTGTGTATTTTATTCGCAAGACAATTTCTTAATAGAATATACCTAAATCGTAATTGTAAATCGTCTCCTAGATCGTGGAGTATTAAGTTTTTGATGGTTCTCGTATATATATACAAGTTTTCAATTTCCCTGATTAACAGATCTTCTTTTGAATACAATAAAGGTTACACAATTATGCTATTGTGTTGACATGTTTTAAACAAAGTAAGTCAAAGAATAAATTTAAATTTTATTTCTTTGACTACTTTTACCAATGTTTTATATAATTACAAGCTCATTTTCATACACCATAATTTGACTCATTTAAACCTTTTTTAATCAATTTTTATTATTTTGATCTTGACCTATGAATTTGCAATATGTTTGTGTGATTGCTTATTATTGATTTTTGTTGTTGTTTGCCCTTTTTGTTAACATGTAAAAAACTCATGATGTATATGATTTTAAATAAAATAAAATAAATAAACACTCGCTATTTTCTATTCGATACTTGCTTGAATCGAGTGGAAATATGTCGCGTGGAAATTATGAACGTATATAGTTCTTTGTTTTTTCGGTAAATTTTCTTTCTTGTAAATTTAATTAGGTGGTTATAAATGTTCATAATTTTTATGTCGCATAGGTAGTGTTGTTTTTACAAAATTCAGGAAATAAAAAAATGAAGTAGGTACCAAGTAATGAAGAAGTAATTTAAATAAATGCGAAACACTTTCTTATAAAGATTTGACGTGGTAACGTGGGTACTTAGGTGTATCAATATTTTGAGCACCAATGCAAGTAATGGTATAAGTAACACATCGATTCTCCTAGAAGGGGTGTTAGGAAGCGCGGGCGTCCAAGTAGGTAAAGTGGCTTGATTACGTAAATCAAATTAGCTAATACGGCTGTGTGTTAAGTAAGAGAAATTGCTTTTATATACTAGAAATTGTATAAATGTAGAAGAAGCGAGAGAAGTATGTTAGCATACTTCAATATTGCTTTCAGATCGATCAGATATAATAAATGTAAGATATAAGAAGGTTGCAGGTAGATATTATGATTGTGTTTTCTACCCCGTTACGTCTTTATTATTATACTATTGTACACACACATATACGCACCCTCACGCACACACACACACTTCCAAAAATTCAGTAGGTATAACGTTTTATTTGCGTGACATAAGTATATTTTTTAGTGACAGCTGTCAAACTGTGTGAAACTTTTACTTTATTCCTTTTCTACACAGTGATCTTTCTTTTGGATCATTTTGTTAGTATTTTTATA
This sequence comes from Athripsodes cinereus, assembly GCA_947579605.1. Taxonomy (NCBI): domain Eukaryota; kingdom Metazoa; phylum Arthropoda; class Insecta; order Trichoptera; family Leptoceridae; genus Athripsodes; species Athripsodes cinereus. The sequence goes on from OX388309.1 coordinate 17,678,340, forward strand.
TTATTCCTTGTTTGATGTTTGGAATTGTATAGAAGTTACTTACATATTTAGTATAAAGTTACATATTTTGTTAAGAATAGCGTCTATGTAAGATAAACATCTTTATAAGTACATCAGATTACTATGTTGTGGGTTCTCAACTCAAATGATGTTGTTATTTAAAATTACATAGGTAAATGTTCGTATATTGTGAAAATTTCGAGATAGCAAACTACAAATATGGATTAATATTGTTGGTATTCTGTCTTGTTATTCATTTTGAATTTATTGATTCTGATAAAAATTTTGGAATTCATATATTTATATAATATTTATTAAAATAATATTTTGGCAATGATTAATCGTCCTTGAAATGACTGGGGCACTTTGCTTAATGAGTATAATCTTGAATTTTGCTGAGTTATAAATTTACTTTGTCATAACTTAATTGAAAATAATTAGTTAAATGTTATACTTGATGGAAAATATTTTTTGAAAATAAAATGAACAGAAAACGAAGATAATCTTAAATCTTAATAGTATAACACGCATCACGTTAGAGTGTTTTATACTGCCTCTAGCAATATATTTTTTTTGCAAATTTAACATTTCAATCAAGTACCTAATACAAATTATCATGAAAGAATTAACTTCTTTAATGGTCAAAATTATTCAAAATCTTCATTTACAATTGTAGGTTTTGTAGCAAAAACATGGGATACCTACGTCCGTGACATTATGGTATATAAGGTAATAGAAGTATTGTTTTGTTCAACCTAATTTTATTTGATACTACGAATAACGTTACGAAAAAGGCCACCTCCCATTTATGAAGAGCAATGTGAGGAAACTAGGTAGGTATAGATAATTTCTTCCAGATTTCCCCTAGACATTCCCCTTATTTTTTGTGTGTGCGAAAGAAACCGGAATCCATAAATTGCAGAGAGGTGTTAGAGATCACGTAATTGCCCGTTAATAGTAAGTTTTGACTCCCTACAAAGATGCTCAACAAAGTCGACTTTTTTCTCTTTTTATATTTCTGTGAATTTGGGCAACTCGTGTAGGGTTTTCTGTCTAAGTCGATTAAATTTAATGAAAAATGTTCGAACCGGAAACTCTTTTGCCACTATATTAGTAGGAAATTACAGCCATGTTCAACCTAGAATTTTTAATAGGACTCGTTTTTCTATTAGAATATTTATTTTTAGTGCTAAAATATGGTTTTATTTTTTGTTTAATTTTTGAGAGTTCGTGTATAAAGAATCCACTTCACGTTCCTTGTAATGATCTACAAATGAACTATTGTGTACCTACTGTGTTGTGTAGGTAAAATATAAAGTACCTATGTGCGTATTCTACACATATTCACTACATTTATGTATAATGTATATGTTTGCATTGCATTGCTGTATTCCTTTTCGATATTTTTGTTTCATACCAGAGGTATAGTCGACGGGTTAGCACAAAAATTGAATTTGTTATTTTTATTACATGTTTCATTACATATTTATTATTACCTACATTTAAAAAGAAACACGTAGTTATAAACCAGCTGAATTGAAAACAGAGCGGCCAATAAAATGAATAGGTATTATGGAGTGATGTTTGGATACATCATCAGTATTATTTGGTAATCAGGAAACCGATGAAACTTTTTGTAAGTTATTTTTATATTTTACCTGAAATATTGTAACAATTTTTGATGTGATGAATTTGCTTATATTTAATATTTGATCTTGCTACGTATTTCGCTATTAGAAATTATTTTTTTACATTATATTTATTAATTTTTTTGAGATAGCATATTGTTGACTTGAACTAGTCTGTTTATGAATTTTTGACACGAAAAGACAGTAAGTATAATGTAACAAAGTAGTTTTATTTTACTTGTGATGAAAATAATAAATATGTTCAAAACATAAATATTTTAAAATATAAAATGTCTCGCAACTGTGGATGTCTGAGTAAGAGTGCACTTTTTCCTTATAAAATAAAAACACGTATTTTTGAACGTTATGATATTTTTATTGGTAGTTTTAAGAAGAAATGTTCCGATTAAATATAGAATAAAATATCCGGCAAATGACTCCCACGTAGGGGTTTCAATCCCGGGATCCCGGTCGTATTTTAGTCCCGATAATCCCGGGATTTAATTTAAGGAATCCCGGTATTTTCGGGATTAATACAATTATACAATAAGTCATAAATTTGGGACTCATTTGCATCAATGAATCACTGACAGCCGAGCTTGTGTTAGTATCTTAAAAGAACGCTTCTGAGATCGATATCTCACTTGATACGATATTGTGGCAATAGTTACTGATGGTCTAAATTACTGTTGGAAAACTTGTTAATGCAAAGCACCTAGTTTGTTTTGCACACGGTATTCACTTAGCCGTTTGTGATTTATTGTATAGAAAAATACCTGCAAATGAACCTATCAGTGATGATATTTTATTAATTTATTTATTTAATACATAAACGGCTATCGCCTCTTATTGATGATTTGGATGATGATAATGAAGAACTGAACTCAGGATTAATCTATAAAACCGGTAATGGTGAGTTTGACCAATGACCGGATAATTAATGAAGTCGTAAAGAAAGTTTGTAGTGGTTAAAAAGAGCATCTTTGAAGAATGATACTATGCTTCAAAACTATATTGAAAAGAAACATGGAAGAGAGCTTAATTTATTGTTTAACTACAAATCGCGTTGGAATAGTCTCTTAACAATGCTTGTGCTTTTTGATATTTTAAAAAATAGCATCAAAAAGTCACTCACCGACCTAATTCAAATAAATAATTCATAAAGTCTCTGGTCAATTTAATTTAAAAATACGAGTTTAAGCATTGATCCCTGTAGTATGTATATTTTTATTATGGGTTAAGCTAAATAAGTCTAACTAAGTTGATTTAAAAAAAAAATACTATTCCAAAATAGTACCTACTAGTGATGTAACGAATGTCTGATTTTGGATATTCGCGAATGCGAATGCGAATGCGAATATTTCATGCCGACATTCGCGAATGCGAATGCGAATATTGACTTGAAAATGGTATAGGAATTTGAAATATTCCAAAACTCCTCGGTTTTCTTAAAGAATATTTTCTTGCAGTACCTTTTTCCACAATGTACCGGGTAAGTATCCGGTACTTTCACCGAATTACTGATTTGTTTCTTCATTTACATGGTACACAACAGATGAAAGACATATAAATATAAACATGTAAGCGACAAAAACATTCCAATAGTCTTCCATCGAAACAGTGCATACTTCAGCAATAACACACAAAACAATTATAGAAAATCTTACACATAATATAGGTATTAATGCACAATACATCCAATCACCCATTCCTATTACAAATCGCTGCTCACCCAATTTCGCACACATACCTAATACATTCATTCGCACAAACACATTCACACTTCACTAATGTATGCAATAACAATACAAAAAAACTCTTAAAAAAGAAAAATCAAAAATTTAAAAATTTAAAAAACAGTCTAAAAATTAATACTATCCCAAACACTTCACATTTTATCAAACATATACATTTTTTTTTATATTTATTTCATCTTATTCTACCCTCAACTCTCCTTTCTCACAAACCTGACGTAATTGGCACTTTAAAATTCTATAAACAGGGTTTCTTGAGTCTGCAATCGTTTTTGTTTTTTTTTAATGTAGAACGGAAAACAAGATCTTGTTAAAGGAAGCATTCTAAAGTTAATCGTATCTAAAATATTAGGCACATCGTATTCGGACAAGCATATTTTTCTCAGGTTGCATGCATCCAGCAAAACTCTTCACAATTCCAATTTAGGCAAATCTTTAATAAATACAGGATAATGCAATCTCTTCCTAACCAAACGAATGAATTTAGACTGAGTGCTCTCAACTTGATCGACATATTTTTTAAAATGTGGATTCCATACAGAGGAACATTCCTCCAGCTTGGAGCGAAACAACGATAAGTACAAGTACAAATACGATTCATATAACCTAAATGACTTTGTAGATCTCAGAATAAATCCCAGTATTTTATTGCTCTCTTCGATAATTTTGTTCACGTGATCATCAAAGTGAAGCTCAGAGTCAAACACCACACCTAAATCTCTAATCTTATTTACTTCTTTTAAATCATGATTATGGATATTGTAAATTTATCGAATTTTGTTTCTATTTTTGGTAAAAGAGATCAGATTACACTTCTCCAGATTCAAGTGCAAGTTATTTCTTTTACAGTACTCGTGTAGTCTTTCCAAGTCCTCGTTAAGCATTTCATAGTCAAACAATAATTGAATTTGACAGTATATTTTTAAATCGTCCGCAAATAATAGAAGCTCTGAGTGTTTAAAGCACTTTTTTATGTTGTTTATGAATATCGTGAAAAGTAAAGGACCCAAAGAAGACCCCTGAGGGACACCAGATGTAACACTGACACTGCCAGATGAGTAACCGTTAAGTTTAACTGTCATCAATCTATCAGAAATATATGAGTCAATCCACCTTAGTTGAAAAAAGTCGATGTTCTACTTTATCAAATGCCTTTTGAAAGCCGATATAAATGGCATCCAACTGTATACGATTGTCCATAGCTGAGAAAAAAAATCAGATTTGTTACTGTCGATCTTCCACTCATGAATCCATGCTGCTCTACAAGAAGATACGGCTTCAGGAAAAAAGTAATTTGTTCACGAACCATACCCTCAAATATTTTTGAAATAGGTGATAGAATTAAAATTGGTCTGTAGTTACGAACGTCCGATTTGCTGCCAGATTTATGCAAAGGAATAATACTAGCCATCTTCCATTTGCATGGAAAGCATCCTTCTTGTAAACTCCTAATTTATTTATCGTGTCGAAACCCAGAGAAAAAACCCATCAAACTGATTTCCAGTACTGCGCAAAACACGCAGCAGGTGGAGATGCGTCAAAAATATCCTCCATAGTGCAAGTGACAGGGCACAATGGACACTCCAACAAGTGTGGCATAGTCTGTGCTGCACCACAGTCACACGCTCCGGATTCGTCCTGTAGGAAGCCCAATCGTTCTCTATTGTCGCGGCAGTTTCCTACACCAGATGTCAGTCGATTTAGGGTTTTCCATGTCCCATAGTCTAGATTGCCTCCTGCAGCAAGGTGTTCTAATAAATGTCAGATATGTACAATGGTTTGGTTAAATGACTTACACATCTCTTTAATATATTGGTGCTAGACCATCAGGGCCAACTCCTTTTGTCTCATCTATACCTAATAAACGTTTATGAATATCAGATTTCAAGATATTAACCATGGATAAACATGAGTTAGTTAAAATATTTTCCAATTCTTTAGTATTAGAATCATGCAAATTATTCAGTGAAAATACAGAACCAAAAAACGTCGAAAACAAGTTTGCAATCCCCTCTGGATCGCTCGAAGTCTGGTCACCGTCACCCATTACCCTTGGATAGCCTCTAGATTCTTTAAGGGAATTCACGAATGAAAAGAAAGACTTGACATTGCCCTTAAGTGACTTCTCAGTGTTATTAATAAAAGACCTATAATCGTGATTCTGCGACAACTTCAACTGAGCTCTTAGTTGAAAAAATAAATTGTAGTCAGAATCATTACGGTTCATCTTCAACTTACGCCAAGCCTTAGACTTCTCTTAAACAATAACAGAATTCTATTAGAGAACCATTTGGGAAAATTATTAGGTGACACCCTCTTCATATGTAGGTGTATGCTTCTCAATTATTGGCAAAACATAACCATAAAAAGATTCAATCATCTTATTCACCGGTCCGTTTCCCAAAACACTGACCCAATCAACACTTTGTAGTTCAAAATTTATTTCCGAAAAGTTTGACTTAAAGTATATTAATTTCTGGATCATATTTTGAGACAAATCCTCAGCAATTTCAAACTCATAATCTATCAACAGTGAAGGATAGTGTGAATCCTTACCAACCAGTGGAGAGTCACAACTGGTAACAGAACACGGAATAGTTGAAAGAATTAAATCCAAGATAACTTGATTGCTGTTATAAACTCCGTTAGACTGAAACATATTGAGAAAAGATATAGATTCTATCAAATACTGCGCAACAGGACACGAATAAGAATACGGAACAAAGAATGAATCAACATCGGGGTCTTTTTTCCATTGGATTGTTGGGATATTGGAATCTCCAATAAGACAAATATCCGTTTTGCCGTAATAGCTGATTAAACGTTCAGATATACTTTAAAAAAAAAGATGTTTTAAGTATCTAAGGATGTGGAAGGCGGTATATACATATACTACACCCAGTAGCGGTGAGCATTTTTTCATGCGTTACCGATGAAAAACGAATACTGGTAAAAAAAACTTTCACCAGTATCATCCCAAACAAGAGTGGATGAATATCCTAGTGTCCGATCCACAGCAATTAAGACCCCACCTCCATCCCTTTTACCACTCAACATGAAATCCCTATCCTTGCGGTAAACTGTATATTCGTTTTGAAAAAGTTCGCTGTCAAATATGCCACAATTTAGCCAAGCTTCCGTCAGAACAATTATATCATAACTATTTGCAAATAAGTTTGCTCTAAACTCCTCGATCTTAGTCTTCAAGCCCCGAAAATTCTGAGAGAATACTTTAGTGTGGTTCACCTTGTAGTATGATATAAATATTCCTTAAATAGAATATAAAATTATTGTAGGGCCCTATACTCATAGCAGTTGTAATACTTAAAACAAACATATAAATTAAATCTCCACAAATGCATATTTCTCCTAATAATAATAACATCATCAAGCAAAGGAACACAGGAAACAATACAACAAATGTGGCCAACACGGAACAGACCAGATACTTTATTACTAAAATAATATTCGCAAAACATTCGCATATTTTTTGCGAATGCGAATGCGAATGCGAATACTTTGAAATATGCGAATATTCGCGAATGCGAATGCGAATATTCGTTACATCACTAGTACCTACATACAAACAAACCTAAATATTATACAACATTATAGAATATATTGCCATACAAAACTAAAACTGTTCTGGGTTAAAACTATGAAAAAAATACAAAAACAAGAATACAATTTAAAAATATAATAAAAGTTAAATTGTTTATTAATTTATAAATCATAAGTGTCTTGTTTGTTTATTTTAGAAGAAGTTTGAAGTATAATTTTGTTTAACCGAATGTTTGCAGATTCAAAACTTAAATTCATTGCCAGATAAATAAAAAATCCCGGGGAGCACCCGGTAAAGAATTGGTCTCCCTCTCTTCTCCATAAGTTTTCGAGTGTCCTGTAAAAGGCAGGTATTCGAAAAAATAAGACATTTTACATCTTAAATTCGGCGATGAGGTTGGCCACCCATCCTGAATGTCTTAATTTTATATTGGCACGGAGAAGACAGCTTGCATGTTTTATATGCAGCTAGTCTGCTGGCTACCCCACTTGTGATATGCCGTGATGGTATAGTAGTAGATAAAAAAAACTGATTTTGACATGATTTATTGACTTTTTGTTACCACTTTTCATTATCAATACAATCCCGGGACTAGTCCCGGGATCCCGGGATCAACTGTAGATAATCCCGAAATCCCGGGATTAGAAAAATGGCTCACGATGTCGAATTGATGTTTTCGGGTTTTCTACGACACTCGTTTACCGCAGCGATGTTTTCAAAAGACCGACCGGTACGTTGACGCAAAGGGGTCTTAGTGGCCATAATCGACCCAGATTCTTAAAACACTCTCTTCGACCACTCTTCGAATTACACAAATTAGGTGCAATTTTTCTTCTGTAAATTTCACGAAGTTTGCAAGCGGTCTCGGCTTTTTGTAATAAGTTTTCACAATTATAACGCGTTGTTGTTTCGTTAAGCGCAGTATTTATAATAATCGGAATAAACATAGGTGACAGTTGCCAAATTTCAGTTTTGCCACTTGCACGAAAAAAAATACACTAAATTTAAAATTGCCCTCTTACTGAGACACCCTTTGGTTAATCCTTCCTAAATAAGTAAAAAACTGATTTGTTTACCTATTTTATTATGTGATTGATTATGTGCAAGAAAAATGAAATAAATCAATAAAGTAAAGTATTATTTTTAATAATATTATTCTCTTGTGATGTTCTATTATATCTAACATGTAAGTATATTGTATAATTCCCTTCAAACAGTCTAGTGCCTGTCTTGTCGTTGCTATAGTATGTAATTACTAAGTCATTACAGTATTACATTTAGCTCAAATCTGGGATCACGGAATACATGTAAGTGTTATTTTATTTTTGAATAGTAAATAAGACAAAAGAATATCAAAATCTACATAATTAATGTAGAGAATGTGTTTACATTATTACGAATATTTGGAGTCAAAAAACTTTACTAATACCACTAAAAAATTATTCTGACATTCTCAAGCGCAATATTTGACTAATACATATATATATATATTTTACTTGGTCTTGGATATTCATAGTAATATGCAATTTATCAAAATGAGTTAAATAGTATAATTTTATTATTGTATGCTTAGCACTCTAGACTTCTAGAGAGTAGGACTGCATGCTTAACGGTTGTCAGATAATTTAATAGCATGCTGTATTATTTCAAATTTCAGTATAAAAGGTTCTATTAGAAGAGAGTAATTTGCAACGCATTCTGGTAAACAACCTCTGAAAATTCTCTTAAGATGTAGTTTCTTATTCAATAGAAATCGTGTGATGCAATTGGTCAAGACTCTCTGTTAATTTACATTGGGTTTTGATCCACGTATAAAAGAAATAATATGATCCGTCATCCAGTTTTTTTTTTCGGTGTTTATTAAATTTTTTTTAACGTTCCATACACACTTTATTTTGTAAATTAATTATTGTACGGATAAGTTCAATTTATATAATTTAGTTCCATACACACTTTATTTTGTAAATTAATTATTGTACGGATAAGTTCAATTCAACAAAATAATTAGAGACTTAGGTAATTAGTGTTTCATTTAAGTAGTTACTAAATGGTTAAGTTTATTGTCATTGCAAGTTGCGGGGAGACAGTCAAGTTGTTGATATCAGTTTGATGTATTTACATTAACTTACATAAAGCGTTGCGTTTGTGGCTGAAGTGCTCCCTTCCGAAAAGGTACAGTTCCCTCGCCCATTTTCACGGTTATGAGAATTTCCCGTTTCCTTCCTGCGTTACTTTAAGGAGAAGGAGATTTCATTTCGGGTCGGGTTCCCTCTATCGACGTTTCCTTCTCAAGTTAATTCGAATGTCACAAGCGAGATTTTATTACTTTCGACTGATTTCTCAAAAACCCTATTCTTGAAAGTCGTAGACGACAAATGTCACACGATATCATGCGAGAATATGTCGAGTGGTGTTTTACCACTCGAGATGAATGTCACACCAATCGACATGTCAAAAATTGATAAAAATGGCCGCCGTGAGTCACTCAATGGTCGTTTACATTTTGCAAACGGTATAAAATAAAATAAAGTGATGCCGCATTTATAAAGTATTTTAGTTTAAGTAAAAATATAACGAAAAATTTGATATTGATTGTGACTCCTCATGTAAAAGCGCCATCTTTGTGCGTCACATGCCTCCCCACACGAAAGCACCATCAACGTCATCTCCTGAAAAAGAGAATAAATAAATGTCATTTTTCGATGACCACATACAAAAACATACGAAAAGTGCGACGTTGCCAGTAGTTTCTCGAATGTCGACCGTTTATATCTCGAATGGCGTCAAGAATAGGGTCGTAGGTTACCATTCGACTTTTCGTGCGAGTTTTTCAATCGACATATCTCACAGGTGACATTTATCAATCGAGATTGGAGAATAGGGCCCCTGTATTGTCTTAATCTTTAGTGCATGATATTGTTAGTGTATAATTTTTACTATACTTATCTTGTGGTCTTTTGTGTATTGTGTATGCTTGTCCATTGTCTGCAGATGTGTTACATTGTTACAATGCCGCCAGAAATGCTTTCATTCCAGACTGCTAGGATTAGTTAATTTTACTTTCATTTTTGAGACATACAAAAAAGGGTTTATTGACTTAGGGGTCACTTATCTCGCCGCAACTATCTGAGCTATGACCATTATGCAAATTGTTTCACCTTTATTTAATTATTTGTTAAATAGGTATAGTTTGAATTATTGTTAAAATTGTAAATAAGAATTTGTTGTTTGAGATTGGAGTAATTGGATATATATAAATATAATATTACATAAATGTTAGTATAAGTTTTCTCCATTTCCTGTGGAATTCCATTTCCCGTGGAGAACCCGGTAAAGAATTGGTCTCCCACTCTTCTCCATAAGTTTTCGAGTGTCCTGTAAAAGGCAGGTGTTCGAAAAAATAAGACATTTTACATCTTAAATTCAGCGATGAGGTTTGCCACCCATCCTGAATGTCTTGATTTTATATTGGCACGGAGAAGACAGCTTGCATATTTTATATGCAGCTGGTCTGCTGGCTACCCCACTTGTGGGATATGCCGTGATGGTATAGATAGATAGATAGATAGATAGTATAAGTTGTTATAATTAGTAGTTACCATAAATATTTAATAGTGGTTACTATAGTATAAGTGATTATTATAAGTAGGTATATAATTATATTGAATTAAGCATAACCTGATGACAAGCTCATTAGAGCTTATCGGGATTTTGCACACATATTGTAATTTTTATTTGAATAAAGTATTTTATTATTAAAAAAAAATTGAAATTTGTCATTTAGGAACGTTAAATAATGCAACTTTATCTATATCTCGAGTGTTTATACGAGATGTATTATTTTAATTATTTTATTCTTTGAAAATATTTTATAAGTTTAGTAATTTTTAACATTTTTTTGTAATGTACATGTGGATTCAATCACAATATCATGTTACATGGAGTCTTCTCTGTGTTGGTACGAGTAGGCAAGTTTAGATGACTGGCATACGTGGTACCGATATCTTTCAATTCTTTTCAATTTGCCTATTTTTCTGTTTTTAAATATGTTTATGTTGTCCTATTTAGGCTTGTGAATAAAAACATGTAGATATAGTTGAAGATGATCACAAAGATTAAAAATAGTGGTATATTAACTATTTATAGGTTATTATTGTCAGTTTGCTCACTGTATAGTTCACTTGTACTTCCTATAGTTGACCGATATCAGATATCATTTTTCCTCTCAACATATTCATTAACGTGGTATGTGTTGTAGGAAAACTTGGAAATATAGCTGTGAATACACAATAGAGCGAAAGGAGATGAAATATTATCATTTATTAGCCATAATGAGTACATTAAATAATATTATTATCGCCGAAACAAGTTAGCGAAACATTTCTGTGATGTCTTTTATTATACTGTGTTGGACAGGGAAGAAAGGAAAGTGTAGACAACACTATGAAATCAGCAATAATATACTTAGTAGGTAGATACTTGTATAATCCATCTCGAGTTATGTTGTTTGTCTTACCATTTCATTAGGTCTGACTGTATTATCGTGACACCTAAATATTACTATAAGTACACACTGTATCAATATTAGTTTCTATTCCTCTCACAGCGCTTTGTGTTGAAGATACACATGTTAGGTATGTTGCTAAATCTATTTAACTTTGTGTATTTAAATCAAAATCCCTCACCGTACTTTACTTAGGTACAAATATATATTATATGTAATCATCTTTACTATTGTACGCTTTGTAAATAATTGGAATTATTTTATCTTTCATGTTTGTGTTTATATATATAATTCTAATTAATAAAACTGATTCAGTTTTGTATTCGAAAAAAAGTGTATACCTACGATTTTGTGTATCTACAAAATTTTCCCTTAGATACTTTCACAATATCTAATGTACATAGTTTCGTAAATCCTTAAGATCACGTTATATTTTAGTTCTACGTGGCGTATTGTATAGTGTCGTATGAATATATCCTATGACACCTACACACATGTGTATATATATATATATATATATATATGTGTGTATGTATTTATATGTGTATCTACAGCAACATTTCACCGACAACGTGATCGTATTTCACGAATTGATTACATTTCCATTATTACTGCCATCTAGCGCTACTAATGCTTGACATGCTAACGTTTGCACATTGTAAGTATCGATTCTTTATTAATTGCATAGCGTGCACACAAAGTGTAAAATAGTAAAATATTACAATAGTTAAGTAAAAAGGAATGTTATGTGAAGTACCTACCTAATGATCTTAAATTTTGTATAGATCGTTGTTACAGGAAGTAAATATTAAGGAAATGGGGAAACTTAACCGTAAGTAGAAATACCGCGTAAATTTAGGCAACGTTGCTATAGTTATATTAGAAGATAGTAGGTAGCAAAAGTGGAAAGGATGAAGTCCTTTGGGGGTTTTAAAAAATGTTCTCAGCAATTGGAACAGAAAATCGATAGATATGTTAAAAAGTTTGGTATTTAATTTTTAGTTTTGGGGTTCTTCTTAATACGAACTAGATTTTAATGAGGTTATTATTTATAGAATTGTTGACTGTTTATGAAAGTAGGTAGTAGGTTTTTATTTGAGATATTTTCACTACTTAGACTTTTGAAGAAATAGGATCATTAAAAGTAGGAGAAGCGAAAGAACTATTATAATGAATGTGGGGTAGTGCGATAAAAGTAGAACCGTCCCGAGTAGCCCTGAACGCTGGACGCCATTAGATTCTCTCTTCGAACCCCCCGCATTAGTAACAAAGTTACATCAACAGTGGCTGCTCGCTCCGTGATGCTGTGATACTAAACGTGTTTTTCACATATTTCATGTTTTTTTACTTAATTTTGTTGATTTTGTCATTGAAGGAAGAATATCGTGATTCAGATTCTTTGCCAGTTGCTTAACAAGATCCAACTATTGAATTTAAAGGTAGGATAGTCGATTATTAACTGTGAAATGTTATTTCAAAAACAAAAAATGTTTTTGAAAAGAATGGTGAAAGAGGCAAGACGGGTACTGGTACCCCATCTTGCTCCATCACTTGAAAACTGAGTATTATTATTATTTGGTAATTATTTATTTGGAATATTTCACTTTCTATCAATTGTAATATTATAACTGCCTATTTCTATGGGGACTTTCGATTATTTTGTTTGTGCAAAATATGGTTCGAAACTACGTTCAAAAGACGGAGAGGAAATAGGTTGGATAATCTATTAGTTAGGTGATTGAGGACATTTTAGAAAGAAATAAGGCTGTAAACTAGCTGCAATGTTGTATTTAATTCTTCAAACTATATTGGAACGTTGATTTATGCTGGCAAGGAAGAACTTTCATATAATTGACAAGGTAAAGGTTCCATTGAGTCTTAAACTTACAATATTCAATGACAATGAAGAGGCTGAACTGGTGAATTATGTATAAGACATGGAAAAACGTCTTTTTGGAATAAGCTCAATGGAATTAAGAAAGTTGTTATATCAACTCGCAGCTAAAAATAATAAAAAAATGGCACTATTTCAACGACAACAATTCTGCGACTGGAAAAGACTGGTTGAAAAGGTTTCTTAAACGTCCTTTTAGATACACAAACAGTGCTCATGCAACGGAGTGGACGGTGAAGAACAAGACACAATCCATGTTTGTTCACAAAACCACAGTAGGTCGACAAATTCATAATTTTAAGTGTAGGTAAATTTTTAGTACCCTATCTTGCCCCAAACAATGGGGCAAGACGGGGATAAAAAAAGCTTTTTTTATATTGAATTTATTTATTATTTCTTAATATTTATTTTGACATATATGTGATTCATTTGCTAGATTAAAAATCAAAGTCTGTGTCAATAAACTTTTTTTTTACTTAATTTATAGAATGAAGTTGTGTCTTTTTGACATTTTAGCTTCAAGGCCCCGTCTAACTCCACCTTCCCCTACATATGTATATTTCTAATAATGAAAATACACATATATTTGCTTTTTATTATTGTTTTGTATATAGTTGCATTTTAAATCAAATGATTTGGACATTTGATAGGATTAATAGATAGCTGTGTTTGAGTACACTGAAGGACCCACCGACCACCCGGATAGCGCAGAAGTCTGAAGACTTCCAGTTATCTGAAATTCTACAGTTATGAAATCTTGTCCACACCGGAGGCGCTATAGTGGGCAGCCTGAAGAGCTGGCCGGCCAAATCACCAAACCGCCAAAACATCCGTCTTAAATCTTTTGACTAGACTCCTTCGATGTACCTCTATACGAGAGAAGCAAACAACAGATATGAAACAAAATATAATAAAAGTATACAAAAACATTTTTAGCCAATTTTACAAACTATTAGTGTTTGAGTAACACACTGTTAAAAGTGTCTGCCCACTACACCGTACCATACCATGACCGTCATAGGACCGTAATAGGAACGTATCAGGCAAAAAAGTATTCTTTGTATTGAAATGTCCAGTGGGCATAGTCACATACATTTCAATACAAAGAATACTTTTTTGCCTGACACGTTCCTATTACGGTCCTATGACGGTCATGGTATGGTACGGTGTAGTGGGCAGACACCTTAAGTATATTTGGACAGCATTCCATAGAAAGGAACCAACCGACAAAATCACACATTTTGAGATTTTATCGGCATTGAATTCCCAATAAGCTATTTTATATTTAACAAAAATGAACCAACCGTAAAACCTCTTTTAAATGGGTTAAATTTAAATTTTAAAATTTCACCGAAACCCGAATGTATAAAAACATTCCAGAGAAAAGAACCATTCAACAATAAAATTATGAAATAACAAAATTAAATCACAGAAAGGAACCAATTGCACATTGGTTCTTTTCTGTGAATGCATATCTTATCTACATTTTACAAGACCAATGTCATAGATGGTTCTTTTCTCTGAATCTCTTAAATTAATATGTCTATGATAATGTGAGTTTTTGTGTTGTGAGTTTCTCTTGGCGTTATTTTTGAGGTGTTTTTATTCAAAATGCATAAATTTCTAATACAGCAAATTTTAACGGCTTAATAAATGCTCGCACAACAAAATAATTAATTAACCAGCATAATTGCTATTTGAGCGGCAGAATTATTATTTGACCCGCAGAAAATATTAATTGATATACAATATTTTTCACTCACTGATCTAATAATAATAATAATAAAAAAGACAATTAATATTTGGTGCCGTTTAATGTTCCGTGACCATCTCAAGAGCGCCGTGGCTTTTCTTGAAAAACAGTGTTTTCTGTTTACCTACTCCTGAACATTGATTATAACGTCGAACGTCCTGAATCTACCTTGGGATCTACAGGAAGTTTTTTTGTGATTTCTTACCAAATTAATATATATATATGGACAATTTGTAAAGCGCCGTTTACTCATAACATGACCTCAAGGGCGCTGTATAACGTATCCATATAATGATGAATACGAAAATAATCCCAGTTTCCGCTTTGCTATATCAACGAAATATTTAATTGAAATGTCAAAAAACGCTAGTGTCGTTCATGGAGATACTACATATAAAATCATTTCACAGGGTTTTTAAGTTTTTTTTTCAATTCCAACAGAAAGTACAGCAAACAAGTTGCATTAATTTCATACTTGACAAAGTATTATTATTTGAACAAGATTAAACATTGGCTATCATTTAAACGATCAGCATAATATTGATGTTATGTTCAGCAGAAAAATGTATTCTGCCGACAAATAAATCATGTTGATATGCTACTTATGCCCAGCGAGAATATTATACTTCTATTGCAAATAATATGGTATTGTAAAACTCAAAATTTAATCGACCAGCAAAATTATTATTTGACCAGCATAATGATTATTTGTGCAGAAAAATAAATAAATGAGCAGCAAACCGTGAGCTAATTTTAATTAAACTTGTGAAAGCTAAAATTTTAATCTTGTTCAAAAAATAAATCTTTGTATGTAGCATCTTTTTATGTGATTTAAATGTAGCATCTGAATGAACGATTCTAGCGTTTTTCGACATTTCAGTTAGATATTTCGTTAATAAAGCAAAGTGGAAACTGGCATTATTTTCGTAGTCATCATTAATTTGGTAAGAAATCACAAAAACTTCATGTGGATCCGAAGGTAAATCGGTGCGTGAAAAATATTGTTTTTCTAATATTTTCTGCCGGTCAAATAATAATTCTGCTGCTCAAATAATACTTTTGCTGCTCAAATAACAATTCTGCTGGTCAATTAATTATTTTGTTGTGCGAGTATTTATTAAGCTGTTAAAATTTGTTAATTTGCCGATAAAACCAAGTTTGTTTGTAAAACAAGTGTTGGGATTATTTTTTATTTATTGCCGATGAAAACATTGTTTGCTGCGCAAATGACTTAAATGTTGATTTTTTCTTGCCGAACGAATGGATTAATAGCCGATCAAATAATTAGTTCCCTTAAACATTTAACTTGCACAAGTTTAATTAAAATTGGCCCATATTTTGCCGGTCATTTTTTTTTTGCTGGACAAATAATCATTTTGCCGGTCTATTAAATTTAGAGTTTTTCAATATCATATTATTGGCATTAGAAATATAATATTCTCGCTGGGTATAAGTAGCATATCAACATGATATATTTGTCGGCAGAATACATTTTTCTGCTGAACAAAACATTAACATTATGCTGATCGTTTAAATGATAGCTGTTATTATACCTAACATTTAAAACAATGACAGTTTCATACATTCATAACCCACATTGAAAAAATCACAAAACTCCTCATCCACTAATGAAAGTGATGTTATTTAATTTAATTACAAGAAAGCATTCGGATCAAAACGGAACCAAATCACTTCTATCTCTGTTGTTTTATTCACAGAAAGGAACCAACGCTACATGGTTCCTTTCTGTGAAAACAAACTATAGTTGATAATGGTATTTTACAGAAAGGAACCAATGGATATTTTATTTAATTACTCCGTTATTATGGTTCTGGTAGTCATGTGTTGTTGTAATATATAAATATAATTCATTTTTACACACTTTGGTCCAAAACATTAAAAAATACTCTTGTTGATTTTATATACCATTCAGACTTAAATGTCATTTATCTCAATTCGACATTTTGACAGTTGGTTCCTTTCTATAGAATGCTGTCCATTTGATATCAATTAAACACTGTTTACTTTTCAGTCACTATTAAGTCACTATGCAAAATTATTGTTATAACTAACCAATATAATATGATTTTTATTTATACTAAAATAGCAAGGGCCATTCGTATTCTAACTTTTAAGGCCAGGAAAAGTTAAGCCTTAAAAAGTTAAGCCTTCTAACTTTTGCTCATTTACGAGTGATCAGGATTCATGTTATCTATCTTTGAAAAAACATAAAATATTTTTTATAATGTCTTTTTAATCATAGGTAGGTATTTGATGATAATTTATTATTTGGTAATTTACGATGAGTTGGTGTTGTCTGTTGTTGTCCCACTAGTCACAATGCATCTCTATAATATTATGTAGGTACTTAATTATCAAGCTAAGTTGTTTATTATTTAACGTAGACAGGTAGTTTATTTCATCAATTTGGTTTGGATATTACCTATGCCGTCGAATATATTATTGAGAAAAAACTGCGTTATGTATTTGCTTACGTAATATTATGTAAGAAAAGGCTTTTGCAGTCAGCTACTGCTCTCTTGAGAATTGTCTGAAACTTTTTCAATTACACGCTCTTAGATTATCTTTACCTTTTGTTGAACGAATGTTTGATTTACAATATATTGTGTATGCACATTCTACATTGTATTCCCAGCTGAAGATTCCCTTTCACTGTATGTAGGCACACTTGAAATAAAAAATCTGTTTATTTCTACCTGAGAACATTTAAATAAAACTTATTTTTGTTTGATATTATTATTTGGTATGCTTCTTTCTCCCTAATATTTTGTCTCGTAGCTACATTTGGAAATACTAAATAAGGTTACGCGAATTTCAGGAGACATATTTCCCTGTGTTTTCAACAGATACCGTTGTGACAAAAATTTAATACTCGGATGATTTACGTAAGTGAAATGGCCCGAGTGGAGAATAAATTATGGTGGCTGTTGTTGTTAGTAAATTATTGTGAAACAAACGCTTTATAAATTTACAAAATTAATTTTATTTTTACATTTGAAATACAGTTTTTGTGTGAGGTACTAACACTTTTGTGGAGTAAGTTTGCACCATCAATATTATGGCTTTTATAATGGTTAGCTTATTACTTGGTTGGTAATGAACTCTTTTTCTATTTAATATTTGGAAGTTTTTTTTCTTTTCTTCCACTTGTGGCATAACATCCTACAAGGATGATTTGTGCCGCCAATAACGTCTCAAAGTGTTGTTAAATTGTCAAAGAGAAGATAGTTAGAGGATTATAGAATAACAAAATTAGCTTTTATTGATTTGAGAAGGGACAAATGGACTGTATCGGATGTCATACTCAATAATGTTTCAATATTCAGGGTATTTGGAAGTTTATGTAGATTTAAAAATAAGAATAATATAGAAAATGATAAATATATATTAATTGTAAAGTACGCAGTATATTAATGTCCTAGAATTAGTAATTATAAGAGAGCTCATCTGCATATAAGTTTTGGAATAGTGTAGATCTCAATTTTTTTCTTCAGTACGGCGCACCACGCCTTATTTGTGGTTTCATGTCGACGAATGAATTCAGCATTTTTTTTAATATGTTTGCTTTTACCCATATATGTTTTTTTTTTAATGTAATTATAATAATTTGAACACATGGTTATGATGAGTCATGCTCCACTAGCCGACCGCAATATATTATATTCCGTGGTTCTTTGAATTTTACAACTGATATTATTTTGATACCTTGTATTGATTTGAAATATTGTAACCAATATACAGTGAAAAATAAAATAAAAATATAAGGCAGATGTTCGAAAAAATTCAGCCATTTTAAATTTAGCGATGAAGTTCGCTACGCATCTTGAGTGTCTTATTTTTTTTTGCTAGCACGCAGAGGACAGCTTGCATGTCTATTATATGTTTTATATTTATAGCTGGTTTGTTGGCTACCCCAATCGTTAGATAAGCCGTGACGGGGTGTTAATAGTATATTTATTACAGTGATTTTATCATTAAAGATTTATTTTTCCAAGAGGAATATAGTTAAAATATTTATTGAATATTTTCATTGTTGTGATGATAGATTGACTACTATTGTTTTTAAGTAAATATCCTTAAAATACACAAGTGGTATTATTTTTTTTAAATTAAGATATATCTTAGAATAAAGCGCCGTTAACTCATAACATTACCACAAGGTCGCCTTATTATGCGTCTATTAATTACCTATTGATTATATTTGTTGTCTTTTTTTCTATTTTTTGTTTTTTTACTTAAGACAAATTTAAACAGTGGTGAAATCATCAAAATGGAATTGTTCTGTTAATGTTGTTTGTTTGGCTGTTTTCTTGTTTAGCATCGCTCTGATTTATGTGAGTTAGCATTGTTCGTCACGTAACACAGCGCTAGGTAGGTAATAACATTAGTATTTTTCTTGTTTTTTGTCTCAACTTTTATATTTATGAAAATACAAGTAGATAGTTGTATCCACGTACTTGTGTTCCGGAAAGTTGTTTTTAATGTTCTTTTCTTGAAAGAATTTTCATGCTTTGATGTGCACCACCACCACATAATGCTTTCGAATAAGTTTTATAGTAGTTTATCCAATTGATTACATGTGGTTTTATCAAGATGTAAACAGTTATGCAAAATGGATTCTTGTGTTCCTTGTTTTATTTTGATTGTAACCTATTTTTTTCATAGTGATAAAGATGATTATGGATGCCTATTATTGAGTCACTTGACTGTTTCAAAAAAAGATGGTCAATGCTAATAATTAAATAAATTAAAAGTAGAAATATCTTGTTTTTATATTTGCAACAAAAAGTCAAATATGGGTACTTTATAATAATCGCACTGTTAGAGGCATTATGTTGTCTTTGTTCCGTTCAATGGAATATTTTCACGGGGTGAGGCTAGGGTAATGCTATTTCATCGCCTTATACAGATGATTGTAGTTGACATTTTTGGTTAATTGGTTCATGTTTGGATTCATTCATCATTTATTCATTTGCATTATTATGTAGAGGTATATGCGAAGTGATTTTTTGTTTTTCGGATAACAGGATTTTCTCACCTACGAAAGTGTTTGTATGATATAATATATTACGATAGGTGTGGTTCAATCGTAAGATATGCATCACTTGCAGGTTAGAGAAGAGAGTATTAGGTGTTCCGATGCTTACGAATCGGTTTTGGCTGGCTTAAGCGCTTTACACCGTGCCAACGTTCACCAATTCCACCTATATATCTCTTATGCTTCTCTCATATTTTTTATGTCTTACTAAAGTTATGTTATTATTGTAGCATATTTCCTTGATAAGTTATTTTATCATGATATGTCAGTAATGAATTATCTGTTTAGTTAGAATATTAAGTTCCTGTTTTTATGAATAGATTTTTGAAATTTGACAAAACCAATAGAATATGAATATATTTTTATCTTATCTCCTAATGGAGTATATTTATTATTCTTATTAAACTGTAATTATGTAGATTGTTTCTTTAGTTTAATTCGTATGGCTTAAATACGAGGGTAAGGTGAAAAGTTCTCGGCCTGACAATGAAAGACTGCGGCTTTCAAATTTTTTTAAATTTTTATTTTACTGCATAATCTCCCTTGACTTCAATTCTCTTGATCCAGCGTTTCTCCAACATCAGTACTCCTTCCAGGAAGTGAAAGTCCGAAAGGTTGCGAAAATATACATCTACAGCCC
This sequence comes from Athripsodes cinereus, assembly GCA_947579605.1. Lineage (NCBI taxonomy): Eukaryota > Metazoa > Arthropoda > Insecta > Trichoptera > Leptoceridae > Athripsodes > Athripsodes cinereus. The sequence goes on from OX388309.1 coordinate 17,699,134, forward strand.
TTTCAACTTCTTCATCGGATACGAAGAGCTTCCCAGAAACAAATTTCTCGAAGTTTGGGAACCAAGAAGTCTGAGGGTGCCAAATCAGGAGAATGGACGAGCAAGTCATACCCCAAATTTTGCAGTTTTCTCATCGCCAACACACTCTTGTGTACAGGTGCGTTTTCTTGATGAAAGATGATTTTGTTTCTTCAAAACAGGCCTCTTTTCGCGAATTTCGCCATCCAGATTGGTTAAAAAGGTTGGAGTTTGGAGTATTATTTTTTTGTAATTGTTCTGCTTTTTGCAATGTAATCAATTACCAGGATACCTTTTCTATCCCAAAACACGGTAGCCATGACCTTTCCAGCAGATGCAATCGACTTCGCTTTCTTTGGAGCTGAACCACCAGCTTCCACCCATTGCTTGGACTGCTGTTTCTTTCTGAAGTGTAGTGATGGACCCATGTCTCATCTATGGTGACAAATCACCGCACAAAATTGGTCGGATCCTTATTCTTTCGGTCCAAAGATTGCTGCGAAAATCATTTGCGAATTTGTTTTTGATCAACATTCAACAAATGCTGCACCCTTTCTGCGCGGAGCTTTTTCATCCCTTATTATTTGAGCGAAATTTTTCCGACCCTTTTTTTCGATATCCCTAGAGCTTCAGCTATCTCATGCACCTTCAGTTGTCTGCCGACTAACACGGTATCATGCACTTTTTCGATGGTTTCCGGTGTGGCTGTGGTTTTTGGCCATCCTTCACATGGGTCATCTTCGAGGGATGTGCGACCACCTTTAAATTCAGCTGCCCATTTTTTAACGGTTGACATTTAAGGAGCAGAGTCCCCGTAAACTTTTGTCAACTTTGGATGAATTTCCGTAGGGGTTAATCTATCTAAAACGAAGAACTTTATGACCGCACGATACTCAAATTTATTCATTTTCATGAAAAACAAGCAAGACGTCGACTGCAAAAATTCATGTGAAGAAACTACTTAAGAGAACAAGTTGAAATTTGTCATATGAACTAATGACACATGCACCCAGGTGGGGAACACAATTTTTTGCTGATTGGAGTAACATCTCTGTGTCAGGCCGAGAACTTTTCACCTTACCCTCGTAATATCAGACTGATTTTTGTTTTCTTAGTGGAATGTATTGTTTTCTTATTGGAATGTTTTATTAAAGTTGACTCATAATTTAAGATAATTGAAATAGAAAATAAGTATGATAATGGTAGTTAATCATAAGGTTATTATAAGTTATAAAATTAAATGTTATCTTTATAACTTGATTAAATAAATAAATAAAAACGCGTGTGTGTGTGTGTGCGTGTGTGTGTGTATTTCTTGAATAAAATATTGTTGTTTGTGGAATAGAAACGATAAGATATTTTTTTCCAAAGCTGGAAATTTATTATATTAAAACAGACGTGAATTTTTTGTAGTTACTAGTTTGCGGAATTGAAAGACTGGCGTTGATTGTGTGTATTATTTATCAAATCATGTTGAGCTATGCAACTGGATAGTCGATATATAATTTATTATAATTAAGGTTTCGTATCATATTCATAGTTTTTAAAACACATAAACTGGGTAAATCTATTATGTGGTATCTATAGAAACATATATTAATGGTCTAAACGTGTCCATATAAATTACCCAAATGTACTACTACTATACTATACCCTCACGCCATGTCCCAGGAGGGGTAGGCAGAGAGAACGGAACGCCATATAGATCTATCCTTACATACTTCTTTCGCTTCCTCTACATTCATCCAGTTTCTCATACATGCACGCCGATTTCTTTTACTCAGCACGCGTCCGTCCTTAAGAATTTGGTCCACGTGATCAAGCCACGTGGTTCTTGGACGTCCGCGCTTCCTCACACCCCTTCTTTCAGATAAATACATCCTCTTCGTCATCCTTTCATCTTGCATTCGCTCAACATGTCCAAACCATCCAGAAAACACTCAACGTTATATGGAGTTCCACAGGGTTCTGTTCTTGGACCAATCTTGTTCAACTTATACACGAATCAATTAGAGTATGTTATTCAAAACTTAGGCTTTACAACATATTGTTATGCAGACGATCGCATTTTCTTTAAATCATGCACCCCGGAATCCAAATCTGCTCTTGAGCAAGAAGTCGTTTCGTGCATAACGGACATTTCATCCTGGATGTCTAACAATATGCTTAAAATCAACCCCACCAAAACTGAATTTCTCTGGATAGCGTCTCCACGAAGACAACATCTCATAAACGCTGACCCTATTCGTGTACAAAACGTGGACATAGTCCCATCTAACCACGTTAAGTTCCTCGGAGCGCAACTTGATAACGCCCTTACGATGGAGAAACACATATCATCTACTGTTAGTAGTGGTTTCTATACTTTAAGGCAGCTCAAGAATATAAGGAAAAATATATCAACCGACGGAGCTAAAATTCACGATTGGATTACTGCAATGGCATCCTCGCAAATCTTCCACACTATCAACTCCAGAGGATTCAGTCCGTTTTTAATGCGGCTGCACGTTTCATTTATCAACTGAATCGCTCTTCACACATATCTGCCACCCTTCAATCTCTTCACTGGCTCAGATGTCCGGAGAGAGTTGAATTTAAAGTGTGTTTGACAGTATTTAAGGCACTTCATGCTATGGCCCCAGAATATATCATGGAACTCTGTGGTAGACAGGCGTTAAGTCATCGACAACACTTAGGTCTTGTCAAGATATAACAACTAAATTGGAGGTGACCAGTACTGTATCGAAACCAGTGTACGTGGAGCGTGCTTTTGCAATATCTGCACCTGTAGTCTGGAACAGGCTTCCACAAACGATCAGAGAAACGCAGGACATATCTCGTTTCAAGAACCAACTGAAAACTTATCTATTCAAGAAATCTCACGGAATAATTCAAGCACAACCTTAGTTAGCAAAGAGCGCCCTTGAGGTGGATTTTTTTTCACAAAACGGCGCTTTACAAATCATCCAAATAATAATAATAATATAAAAGACTTAACAGTTTGTCATCCCACTTGAGGTGGACTGCATATAAATATACAATATAGTTTTGTAAAGGTTCTGTAATGGCGGTTCTCACCTGCGTGACATATGAAAGTCTTATATAGTTGGTTTTGTCCAGTGGTGGAATAATAATAATAATAATCTCAACTTGTTTACACGCATTCTGTCCACAACACTCCTCTCACATCCGCTCATTCTCCTGATATCCTCATTCTTCACTCTATCTCGCAACGTTTTACCAACCATTCTTCTCAGTGAACGCATCTCCACAGCATTTATTTGACTCTCATCCTTTTTCAACCACGTCCAAGTTTCGCTTGCATACATGTCGGTACCAGAATGGTATTAGCCAAATGTACTCTTCATTAAAAGGTTTAATATATGAATGAGAAAAGTACTAACATATAAATATTAATCTAGAAAACCTCATTCTGTACAAAACTGAAAGTTACTATTGTTAAAAGCGCTTTTCAATTATTTCCCGTTTTTGGTATTTTAGTCGTGGGCAGTATTAGATCATTCGTTCTCTAACTTAGTATGAGTTTGATTGACGTTTGTAGTAGAGAACAGTTTTAAATAGTTGCATTGAGCGCAGAACGAAATGCTTATCTCAAGATAAACTTTTTAATACTATTGTGATCTCATAATATTATTGTATACTTATTATTTTTTCTGCATATATTGTATGAATGACTGTATGATCTAATTTTCATCCTTAATGCATACGCAACATGCATTCCATGAATGAAAGATCATATTATGCTTTTATGCAAGACATAATATCAGGTGAAGGTTTTACTCTATTTCACTGCGTACAGTCGGGCAGAGATTTGGCTCATGCCTTTGCATATGGTACGAGAGTCGACCCGTCGTCAGAATATGGAGTATATCTTTATGTTTTCCCGAAGTGAACCCATATGTTAACATATATTTCTGGGTAACCTTCGGATGCGTATCATAACAACGTTTCGATGAAATCTCATTCATCATCATCAGGTGGCTTGTATTTCAATGGTGGCTTATCATCTCCAGGTGACGACACCTAACCGGAGGTTACTCAGAAACATATTTTAACATATATATATATATATATGTATATGTTTCAAGTTCGTTACGAGAATAGCTAAACTTAGAATTGAGAAGACGAACTAATTCAAGTTAATTGGATTTCGATTCCATTACATTATTACGTAACAGGTAATACTGTGTGTGTCTGGTGTATTTTTATTACCATTTACATTATGTTATTGTACATAATACTGTAATTTGAAATGAGATTTTGTTTTGTTTAATACTGCATTTATATAAACTTTTGGTTGTTTTCTACTCAGTAGGCGAATTGCTCACAGTTATACTGAGGTATTTATCTCTCTTCAACAAATTTAATTAATATCAGATTTCTCTATTAAAAATAAAAATATCACGTTTAATTAAGAAATTTAATATATTATGTTCACCGATGAGATATGCCACCCATCCTAAATATCTTAACCTTTTTGGCACTGAGAGGATGACTTACATGTTTGATGTGTTTGTGTGATTTGATCTGCTGGCTACCCCATAGGTGGGAAATACCGTGAAGGTATGGACGAATAAATTAACGCACCTTGAAAGCTCTTTTTTCGCGATAAGTGCACTGAGAAAAGGTACATCTCCAAATTCAATTGATATTTCACAATAAATTGTTTTGCTCGCCTTACCATTGATATAATATGACATAAAGATCAAATTCAACATTACGTAACATCAATTCATTTCGCTTTTACCATTAACTATATTTCGTTCGGCGCTTACCAATCTTTTAGTTACCCAAACATCCGTGTATGGCGCTAGTTGGTTTAAAATCATAGTCAGGTTAGAACATATGGCTTGTGAAATTGCCACACGCATAAAAATACATTATGATTGACGAAACGTATTTCAATAGTACAATATTGTTTTATTTATTTGTAGTATTTTCGTTATTATACAAATAACTAAATACTTATTTATTGTAATTTAATATAATGAATACATTAGAATGGTTGTAAAATGTGTTATATCAATATAAGTGGAAATATTTTGATAAAAAAAAAACAGTACTTTGGTCATTATTAATTACTCTAATGGCAACACTAGTATTCGATGTCATTCATTGGTTTCCCGTTGTGTTTTGTTGATTTCTGTCAAGCCGTTTTCGTATTTCGATGTTTTTTTTTAGTGGATTGAGGATTATTGTAAAAACATTTACTCACATTTAAATCAAGATCCCTCATAATATTGCATTATGGCACGAAAAAATCATCTGTCATGGGAATGCAAGGTAAACCTTTGTAATTTCTTCTTATTTACTTTTATTTTTATATGATTTCAAGCATTAATGGTTTTGATATAATTATGTGTTTACTTTACAGATGAAACGCAATGTGGAAAATAACGTGGAATTACAGAATGAAAGTCTACCATCAAGTAACCATTTGGTGAGTAACATTGAACTAACCTTGAGTGCTTGTGGATGGACTAATAAGGTTATTATTTAATTAAATGAATATTTTTTGCTTCACAGATTACAGAATGTAATGTTAAAAACCATGTGATGAAATGAAAGTGAACCTTCAACCATGAATTTGGTATGTAATATTGAACTAAAATTGATTTTGTTTGTGAATGAACAACTTTATTAGTTATCATTTGGTTCAATAAATCATTTTTGTACTTTTAGACTGTGGAGGAAACAAACGAGGTTGTGATTGAGTATATACATTGAAGGAGACCCACTGTCCTCCTGGATAGTTCAGAAATCTGGGGACTTATCCGATTAAATTTCTACACTAACAAATTTCTCCACACAAGAGGTGCCATGATGGGCAGCCTGAAGAACCGGCCGGCAAAAACCCCCACGTGCAGAATCTTTTGACTTGACTACACTCCTTTGATGTCCCTCTAGCCGAGAGAAGCATATACATACATAAAATATGTTACGAGCAAAAGCATTTCCAGCTCAACAAATAATGAATCTTTATAAAGTCCAGTCCATGATGAGTTGGTATGAGATGTTTAATTTGCAATAATTGTTTTATCTACAAGCCAAATTTGAGTTTTTATTGACGATTAACTAAAATTTGTACTTTACAGAATGTTGCAGAACATCAACAAATTGGTGAAGCTGTTGCACTAGATTTGGTTTGTATACTTCAAATTCTGTTATTTTAATTTCTATTTTTTCGGGTTCAAAAATAACTTTTAGTTATATATTTTACTTTTACAGAAAAAAAGGTCAAATGGAATTATCAAAAGGCTAGAAGAAAACAAATTAGTAGAATTGGGGCATTCATACTCAAACAGAAAGGGTCAACTATCAGCGTGAAAAATTTTTGTTCCCATAGAAAAATGTTGCAGAGAAATTATACCAAAATAAAATAACTCCCGTAGAGCAACAAAGTGGTATGATTAGAATTTGTATTTTTTTTATTTATTTTGATATAATGAAAACAAAATTGTTTTTGGTTTTACTACGATTTATTTGTTAAATAAGTTACCAGGTTTCGTTCATGAGGTCATTGTCAAACTAAACTGTTGATTTGAATAAATTGTGATTTTAAGTTTGTTTGTAAATGATATAAATATAGCCTACTGTCTTCCTTAATCTTTACCAATAAAATGTCACATTATCTATATAATTTAATTGATTCTATAATCAATATAATTTAAATCATATACAACACAACCAACTGTTCTTTCTGAATTTCCCTCAATAATTTTTGCATTATATAAAACCTTTGCTCTAAGAATATATTGTTATACCTACCTACTAAGACATAGTATTTAAGTAACAACACGGCCTATAGTAAATTTAGTTTGACAATGCCCTCATAGGTCGAAACCTGGTAATTTATTTAACAAATAAATCGTAGTAAAACCAAGAACAAATTTGTTTTCATTATATCAATATAATGGAGTTTTACAAAATCAACGTCGACTCAATCAATTTATTTATTTTGTTAATACACTTAAATACAAACAAACAGCTATTACAGATTATATAGTATAACTTAAATATTGTATGGTTTGCAAGCCAGTGAAGTTTGTTAAATTATTTTACATCATATTATCAACACTATGTTCCAGCTAAGTTCCAAGAACAAAAAGAAATAAAAACAAAATGCACTCGATTGCGCAGATCGAGGCAATAACAATGAAGGCAAAAAGAAAAACATTCAGTCGTGAAATGAATACGCTATTACAAAAAAAAACACAAGCAATGACTGATGCTCAGGGGGGGGGGGATCAGTCCTCTCTGAATAAAAACTGGGGGAGGGGAACCTCACCACATTCAAGACAATCATCAACACCCTGAAGAGATCTAGAAATAGCACCTTTGAGTTTTGGCAATGATGATAAGTAAAATTCACAAACCACTCGTACCGGGTGGAATGCCTGTGAATAATAATAATAAGTAAAATTCAACATCCCTGAAGAAAGAGTTGTAATTTCTGCACGACCTTTGGAAGAATTCTATAATACTCGTATGATATATTTATTATGTCTTTATAAATTGTCCTTATTTTTATATTTTTTTAATTGAAATTTTTAATAAATTATTATATTACATAAGAATTTAAAAGAAAAAAATCATTTTTATTTCCTTGCTACTTTTTTTACTTATATATTAATCACAATGTTTATTTGTAAAATGTGAATAATTATTCTAATAATATTATTATTTTTGTTAGATTTTTTCAAATAATAATTATAGTGTTATTAGAAAAATAGATCACATTTTACAACTAATCGCGATTAATATTATTGGACTTTGACAGCTACAAGCAAGGTCATGTAGAGGTACCTACGTAAGTATGACAAGTAATTCGATTGATTCTTACCAACGATTCGTTCGGCAGCCAACTTCAAGTTGATGACGTCACTGTGAAGAAGTTGTTGGTAAATGTACCAATGAATTGGTTGCGAAGTTAATAGATCTGTACTAGTGAATCGTTGTTACGAACTCTGGTCCTAATTTGATAGTACGTACCAATGATTCGTTGTGAAATTTCGTTAGTATTTTTCTCAGTGTGCTTTGTCCGATGAAGATATAGTATGCTATATGGATGTGCCTAGCTATATTTTTTTATTTTTAATGTTATTTCATACATTAGGTAGGTATTTTGTAGATGTATTGTATGTATTGTTCTAGGTACGTGATACAGTAATACAATATATTATAATCTGCATTTCATCCATGTAAGGCATTATTTCTATTTCAGGCGTCTTATTGACTATAATATAACTTATTGTTTAGAATGTTTAGATTAATGATTTAAGGTTAAACCCTCCATTGCTATCACAAACACGCTCACCCATTCCAATATTATATATTTACATTCTGACAATATAAATTTCGCATGATTGTCCCTTGCAAACTACGAGAACCTCTTGGACATTTAAACTTTCACGTTGTAGGACCAATAATGTTCTTAATTCTTTCATACAATGAGCATGTAACAATTAAAAAATTTTTTGTTTTCAAAAAGATTGACATTTTTATATTATCTGCATCAAAATTTAGAAACACCACAGCGGGTGCCCTGTATAGCTAGTGTTATGGTTTCTGCAATGTTTGATTTGGCACCGTGATTTCCTAAATTCTCCTCATCCCACGTTTTTATACGCGACGAACCTTCGGAACATCCCGCGTACGGCGTTTTGGCCCTGAAAAATGCCGTTTGTATATACGGTATATATATTTATTTTATTTATTTATTTTAATCTTCACTGTACATTGGTAACAATATTACAAAATAAAACAGTGTCATAAATATTAGTTATACAATTCAATGTACAGAGAGCGAGTTTATCGCTAAAATGCGATGCCTTCAAACTCACCCGGTTGAATATTAAAGGAAAATCTATAAAATACTCTATCATGGTGTTTATTATCATACTCCTCCGAAACGGTTAGACCGATTATGGTGAAATTTTGTATGCTTACCGGGTAGGTCTGAGAATCGGCCAACACCTATTTTTCATACCCCTAAAAGTTATGGGTATTTTATTTTATTGCACCTCGAATTTTTATTTTTTGATCAATTTTTTTTTATGGTGAGGCATTAAAAAATACATACAGCCCTAAATTTTCACCCTTCTACCATCAACTCAAAGCGATATTAGTAATCTAGAAATAAAACAATGTTTGCCGGATCACCTTGTATATTTTATTTATTGTATAAAAGAAACAATGAACAACATTACAGTGAAAAAAAAACCTTTCTCGCTGTCATTGTACGTTTAACAGTAAACAATCAAGACATGAGCTGGCTTAAGCGCTTTATACCATGGCAACGTTCACCAGTATTCACCTCTATCCCTCTTATTTTTCTCTCATATCAATCCTTTCAGAGTGGGTGAGTTGTGGGAATCCTTTCAGAGTGGCTGAAAAGCGACTTCGTTCAGTCAACCGCACCTACTGGGATTCGAACTCAACACCCTTGTGTTACGAGTCAAGCACTCTTACAATTAGGCCACAGAGGTATGTGGGTAGCCGGTTAATATTTTTTTATTATAAGCTGCAAATTTCACAACTACCGCGATCTCAACGTCACCTATCGATATTGTTTGCAACTGCTAAGCCATTGTTCATATCAAGGATACGACCTCCCGACCTTTGAACCTGATATCGTTATAAAATGGAGTATTTGTCAGACATTTAATGCGTTGCAAAGTTAATTATCATAAATCATAGATTCGTTATTAAAATATTAACAATTTTATGAATATATATTGTTTGTAGTGTGTAATATATGTTGATCAACTATCAAAAGCTCTTGATTATCAATATTTTGTATTATTTTAATAATTTTTAGTTTTAATTCTACAAGTCAGATGATTTTCTCTTTAACAAAAGTTAATTTTTTCACTTCTGTATTTGCATTTTTACTTATTAATATTTACGAAGCGCACCGTATATGTACATAATACTGTGTTATTTAAATTTCGTTATTAAAAATCGTTGTTTTACTAGTTTGATAAGTAACTGTGTGATAGATTAGTAACTGTGTCGCTAATCTCGGCTGTGCTTTTTGCATAATTTTGTTTCAATTTTGATAATTGTAACGTAAAAAAGTAAATGTACGTACATAAATAAAATATATTATACGTAGTGTTTTCCATCTCATATTTATAAAATCATCTATATAAATTTAATGTCAATATAAACCATATTAATGCTAACCACAAATATTTATGTATAATGTTGTTGAAATTATTAAGAGCTTTGAAAATAATATCATTTGGCTTACATTCGGAACAGCAAATTGTTTTTATATTACTAACGACACGTCTGCGCCATGCATTATCTGATTAATTTATTGTTTCCATCGAGATGTTTCGGGTGTACCAGTAGCTTGTCTGCCGTACTAGCCGAAAAGACTGACCTTATCGGAGGTTTCCAGATTTAACAATAAAACAAAATGATAACGTTACGCGCTTTATTCAATCTGTTCATTTAGATATTGCGCACAAAATGTGTGAGAGTGACTTCCATTGGTCATTTAATGCGCCACCGTTAAAGTCATCAAGTAACACTTTTTATGCAATCGAACCATGCTAAATTATTATTTGTCTTTCTGTGTGCTTCATTTCTTACGAAACTTATGTTTATGGCCGGTTCATGTCCACCGCATTGGAGCTTTCGACCAACGCTCGGTGACGTTTTACTTACATTTAGGGGCAGAAATTTTGCAATGTTCTGTAGATCACAGCGATACAATAGCATGTATCGGCCCACGTCCGATCACACAAGTTAACGTGGGACATTGATAGTGAGGTGTTTATTATACGTGTAGTAATATTGTCAAGTTTTATGTACTTTTTAACATTTTAACTTTTAAAGTAAAATTAAACTATTATTACTAACTTTGTGTTTCTCAAGGCTAATCAGTCATTTGCTAGTGATTTAGATACTGTAAATGTAATAATTATCTTATCTATCCCTATGTATTTATTTAGTTTTGAGAGTGCGCCTATCCAATATGTAAACCTTAGTCACGCCACTGTAATATGTATACGTACTCAATCTGTACGTACTCAATGGCTGCGGCAGTTATATTATAATACAATGTTATTCATTCATTCAATAACTGTTATGTAATTTAGAAAGCCCCGAAATTTCAGTAATTTGTACGTATTTACCGATATTAATAGTAATGAATTTCTAAATAAAACAAATACCTAATTATTAACTTTTCATTTCGTATTCAACAAATATGGTGTCCGTCCAATTGAGGTGTTCGTTTTTGTATTAGAATTTTAATCTTTGCTATTCCACTTTTAACTATATAATTTTATGAATTATTCAATTCGGACATTCCATTCGAAAGATTTCACGAGTTCAAAAGTGTAAGTTACATTAAAAAAAATGTATGTGGATTGTAACTCATTATATATATATAATGAGTTACAATCCACATACAGTAGATTGGTCTGCAACGAGTTTGGTTTTTCTTCTCCATTCGTCTCTATTCTCAGCCAGTCTTTTCAGCTCTACGTATGAGCCACAGTTCATGTCCCTCTTCAGTTGGTCCATATACGCTTCTCTTGGTCGGCCTCTGCCATTTGTCCCCTCGTTCTTACCCTCCGCGATGGCGATGAGTAGTCCTGGGTGCCTGATGTTGTGGCCAATCCAGTTAGCTCGTTGTTGGCCGATTCTCTTAAGAAGTTGCCTTTTTTCGCCTACCCTGGTTAATACTTCTTCGTTTTCGACGTGTTCCGACCAATGGATCTTCAGCATGCGTCTGTAGCACCACATCTCAAAGGCCGCCAACCGTCCGCTTTCACTCTTGCTGACGGTCCACGTCTCACAGCCATAAAGCAGAATGCTCCATACAAAGGCTTTAGTAAGGTTCTTCCTTACGCTTAAATCAATATTTGGGGATTCCAATATCTTCGATTTTTTGTTAAAGGCAATCCTTGCCTGGTTTATTCTGCTCACAATTTCCGATTTGGAGCGTTCATCCTGGTTTATTCTGCTGCCCAAGTACACGAATTCTCTTACTTGTTTGATGCTCACTCCATTTATGGCAATGTTCGCAGTCGCTTCCTCTCTTCCTACGACCATACATTTTGTTTTTTCTTTATTTATTTTCATGTTGTACTTTGACAACAGTATACTTTCCATTTTCCCTAAGGCTTCGTTCAGCTCCATCTCGGAGTCTGCGAGCAGTGCTATGTCGTCAGCATATCTAATCATGTCGACCTTTTTCCCATTTATTTTTACTCCTGTCCAGTTCTTCATTTCTTCTCTCAGTTCATCAATGGCTCGCTGTATATAGCAGTTAAAGAGAGCTGGCGACATTGAGCATCCCTGTCTTACACCTTGTTCGACCCTTGCTTCTGCGCAGCTCTCTCCGCTTTTAATTACAGCCATTTCGTTCTTGTATAAGCTCCAGATTGCTCTTCTGTCTTTATAACTCATTCCTATCTGGTTTAGAGTGTTAAAAAGTTGTTCCCATTCTACTTTATCGAATGCTTTTTCAAGGTCGATGAATGCTATATATGTGTTTTTATTAATTGTTATTCTCTTTTTTAGACACTAGGAAAATACAAATGAATTATAGCAGTTGCCTGCTCTTACAACAAAATATTTTAATCAAGAAAATCTTATCTAGAAAATATTTGATCCTGAATATAAGAATTTTCCTGTTAATTTTGTCATCATTAACAGGGAAATTCTTTTATTAATCTTATTTAAAAGAAAACACAATAGGTAGTTATTCCACTATTGACTTTATTATCCGGTGGAGCACCCAGTAAAGAATTGGTCTCCCACTCTTCTCCGTTCTCTAAGAATTTTCCTGTTAATTTTGTCATCATTAACAGGGAAATTCTTTTATTAATCTTATTTAAAAGAAAACACAATAATTAGTTATTCCACTATTGACTTTATTATCCCGTGGAGCACCCAGTAAAGAATTGGTCTCCCACTCTTCTCCGTAAGTTTTCGAGTGTCCTGTAAAAGGCAGGTGTTCGAAAAAAAGACATTTTACATCTTAAATTCAGCGATGAGGTTTGCCCCCCATCCTGAATGTCTTCATTGTATATTGGCACGCAGAGGACAGTTTGCATGTTTATTACATGCAGCTGGTCTGCTGGCTTCCCCACTTGTGGGATATGCCGTGATGGTATAGTAGTAGTAGTAGTAGTAGACTTTATTTATTTTTGCGAGCCGGCTTTCAAGAGCTTCCGCTCTCATCGTCAGGCAAAAGTAAAGTGGAAGCTCTTGAAAGCCGGCTCGCAAAAATAAATAAAGTCAATTGTGGAATAACTATATATTGTGTTAAATAATATTAATATGAACTTCCACCAAGAACCGTCGGTCGATAAATTAAACTTTTATTAATCATCATATTAGATACATATGTATGTAGCTGATAAAAATATCACTCATTTACACATTATCGAACAGGTGATGGTTACGGAACGTTGTAGACCCACGTGCTTACATGTTTCCGACCTTTCCACTGTCATTGTTGATAATTATTTTTAAGAACTTGCTTACAATCTGTCCCATAAATGGCGTTTTTTATATCTTTTTCACACAATTTGGCCCCACCGATTAATATAAATGTGTGGTTATTGTTCTTAACGTAATCTTACTTTGTGAACTAGTTTAATCTCGGGTTTAGCCATGTGTAATGTAGTTGCAATGTAATTATTCAGACGAATGATTGATTTTGTACTGAATATGGCGACTACGTTTTTGCTTTGGATGTGAAAAGTTAATTCAGTTTTCAAATGCTTTTTAAATTAAAGGCAGTGTTGCTATACACGATTCTTTGAGCGTTTGTTCGTTATGAAAAATTCTAAAATATATTTTCAATTTCCCCCAGGCGAGCCTCGGCTTACTGAATAGATAAGAAGCTACAAAGGCAAAATTACAAGGTTATTTTTTCTGAATGACTTAACATTTCTTTTATAATGAATGAATTCGTTGAAAATATTTATGTAAAATTAAAGATATCCAGTCATGTAAACAAGTAGGTACGTGCAGTGGCAAAGCACTTTTATTATTTCGCTCAATTTAGTTGCATAAGTTGTAAAAGATCACGCCGTTGCTATAAACTTGTTCTTTCTATATTAATTGTATAATTTAAATGAATTTTTCTATAAAATTGTATGTGATATGATCATGTACTGTAACAAATGAATAAATAAATAAGAGTTAATTTATTACGAATTCGGGGTAAATATTGTTTGTTATTTGATATGCATTTTGGTATTCAGAATATCCGTGTTATGTGATTGGAAGTAATAACCCGTCAGTTTCCAGGAAGAGGTTGCTCAGTAAATACGATTTCGTAATACCTAAGTATTTTTTGTAGTTTTACTTTATTTTCTTTTATGAGGATAAGGTAAGTATGTAGTAAATGCAGATTTATTCCTGAAATTGTTCAATGTGATAAATGTTAGTTTCAAGGAATGATTCGAAATGACAAACGGCAATCGGCAATGCTCGCAACCTATTAGTATTGCGTTGCTTTGGTTACCCCTGAACTGTGCCGTGTAAGATGTTCCGTAAAGATTTACCACTGTCTTTGTACGCCTGTATAATACGCCTTTCTCCTGAGTCACGGAACACATCACTAGCTTTATTCAATTAACTTATACAGTTAATAATGGAATTTTCGCGAATCGTAAGATAACTTTTGAAGCGTACTTAAGCATTATTTTTCTTGTTAAAGGCAATCACATGGATGTTACTGCTGATGAAATATTTAACTGTGAAACTAAATAAGTACATGATATATAGAGCAATCTATCAGGAAAGCACTCATCTATAAACGATAAAACGGGCTTTCATGTCACTATTACTAGATTATCAACATCTACGAGGGTATATTGCGTACATTTATTATCTAAATCCATTCCTTTATTCTCTGTGCTATACACCATTAACTATTTGTGGCGAACGTTAAACATTGTTATGATTTCTTTCTAAGCACTTTGATGTGTTTATTATTATCACCCTATTATTTTGTTGGGAATTGTAATATCTAATGAGAATTGTTTTTTATTTCAGGCTGAAATATGGTCGGTGTTCATTGCCATCTTAAGGAAGAGTGTCCGCAATCTCCAAGCCTGTACAGATGTGGGTCTTATAGAACATGTTCTCAAGAGGTTGACAAGGGCTGATACAGTTGTGGCAGGTAAACATAACTTCTTTGTAGTTGTTACATGTACTAATAATTTTATTCAATTATTTATTCCGAAAAAACTTATTTTTTTGGATTGAGTAGTTTAATAATCAATCCATTTCATTGCACGTTGAAAGAGGTCTCAAGATACAAAGGCACATCGATCTATATGCAAAATGATTTTGTATTCGTGTAACTTGGAATTTTACACCTACGAAAGTGTTAGTATGATATATTATACGAAAGGTATGGCTTAAATCACAATTTATGCATCACTTGCAGAGTAGAGAAGAGAGTATTAAGTGTTCCGACGCTTACGAATCGGCATAGACTGGCTCAAGCGCTTTATACCATTTTTCTCTCTTATGCTTCTCTCAGATCTATCCTTTCAGAGCGGGTGACTGCATTCATCGTTGAAAAGCGACTTCATCCAACCAACCGCACCTACTGGGATTTGAAACCACCACCTCCGTATTACGAGTCAAGTACTCTAAACATTAGGCTACAGAGGTGTGTGGGTAGCCTGAGAGTATTGTTATTATCATCATCATCGCCCTCAACGCTCCTCTCTGGAGCACAGGGCAGAAACCAGCCTCCTTCATTCAGAGCGTCTCTGCGCCAATTGTGTCACCTCTTTCCACGACATTCCCTGCGCTCTGATATCGTTGTCATAGGAACGGTGTATTGTGAAAGAGGGACGCCCGGGCCGACGAAACCCCTGCGGACGGAAGAACAGTTCTCTTTTTGGCCAACTATCATTGGGCATTCTCAAAACATGTCCCAGCCAGGACCATCGTCTCTCCTGAATTACGGAGATTACAGGTCTCTGCTGGGTGCGCCGGCGCACAGCATCATTTGTAACATGTTCATACCATTTGACATCCAAAATCCTTCTAAGACACTTGTTTTCAAAGCTAAGTATCTTCCGCTCTTGAGCCTTGGTAAAATGCCAAGACTCACAGCCATATAGAAGGATTGGGATGATGCACGCATTGAACAAGCGACATTTTGTCCTGATGCTGAGTCCAGACGCCTTCCAAACTTTGTTCATGTTGTTGAAAGCCCTGCTAGCAGCTCCTATGCGGATTGGTAATTCCGATCGGAGATTGTAATTACAAGCTGCAAATTTACGTCTATCGCGATTCCACCGCCACCTATCGATATTGCTTGCAACTGCTAAGCCATTTATGCATCACTAGGATACGACCTTGTGGTCTTTGAACCTGCTATCTAACAGTAGGTTTTGGTTGGTCTTTGAACCTGCTATCTAACAGGTTGTTGCTTTTTATTGCTTTAATAGTATTTGGGTTTTGTCATAAACCCAAATACAACCTTATACATCTTTCATAGTAAGCTAATAGTCTGTGTCGTGAAAAGAGAGTTTTCCGGCACCTGGGATCGAACCACAGATTTTGCACAATTTGTTTTTTAGATTTTTCAAATAAAGACAGACGTATTGATTCAAATGAAAGTGTTTTTGCTTTTCTTATCAGAACCAATATTCCCATGGATAAAGGTGAATTTATGACCTATTGGTTAACTATATTGTAAAATCCAAATATTTCTGCATTCATTGTTAAATATTTGTGATTAATGGATCGATGTAGTTATGCTTCTAAAGCCCTCAATTATTATTGTAACTATATAATGTATAAATTATTGTAACTGAAATAAGGTTTATATTGCTTCAATATCTCGTGCGTTTTAAAACTTATTATCAGCCATTATCAGGCTGTTTTTTTTTCTCTTTCTTAAATAATAAATAATAAACTCTCTTCTCATTATTTATTAAGAAAAAGCTTGCTGTTACTGCATTAACATAATAATTTATCATTTATGGTTTACCTAAGTAGCTTATTGCTGTATCTTTGCTTTATTCAGTTCAATGAAATCCTTATGAAAGATATGATGTATCCCAATGAAAGATAACTGAGTGTAAGATATGGGATGCGCAAGGAGCTTTTTTGAATGGCAGAGGGTGCACCGATCAGATCTTCTCCCTGCGAATGGTTATAGAGAAGTTTCTGGGTAAACACCAGAGGCTTTTTTGTGCGTTCGTGGATCTGGAGAAAGCATATGATCGAGTGGACCGGGAAAGGTTGTGGCGCGTGTTGTCGGAGTATGGGGTGAGCAGCCGGTTGATCCGCGCAATATCTTCACTTTACGTGGGAAGCTCCGCTTGCGTGAGGGTAAATAACACTCTCTCGGAGTGGTTTGTCCTCACCAAAGGAGTGAAGCAAGGTTGTGTCATGTCTCCGTGGCTGTTCAACCTATTCTTCGACTACTGTATGCGACCTGTGAAAGAGATGGATGTTGGTGTCGAGCTGAATGGGTTTCGGGTGAATGCATTGATGTACGCAGATGATTTGGTGTTAATGGCTGAGAGTGAAAGGGACTTACAAGAGATTGTTACGTGTGTGTATGATAGCTGCAATTTGAATGGTTTGAAAATGAACGTTATGAAGACGAAAGTTCTTGTTTTTGAAAGAGAGAATGAAAAAACGATTTGCGAGATTAAAGTTGGTGACGAATGTTTGGAGCAAGTAAGTGAGTATGTATATTTGGGAAGTATGTTTACGAGGGATGGAAGATGCGATAGGGACATTGAAAGAAGGAAAGTGGCCGGTGCTAGAGTAAACGGTGCACTTCGACCCATTGTCAGCAATGACAATGTGTCGAACATGGCTAAAATGCTGGTGCACAATACCATTCTGGTACCGTCACTTACGTATGCAAGCGAGACATGGACGTGGTTGAAGAAGGACGAAAGTGGTATAAATGCAGTAGAGATGCGATCGTTGAGAAGAATGGTTGGTAAAACGCTGCGTGATAGAGTGAAGAATGAGGATATTAGAAGAATGAGCGGATGCAAGAAGACTGTTGTGGACAGAATGCGTGTAAATAAACTGAGATGGTTTGGTCATGTGGAACGAATGAAAGAGGAAAGAATGACAAAGAGGATATACTTATCTGAAAGAAAGGGTGTGAGGAAACGCGGGCGTCCGAGAACCACGTGGCTTGATCACGTGGATCAAATTCTCAAGGACGGCCGCGTGTTGAGTAAGAGGAACCGACGTGCGTGTATGAGGAACTGTATGAATGTGGAGGAAGCGAAGGAAGTGTGTAAAGATAGATCTGTTTGGCGTTCCGTTCTCTCTGCCTACCCCACTTGGGACACGGCGTGAGGGTATAGTATAGTATAGTATAGTATAGTATAGTATGAAATCCTTGCGAGATAAAAGGACTGTTTCATTTCAAACTTTTATCGTTTTCAACACAACTTTACTCGAAGATGAATTATTTATCTTGATAACTTTACAATTGCTTTAAAAAACAAGACATTGTGGTACTCGCTATATTCAGGTCAATTTACAACATGCTTCTAAATCTAATTACTTTTCTGTCTTGTGTTTTATAACAAAAGTTTTATTTGAATAAAGTTCTTATACCTTTGCCTTTTTAACATTATTTCAATTGACGTACAACATGAATTATTTTTATTACAGAAATTCTTTATGTGGCATAATTGTATTGATATTTTCAATAGCAGCGTCGGTGTAACAGTGTCGTTTAGCTGAAAAAACAAGAATACTGCCTTCAAGTGAGCAAGCTAGATTTAAAGGCCATATACCAAAAATGAAGTGAAAGTAGGAAATGGAAGTTTATGAGATTCAATATTTCAGATTGAAGGAGACGTAGGAGTAACAATAAATGTTCTGTAGGCCTAGTCAAAACACATTTAAGCGTTACGTTTTCGTTCAAACGTGGACGACGTTGCGAGAACGCGTCAATTTTCGTAGCTACTTGTGTATTTTAGCTATGAAAATTGATGCGTTCTCGCAACCTCGTCTTGTTTGAACGAAAACGAAACTAAAACGTAACGCTTAAATGTGTTTTGACTAGGGACCCTGAGGTATTTTCATTGTAGCTTCTAAAATCATACTGCAAAAAGGAACACAAATTGAATCACGAACTTTAACGAGAATCATCTGTTTTCTTTCTTTATATTGAAATACTTTACAATATTGGTCATTGTATATATGCATATCTATCTATCTATTCCCTTACGCCGTATCCTTAGTGGGGTAGGCAGAGAGAACGGAACTCCATATATGTAGGTCCTTACATACTTCCTTCGCTTCTTCTACATTCATATAATTTCTCATTCATGCACGTCGTTTTCTCTTACTCAAAACACGACCGTTCTTGAGGATTTAATCTACATGGTCAAGTCATGTAGTTCTCGGACGTCCGGACTCTTATTTATTTATTTATTTATTTATTAACAATTCACGGCGCTAGCCTTTTACATGTTGTTATACATTTACATACATAGTTCATATGATGCATATACAAGTGTAGAATATTAAGACACAACAATCATAATAAAAAATAAAAAAAAAAAACACAAAAAAAGAACAACACAGCTATCAGTATCACAGCATAAGTTATGAATGGAAAAAAAAGTCAATGGATCACAGTCAATTCGATAGTAGGTTATATTGTCAAATTTTCAATAAAAGAGTATTTATGAGATTATTTCAAACAAAAATAAATAGATGCTTGAATAAGTAATTAAATTCAATTATTAAATAAATTGAATCAAATGTTTCGTTGTACTGGAGATTAAACAAACACGAATGTGACGCTTTTCGACATCTTATCAATTTAATAATTTACAACTATCCCCTGGAGGTATACGAGACAAGATTTATAAATCAATAGTGAAAAATGTGACTAGTTGGTAGTATGTATTTGTGTGTGTGTGTGTTTAATTTACAATGTTAAATTAACAATGTTACCATTTAATTCAATACAGTACTGTCCTTGGTGCGTCGCGTCATGTACTTTTGTACTTGACGCGACGCACCAAGGACATTTTTTTAGACATTGTAGGTATATAGTTTTCAAGTTTCATTCTGTTTGATGTCAATATAGAATTATTAGAAATTGATGATTTGAGTAGGTATTTTGAAATGGTATTTATCAGGGTTTCTTTGTAACTTGTCCCAGTCCCGTATAAGTGACAAGTAATAGGTATGGTGTATTATTACTTTTTTATTTTATCCTGTATGGCAGGAGTCTAGGGGAGTTATGAGGGATTAACGATGTAACAGCTGTACTGGGATGGTCTTTCTAAGATAAAGAATTGAATAATATCTAAGAACTAAGCTGAAAGGGGAACGATAATCGATATATTTATTCAGAGTTTCCCTTACAAATGTTAAATGCTATGAAATATGAATTCGTGTTATTTGTCCGTATTTCATTTTTTACCGCTCTTCTTAAAGTATTAAATTCAGTAAATTTTGCTTTAACACCCGAAAAAAAGAAAAATCTATTTTACTTCATTTATTCGTGTAACTTTTAATAATACAGTGTTCATCAAGCTAAATTATTTTTTAATCAATGCTGGTTTAAAATTTATCGTCTATAAATAAATATATCCTTCATTATTTATTTATTTATTTATTCAACCGGCTACCGGCAATACGGCTTACGCCATTTACAAATATCAAAAAAATAAACCAAAAAAAATTAACACTTGCGCACTCATACTAATATACATACATAATAACACAACTATGATATAACTATACATAGGTACACTTTTATACTTAGATCTATCATGTTCGTTGCTAAAACAAATTTGGGATTATACTAGAAAATTATTTAACATTTAACATACATAGACAATTGTTTGTTTGTTATTGTTGTTATTGTATCAGTATTTTTGGATTTCTTGGATTGAACATTTGTCCAATTGCACACTTCACTTGCTCACTCGCTCATTTGCCTAGGAACTCATTCATTGTCATACATGGCTTTTTACTTAAATTTACAAACACATTAGCTCATTTGTTGACATTCAAGGCTCATTGCGAAACCCAGTGCAGTGGCGCAAACATTAATTTACTAATCAACTCATTTGAAAACTAATCTACTGATGTTCGTGACAATTATTACTAACTCAAGATATTAACGTAGCCAATAACGCATTCACAGACAGATTTCACTCACTGAAATTTGCTAGATTATTCTCTGACCCATCATTGTTTTGTTATTTGTATTATTGAGACATGTTTGTAAATAATTGCTTTTGTTTGACTAGTTGTTTTTATTCAATTATTGTAAAGTTTCAGTTTTTTATTTTGCTAACTTCAATAATTCTATTATTTTTTATCACATTCAAAGCACCAGGAATCGACCTGATTCCATCAGAGCTGCTTAAATGTTCGGGAAGTGGCATGCTTGACACATTGTATAAGGTTGTCTGCAAAATATATGACATAGGAGAGATACCTGAGGATTTTGCCAAATGTCTGATACGAGCGCTACCTAAGAAAACAGGCACGATAAAGTGCGAACAACACAGAACATTAAGTATGATATCACACGCTTCTAAGATACTCACCAACATTATAATGAAAAGGGCGGAAAGTAAAATCAACGAAACACTTACAGAAGATCAATTCGGATTCCGCATAGAGACAGGTACAAGAGATGCAATCCTGAGCCTAAGGCTTGTTCTAGAAAAGAGAATAACAATAAATAGAAACACCTATATAGCATTCATCGAACTAGAAAAGGCATTCGATAAAGTAGAATGGGAACAACTTTTTAACACTCTAAACCAGATAGGAATGAGTTATAAAGACAGAAGAGCAATCTGGAGCCTATACAAGAACGAAATGGCCGAACAAGGGGTAAGACAGGGATGCTCAATGTCGCCAGCACTCTTTAACTGCGAGCGAGCGATTGATGAACTGAGAGAAGAAATGAAGAACTGGACAGGAGTAAAAATAAAAGGGAAAAAGGTTGACATGATTCGATATGCCGACGATATAGCACTGCTCGCAGACTCCGAGATGGAGCTGAACGAAGCCTTAGGAAAAATGGAAAGTATACTGTTGTCAAACTACAGCATGAAAATAAATAAAGACAAAACAAAATGTATGGTCGTTGGAAGGGATGAAGCGACTGCGAACATTGCCATAAATGGAGTGAGCATCAAACAAGTAAAAGAGTTCGTGTACTTGGGCAGCAGAATAAACCAAGACGGACGCTCCAAATCAGAAATTGTGAGCAGAATAAACCAGGCAAGAATTGCCTTTAACAAAAATCTAAAATTTTGGAATCCCCCAATATTGATTTAAGCGTGAAGAAGAATCTCACTAAAGCCTTTGTGTGGAGCATTTTACTATATGGTTGCGAGACGTGGAACATCAGCAAGAGTGAAAGCGGACGGCTGGCGGCCTTTGAAATGTGGTGCTACAGACGCATGCTGAAGATTCATTGGTCGGAACACGTCGAAAACGAATAAGTGTTAACCAGGGTTGGCGAAAAAAGGCAACTCCTCAAAAGAATCTGCCAACAACGAGCTAACTGGAGTGGCCACAACATTAGGCACCCAGGACTGCTCATCGCAATCGCAGAGGGTAGGACCGAAGGCACAAATGGCAGATGCCGACCGAGAGACACCTATATGGACCAACTGAAGAGGGACATGAACTGTGGCTCATACGTAGAGCTGAAGAGACTGGCTGAAAATAGGGAAGAATGGAGAAGAAAATCCAAACTCGTTGCAGACCAATCCAATGGATTGTTTATTTGGTGTTTATTTAATATTTGGTGGGATTGGTGAACGTACCATGGGTAAAGTGCACTTAAACCAGCCTAAGCCGATTCGTAAGCATCGGGACACCTTTCCTGCTTCATACAAAAGGGAGTTTGTACAGTCTGTTGGTTGTGCGGATGAGGTGTCTGTTGGGTAATATTCTTAATATCTTCACTCTCGCAGGTGTAAAAATCCAGTTATTTGCGAAAACTTCGTATAATATATATATATATATATATATCTCACATTGGTATTTCTGCCACAACACAGTCCTTTGGCTAGTGTGGTAGACATTTTTTATGATTGTGAAGTATGTACAACTTTGTTATTATGAAAGTGTAAAGACGATATTATTTGAATAAATATTATTATTATTTTTATCGTATACTATACAGTTCTATACTATATCTCCACCTCAGATCGTATCACAGATCGTTAGACTCTTCACACAGATCATGCTTTGTGCAGACGTACTATTTCACTCACAAACTTATGTTTATTGTATTACGATATTATTATTTTACAATATTTGCAAGGTCAAACAGTCAATTTACAGAATATGTTAATAAAACATAGATTCAATACGTGGACCAGCAAAGATCCTAAATTTACCAGAGATTTTTAGTTATCATCATCATCATCATCATCATCAATGGCGCTACAACCCTGTGTGGGTCTTGGCCTCCTCAAGAAGTCGCCTCCACTCCCTCCTATCCATCACCTCTCGTCGCCAATTGGTCACGTCCTATCTCGTCACGTGCTCGCAGGTCCTTTTCCACCCCATCCATCCATCTCAACTTTGGCCTCCCGACGCTTCTTCTGCCACTGGGCTTTGTGGAGTATATTCTTTTGATTGTTGATGTGTCGTTCATCCTTTCCACATGCCCTAGCCATCAGAGTCGGCAGATTTTGATGTGCTTGGTGATATGCACATCTTGATACAACGTGTAGAGTTCGTAGTTGTATCTACTTCGCCAAACTCCGTTTTCGCATATGGGCCCATAGATGCGTCTTAAGATTTTTCTTTCGAATATGTCCAGTCTCAGCTCATCCGCCTTAGTGAGTGTCCATGTTTCGGCGGCATAGGTCAGGACAGGTCGAATGAGTGTCTTATAAATTTGTATCTTAGACATTCTGGGGATGATCTTAGATTTCAGCTGCTTTTGGAGACCAAAGTAGCATTTATTCGCTGCAGAGATTCTTTTCTTTATTTCATCGCTGACATCATTTTTATTGGTTATAAGAGATCCGAGGTACGTGAATTTGTCTACTGCTTCAAAAGTGTAGCCATCAACAGCTAGAGGAGTCAGTGGTGTGTCAGATGTTAATGGGTTTGACACAAGGTACACAGTTTTTTGGTTATTAACCACAAGTTCTACCTCTCTTGCAGCCCTTTCGAGGGAAATAAAGGCCTCCTTTAGTGCTTTACCGCTTCTGGCGATAATGTCAATGTCGTCTGCGTGTGCTAAGAGCTGGACAGATTTATGGAAGATCACTCCATTGCCATCAATTCTGGAATCTCGAATCGCCTTTTCCAGAAAAATATTAAAGAGAAGGCAGGCCAGTGCATCTCCTTGTCGCAGGCCATTCAGGGTGAGAAAAGGTTCAGAGAGATCAGCTTGTATCTTCACCTGGCATTCTACACTCATCATGGAGATCTGTGTCATTCGTACGAGTTTCTCAGGTATTCCAAAGTTTCTCATTGCGATGTATAATTTTGCTCTGTTCACGCTATCGTATGCTGCTTTGAAGTCTATGAATAGGTGATTGGTTTCAATGTTAAATTCACGAGTCTTCTCAAGGATTTGTCGTATTGTGAAGATCTGATCTGTGCATGATCTTCCAGGTCTAAATCCACTTTGGTATTGGCCAATGATTCGCTCTGTGTAATAAGCGAGGCGTTCATAGAGTATGTGGGAGAATATTTTGTATGCTATATTTAGGAGGGTTATTCCCCTGTAGTTTGAGCATTCCAATTGATCGCCTTTCTTGTGAATAGGGCATATGATTCCCTTGTTCCAATCAGCAGGGAGCAGTTCATCCACCCATACCTGGGCCAATATGTTGTGACTTGTAGAGTTCTGCTGGTATGCCGTCTGATCCAGGTGCTTTGTAGTTTTTTAGTTTTTTTATTGCACATTGTACTTCATTGAGGGTTGGTTCTCTTGAATCAGGGCCTGGTTCCTCTTGTTGTTGTTTTTGTGTATGGTGTGGGAGGGATTAGGGGGATTGAGTCTCCTGGGCTTATTCAAAAGCTGGTCAAAGTGCTGGACCCATCTATTAAGTATTGCCTGCTTTTCACTGATAATATTGCCATCACTGTCCCTGCACAAACACGAACGTGGTTTAAATTCTTTTCTGAGGTTATTGATTTTCTTATAGAACATTCTGCTATTGTTTACGCTATTGTGCTTTTCAACATCCTCCATTTCTCTCTTCAAGAGTTGCCTCTTCTTTCTGCGATGTATTCGTTTCTCATTTCTCCTGGCCTCCCTGTAGATGGTTTGTGATTGCCTAGTGCAATTATGTTGTAACATTCTCTTGTATGCGTCGTTTTTCTTGTTAGTGGCTGTCTGACACTCTGCATCAAACCAGTCATCGTTTCTACTAGGCTGTGATTTTCCAATTATATTAGTAGCCGCTTCCTCTATAGCATCTCTACAGGCCTCCCATTTATCCTCCAGAGTTCCAGGGTGACGGGCATTTAGGTTATTATTAATAGATTCTATGAAAGCCTCTTTCTTTTCCCTGTTCTTCAGGTCGTCCACTTTGTATCTTTCAGCTCGTTTTCCCATTTCCTTTTTAACATTAGATATGCGTGCTTTCAGGGTGCATGCCACTAGATGGTGGTCCGAATCTACATTTGCACCTCTGTATACCCTGACATCCAATAGGTCAGACTTGTGTCTTGCTTCTATGAGCATATGATCTATCTGATTCACTGTTCTTCCGTCAGGGGATTTCCAGGTTCCTTTATGTATATCTTTATGTTGGAAAAGTGTTGAGCCGATTATCATACTTTGGGAGGTGGCAAAGTCTATGAGTCTTGTACCGTTGTCATTTGAGTGGTCATGTAGGCTATGGCTTCCAATGGTTGGTTTGTATATGTCTTCCTTTCCGATCTTAGCATTCATATCGCCCAGCACAATTTTTATGTCATGGAAGGGTATTCTGCTGAATGTTTCAACTAGATTATCGTAGAACTCTTCCTTGTCTATGTCAAATGCATCTTCTGTTGGTGAGTAGGCGTTAATTAAGCTAACATTAAAAAATCGACCCTTTATACGTATATGCCATATTCTGGGGCTGATGGCCTTGAAATCCAAGATGAAGTGTCTAATACTTTTGCTAACCACAAAGGCAGTTCCCTGCTGGTGTAGCTTATCGTGGCAGCTATAGAATATTGTGTGACTGCGTTTTTCCATAATACCACTTCCCAGCCATCTTACCTCCTGGATAGCAGTGACGTCAGTTTTGTATTTAATGAGTTGATCGAGCAGTAATCTCAGGGCACCCGTGCGGTATAGTGACAGTACATTCCATGTACATATCTTCAATTGTTTCCTATCATTATCCTTAAAACGTTTGCGAGGTCGTTTGGAAGAAGATGTTTGGTGTCCGAGGCTATCTTCTTTAGGTTTCGTAACAGTAAGTTTTTATAGGGTGGGGTCGTTGGCCCCACGCCTAACCCCCATCCTGGAGGACCAAGGTTTTTCTGTAGGGGATTTCCTTCCCTTAGCTGGGGGGTTCCGGTTTTATGGCGCAGGAGACACGCCATCGCCCTCTCTCTATCTGTTATTACACTGATGTTATACAATGGTCACATTGCCCGGGGTTCGCGGGGCCTGTAGACCACTCGTGGACGCTAGGGAGTAGGACTTGTTGGTGTTGCTGCTGATGGTATGCAGCATTGGCGTTACGCGGTATTTCTAGATTTACATCTTCCAGCAAAATGAATATCTCCGCGACCCACCAACCATTGGAACCAAGATTTTTAGTTAAAAACCATTTAATTAGTTATAAAAATAACACAATATTCAGTACTGAATATATATATCTCACAACTTTCGGAATTTATTTATTTATTTATTTAATTTTATAAAGTTATAATTATACCTTAAAAATAACTTATAACAAACATTGGAATGATTTATGTTCTAAAACACATGATAAACAATCATTTACAAATAAGTTCGCAATCAATTAAAGGAAAACAGACATTCAAATAAAATGGATAAACCAAATCCAAAATTAATTAAAATGCTTCAAATACGACAAGAGTAAATGCTTCAAATACGAACAAATAAGACAAGTCTTAGAAGATAAAAAATATTATAAATGATTCAGGATTTGTGTGTTCACATTGCGAAAATATATTTTTGTGTATCATCATCATCTCTGTCGGTCCCTCAATCCTGAGGATCGTGACCATCATGCCTCGTTCCGTAAACCATCTGTCTCCATGTTGAGCGATCCTCCGCCATGTGTAAGGCCCCGTGAAGTGAGCTCTGTGTGGCCTCCTTAATTTGGTCGCTCCATCTTATTGGCACTCTGCCCCTTCCCCTCCTCCCTTCTACAACCCCAGTCATAATTACTTTTTCCAGGTTGTCATGCTCTCTTTTTGTGTATAAAATATATTATTTTGGATAGTCACTGAACTTCGTCATTTTACTTAAAAAATTGTCACTACCATGGGACTAATACATACATGCATGTATATTAGTATAGTATATTACAAATACATCGATAATCTTCAGCAAGATATTTATTTTATTTTAGGGAATCTATGTATATAAAAGGCATGCTGCAACTATTTAGCTAATTTAACTATCTTCCCAATTAAAAAAAAAACGATATATGATATTATTAATTTATTTGTGTAGGTTAGATCCCCATTTTGAGTCACTTCATGAAGGAGACCCACCGACCACCGGGATAGCTCAGAAGTCTGGGGACTTCCATTTATCCTATTATATTTACTATACTATTCCCTCACGCCATGTCCCAGGAGGGGTAGGCAGAGAGAACGGAACGCCATATAGATCTATCCTTACATACTTCTTTCGCTTCCTATACATTCATCCAGTTTCTCATACATGCACTCCGATTTCTCTTACTCAACACGCGTCCGTTCTGAATTTGGTCCACGTGGTTCTTGCGGTCCTCACACCCTCCTCTTCGTCATCCTTATTCTACTTTTACACTAATAAATTTGTCTACACAGGAGATGCCTTGGTGGGCAACCTGAAGGACTGGCCAGCCAAAACCCCCTCGTGCTGAATCCTTCGATGTCCCTCAAGCCGAGCCGAGAGAAGCATACACATACCTACAATAACACAACAAGAAAAACAACTACTATCTCTTACAGTATTGTTGAATTATCGTCTCCAAATAAATATTTTTTATTGTAAAATTTGTGGTTTTGGATTTGGGGAAGAGAAAACGGATAAAGCTATTGTAACTTGATAATTATTATTCGAGTTCGTCGGTAGCCTGGAGGTAGAGTCTCGGCCTCGTGTACAAGGGGTCCGTGTTTCGATACCAGGTGCCGGCAAACTCTCCTTTCACGACACATTCTTTTAGTAGCTTACTGTGAAAGGTGTGTAAGGTTGCATTTGGGTTTCTAACAAAACCCAGGTATATCTAACTAAAAAAAACTACTCTCTATTTACGTGTGATATTACTTAATGGCATCCATTATGAATCTTTGATAGTTTCCCTTTATTGATTATACTAGGTATTTATTGATATATAAATATTTGGCAAAAGTGTGGCAAAAGTCTGAGAGATAGTGTGCGTAACAGTGATATACGAAAGGAATGTGGAATGAAAGTTGGTGTAATAATAAGGATGAATGTAAATAAGTTACGATGGTTTGGGCACGTGGAAAGAATGAATGAGGACAGAATGACTAAGAAGATATATTTGGCTGAGAGGAATGGTGCTGGAGACGCGGACGTCCGAGGATTAAATGGCAAGATCATTTAAATCAAATCCTACAGGACGGTCACGTGTTGAGCACATTGAACAGGAGAGCATGCATGAGGAATTGTATGACAGTGACGAAAGCGAAAGATGTATGCAAGGATAGAAGGAAGTGGCGCTCGATCCTTTCTGCCTACCCCGCGAGGGAAGCGGCGTGATGGTATGTATGTAACTATTTGAATGCTATTGAATGCTAGTTAATCAGTTTCTAAACAATGAGTGCATATTTTTCAATGACAGATTATTTTTATGCTTTGTGAGTTCATTTTTATTTTATTTTGTAACTTTCGACCTCGTATTATTTTTATATTCTTGGGATATTTTTTGGCTGCCACATATCTATCGTGATGGTGGTATTTTTTTTGTACCAAAATAAATATTTATATTGAGTGTATTTAATTTCTTTGCATGTTTTTTTTTAATTATTTTCTCCATTGGTCGCGTCGCTCACAATCCGTGACAGTACAAAAAGGGGTTAAGCCGTAAGTAATGACGCTCTCATATTTAATTGTTTGAACTTTTGATTGTTGTCGCTAACTGACAACGCCATATTATTTCCACAAGAGAAAAGTAGAGATTAAACAATTCCTTTCGTCCCATAAACACGCAGCTTCAGATTATTTTTACGTATCTAGTTATTTTGGTTAGAAGTATACAATTTGTTTGTACAGCTTCTATCGCACGGAGTTTCTATATTAATGCTTTGAAGAAGTCATAATTAAGTATATTGTTTCCATCTAATATTCTGATGAAAATAATAGAGAGCTTTTGTTTCTGTGTCGCTTTCTATAGATTATACAAATCACTCGATTCGGGTGGATTGCCGTAACCGATTAATAATAATTTACTTTCTATAGAATACATATTCACATATATGTACTTATTGAGTACTTCATGGAATACGAAATTTGAACTAATGAATGGGTAATGTGGAAATAGTAGGTATGGCTCGTTGTCTTCTCTTGCTAATTCAATGGTAAGACTCTATACATTTTCTTCCATGATAATCCTATGTATAGATAGTAAATTGTATTGATTTGTATCCTGTACAATATGCTCTGATTATTACTAAAATAATGTTGGTGTCAGAAGATATTTACGGCTTTACGGCTTTGGTGACTATTGACTATAAGACTATCTCTATGGTCGTGCCATCTTTCTTGTAGTTAACTTACTTGTTGGTAAAATCGAACAACCCTTGACTTCTATTCAATTTATTTTTGGTGTCCAAGTTTCCCCTCATACCAAAAGAAATTCTAATTGGGGCAATGCTTATTATTTATTATCATATATTAGTTGATTGTTTAAATTTTATGTACTGATTGTTATTATTGTGTTTTAAATAAAAAAAAATTATATTGGTACAGAGCCGCTTGTTTTATTTGATGTTGAAAAAATAATATAATAAATCCGTTGTATTTAATGTTTTTTGCGTGCCTTTTAATCTTGATAAATATTACGTTATTTACATGTTTTGTCCTTTTCACAGTTATGTTTTTTTTTCTACCTTAATTCTCTTGAAGTTGAGCTAATAATCAAGCTTTTCGAATTTGACTCTAGCTCATTAAAAAGTTTGTTCGCATTTTGTCAGTATCGTTTGGACATTGGTTTAAATGACCTGTTTGCTGGAATCCAAAACTTTGTACAATACGGCTGGAAGCTTTTATTTGCGAAAACAACTACAAGGTTTTGTACAAAGCATACCTGTCCCGATTAATATTTATATTTTATATATTGTTTTGTTATTTAACGAAGAATTGGATTTAGTTTAATGTAGACGTTACACATTTATTTTTAAATTACAATAATTTTATTAAGCTAAATAAAGATAATATATAGAGTTCGTCGGTAGCTTGGAGGTAGAGTCTCGGCCTTCAGAACAAGGGGTCCGTGGTTCGATCCCAGGTGCCGGCAAACTCCCCTTTCACGGCACAAGCTTTTAGCTTAGTGTGAAAGGTGTATAAGGTTGTATTTGGGTTTATAACAAACCCAGATATATCTTTTTTAAAAAAAAATATATATAATCTTAGTAATGGGGATGGGATTTTTTTTATCAATGTTTTTGTAATAGTATTAACATATCATAGTTGCTACCTTTTATTTATACAACGTTTGGACACCTATCTGCTAGGTTTATATAATTATAAAATATGGATTGGCAGTGGTTGATAAATTATAATGAAAAATTTATAGATTGATACCCAACTTGCCTGCCTATGTTTGATTGGTATATACCATGTGCCTGAGCTAAATATAAATGTATGTCCTTATTTATTTCGTAAATGTACCTACTCTATTTTACCTAGTTGTATTTGACTGTTTTTTTATTGATTTATTTTATTTGTTGTGACTGAAGACTGTATAATTTTGTTGTTCATGTTAATTGTAAAAAGGCTTAAGCCGTATATTTCATAAATAATTAAATAAATTATGTCCAATGAAAGTGTATCGTCTATTAAGATGTTTAGATGAAAATGTTTATTAATAATTCCTTGTGTATTTTCGAGTGACTGAATTATTACCTTACTTGTTATATCGAATTAACTACTAGACCATATCAAATAATGTAAGCTTCATTTAATACCTCTTGTTTCGCCATTACAAATCTCTCTTAATTAATTATAGAAGATGGCTATAATTACTAATGTAGGATGCGGATAGGATGTTAGTGCTTAGTTATTGAGGTAAAATCCCTTTGTTTCTTCAGATTTTAGAGACCCTCTTCACTCAACTCCTACATCTTTACCTAAAGTCTACACTATAGTATTACTGTATTATCCTTCGAGGGTTTACTATTATCAAGTATCACGATGTTGGGTTTTGCCTATGTTCCCATGTACCGATTGTGAGTGCATACCTACTCATAAAATCTTTTTACGTATCGAGCTCACGTTTTAATTATTTCTTCAATTGATAAATAATTAAAAACTTATAAATGATTCAGTTTTTAATTCGTTAATAATTTATATCTTTGATTTGAGTAATTTCCAAATACATTGACTGTATGTTAATTTTGGACACTAATAAAATAACTTGACATCTGTACTCAGTGTGACAATAGAACTGTGAGCTGGTTGCTTAAACTTTCTACATGTGGAGTTAGTTTTACATCAACATCCGATTAATATTTTCATTTAGAAGTTGGCAGATCGTTTGCATTATGATTGTTTTATGTTGCGAATGTTAGGTTATTTAAAAAATTCTAATATTCTATCTGAGAAGTGGAAATGTGTCGTGAGATAAGTAATCTGATATATTCCCGTTAGTGTCGCCGATAACTAATAATATTATTTTAACATAACAATAACTGTTATATTATTTGCTTTACCGTTGAAATATTTGTCGGAAGATATTCGTCGTCTCGTTTTATTGACAGCAACAAATAGTTGACTGATGACAAGAAGTACAATATTTGTGATACTCCGAAAGTAACTGGGTTAGATGAACTAACAGAAACTATTGTTTTGACTAATGTTGTTTGTTGAAAACTTCGTTTGTTTTGAGAGGGGCGGATGGAATACAACACTCGTAATTCCTTGAGGATATTACAATCTCTAAAACTCAACTCGCTCTTTACTGTGCGGTTTCTATTTTCCCAAGACTAATACTACCGCTCGCTAGCTCGCTAGACGTCTCCATTTACGCATTCGGAATAAATGTAGGAATCTTTGGAAATATACCTACTCGGTTTTATGTCTGGCTTCGTGCCTTCATACGTCATTTCCCTTGTTACATGGATATGCTTATAATGTATGCTTACATATCTACTTACTCTTCGACTTTATTTAATGTTAGGCTTTTCTTAACTTAAGCGCGTACCTTAATAATTTCAATGAGAACAATATTCAATTCAGATTTTAATACGAGTATTCTATAACAAGAATACACGCAGCGTATGATTTATTACTTGAATTCTATTTATAAGTACAGCAGATATATTTACGATGCTGTTAAAATTGTCCTTGTTTTTTTTACTTTATTTTATTAATCTTATTTTTTTAATTGTTAGTTTTGTTGGTGAAATTAAATTACTACTCGTGATAACTTAGCAATTGCTTAATTACTGTTTACATTTTGAACTACCTAGCCAACACTTTTTCGCACTTTTACTTACTTTATTATTACTATTAATTTTTTGCATCGATTGCCAAGTAAAGTTTGATTACAATTAGTATATTTAGCATGTAGGTATTCGTGTTGTGGATAGAATGCGTGTAAATAAGTTACGATGGTTTGGACATGTTGAGCGAATGCAAGAGGAAAGAATGACGAAGAGGATGTATTTGTCTGAAAGAGGAGGTGTGAGGAAGCGCGGACGGCCAAGAACCACGTGGCTTGAGCATGTGGATCAAATCTTTAAGGACGGCCGCGTGTTGAGTAAGAGAAATCGGCGAACATGTATGAGAAACTGGATGAATGTGGAGAAAGCGAAAGAATCTTGTAAGGATAGATCTATATGGCGTTCCGTTCTCTCTGCCTACCCCTCCTGGGACACGGCGTGAGGGTATAGATAGAGAGATGAGATATTCGTATTAAAAAAAAGTACCGGTACAAATTTTATTTCAAAATAACAGTTGAAAATATTTTGTTTAGACTACAATTGTTAAATTACGTGATACTATTTACTAATAATAATAAAAAACTTTAGTGTACAGAATATTTGGATAAAAGTAATAAGATTGCAACATGGTATAAACGAATAATTTTGCATGTGATGTATTTCAATTTTACAGATCTCCTCATTGAGATGTTGGGAGTTCTGGCCAGTTACAGCATAACGGTGAAGGAGTTGAAACTTCTCTTCGGTGCCATGAAGGCGGTCAATGGAAAATGGGTTAGTATCATATTTTTTTATAACAATAAGTATTTTTATTTATATTTGGAATAATATTAATCAAAATAAAGTTGAGAGAAAAAGTCAATTGTTGTTTATTTTAACTATATTAAATTATCAATACAGCCAAAACATCAACAATGGATGTAGGAAGATGGAAAAAATGATAAATGGTGCATGGGACTTACCAATTTTCCTCCTTCATCCAGGGGTCGCTGGTTTCACAAAACACTGCACACACTAAACTTGCACAGAATTTAATTTGCAGTTAATGGTTGTTCGATCTTTTTTCCGATTCCGATTTGTTGATTTTTAGTATAAATGATTTTATTCCGAATTATAATGAAATAAGATAATGATAAAATTTGCCGATGAAATACTTGATTTGAAGATTAATTTGTAGAGCGAATGTAGAAATTTGATCCGACCGTATTCCCGTATGAATTGACACTGACTTGTTGGTAAGGTTTTTTGGGTAGGAATAATATGTGACATTTTGGTATCATGGAATGTAGGTAATCAGGACATGTACCTATAAATCGCATTCACACCTAGATGTCCGAAAAAAATGACCAATCCGAAGTGTTGCAACAATTAGGAAAAACAAAATTAAAAACAATAAAAATAGCCTTCGCTACCATAGCGAACATCAATAGTATATTGATATGTATTGTGAATAAATTAAATTATTTGTATCATGCAATGCCACTTATTGTAGTATGAAAAGTCATTTTCTGCGAAGAATTGTGTGTTATGGTTGTGGTTATGAGTATGTGTATGTGGGCGCTATAGGTAGGTACTCTTGTGTTGACATGGCATTGTTTGTACATAGGATCGTGACAATAAAATAATCTTCCGAGAGAAAGTAAATGGAAGATATAAACGTCATGTCTTATTTGTTATTCATTGAGTTGCCATTACTATTATATTATTTTTATTTTACGTTTTCATGTGATTCAAATACGTTGGTGGGCATGATAACGATATTTCAACTA
The DNA here is from genome assembly GCA_947579605.1 of Athripsodes cinereus. Lineage (NCBI taxonomy): Eukaryota > Metazoa > Arthropoda > Insecta > Trichoptera > Leptoceridae > Athripsodes > Athripsodes cinereus. The sequence continues at coordinate 17,733,753 of OX388309.1, forward strand.
TTTTCCTAGGGAAATAATAAGAAAACGTACCTATATATTCTTTTCGTTATTTTTTCTATAAATTGCATTTCGTTCTTATGTAACATATTTATTGTATTATATAATAATGTTAATGCCTTCATTATTATATTTATTCATTTATCAAATTATCAAGATTTGCGATTTTTATATCACCTACACATGAGGAATAGTATATATGCAATGTCGGCTATCTTCTTTCAAGAAAAGATTCACAATTCTTTTTTAGAAATGAATATGGTTTGAACTAAACTGCCAAGTAGTGTTGCTGTTCTGTGATTCTTTGCTCTGGTGCCTTATATTTTACTATAATATCAAATAATTTAAATTTATGAATTGTTTTACCAGATTTGTAATACTGCACGCCTCTGACACCAGCAACCTTAGTTGCTGTTTTGAGGTATTGTTTATAATTGAATAAATTGAATTAAGTAAAGGTGGGGTGGGTGGATTGGAGCCCGGAGATCTCTCGAATGAAAGTCTAAGACTGCACCATCAAGTGACCTCAGACAACCTCATTTAGAAATGAATATGGTTTGAACTAAACTGCCAAGTAAAGGTGGGGTGCGGGTGGATTGGAGCCCGTAGATCTCTCGAATGAAAGTCTAAGACTGCACCATCAAGTGACCTCAGACAACCTCATTTAGAAATGAATATGGTTTGAACTAAACTGCCAAGTAAAGGTGGGGTGGGTGGATTGGAGCCCGGAGATCTCTCGAATGAAAATCTAAGACTGCGCCATCAAGTGACCTCAGACAACCTCATTTAGAAATGAATATGGTTTGAACTAAACTGCCAAGTAAAGGTGGGGTGCGAGTGGATTGGAGCCCGGAGATCTCTCGAATGAAAGTCTAAGACTGCGCCATCAAGTGACCTCAGACAACCTCATTTGATAAATATTTTTAGCGAAATTATTTAATAGACACTATTAGTTTATAGTTTACATATAGTTTATATTCATTATATACGTAGCAGGTACGCATACATAAAGCTTTCTAATGTGATTCTTTCACAGAATATTAAAAGGTTTGAGTTTTTAGCCAATATTTGACAGAATATCGGGTGAAGTAAGAATAAGATGATATATATCGGTGTCGATGTCAATGTTGGCCATGTGAAAAAATAAAAAAAATGAAGGATACTCGTATGCGTGAGGTCACTTAAATCTTTACTCGTAGCTACGAAAATTGACACGTTCTCGCAACGTCGTCTACATTCGAACGAAAACGTAACGCTAAAATGTATTTTTGACTAGGCCTACACTAGTGGTGCAGTCTAAAATTTGTATTGTAGCAAAAAGTTATTATTTGGCTAGTTTATTGTGTATGTATAATATGAATGTTTTGCATAAAAATTGAAGTTGCAGACTACGAGTCATTAATATTTGGAATGTGTGGAGTGCTTCAGTGCAAAAGAATCTCAATTTAGAGGATGATAATGTTTCATATGCTTTTTCATTTTTTTTTATTGTTTTACAAAAATTCACGGCACCAGCCTATTACGTGTCTAAATACACAATTAATTATACATAAAATTTACAAGTATAACAGTGACAAAGTTTAACAAAACAATATTATCGGGTACAATCATTGTCTCTGCTCGTAGATCAAAACGTTCTTACGAGAGGAATGTTAATTTTACTACCTAGAAGTAGACATCATATTGAAAGAGATTTCCAAGTAGATTTTATTTCCTCATTTATTGCAAGAATATAAAAGCCGCGATATTCTCTCATGTCCCAAATAGATATTCTATAATATATCATGATATTATGATGCCTTTGTTGTTGACATATTATTATCATCCTACGAAAGAGCTCTCACAGAGTAAATAACTTTGAATTATTACGGCACTTCACCTACACCGGTATCTGTTATATGTGCTTCACAACACGTTATTGTCATTTTGGACCACTGTTATTTTTTTAAATATCTATATATAATAATCCAGAATCCTTGAAATATTAGAAATAGTACATACCTATTAGACTTGCTGTTTTTTTGTAATACATTTCGACGTGTTTTCATTTTCAAAATTAATAATATATATCTTAGAAAAGTTGTTTTCGCTGAGTAGGTACACTATAGGTATGTATTTATAAATATCATTTTTAGGTACTATTGAAAGTATATTTCAAGGCTGAGTACCCAAAAACGATATTTATATACTTATACCTACATAACTTATTTCTTTTACATATATAAACTCATGTTTTTGTTAGAAAGGCTAGGCTAATTATTTATTGAAAATAAATAATTGTTAAAAAAAATATCACCGTTTTATTCTGTTCACGCCACTGGAATAAATATTCATGTTGTGCTCGAACATAGACCTATCAAAATTTGCTTTATCATTATGTGTGTCTTTCAAAATCTGTACTCTTAACCTAATGCGTGTGTTAAATGCCAACACGTGCAGTTTTATTTATACTAAATGAGCAGTTTATTTTTATTTAATAGTGAAAATTTTACAATCAATAAATTGCACGTGCTTTTTGGCCATTCTCACCTAACTAGGGTGAGATTAGAAGAGAGGTTTTAAGTACCAGCGGTAAACCCTAGATTTGTTCAGAAGCATTTTACGTAGATTGCCCTCATGATTTTGGACGTTCTGATCACACGCACTGGTCACGAACCAACACACACAAGTGTTATAGACATGGTACTCCCAGATCATAGTCTAATTATCTCAAAATTCGCCTTTGACCCACCTGCTCCCTCGTATTCAAAGATAACATCGCGCTGCTGGACGAATTTCAACATAAACCAATTCAAACAAGATCTTGCCTCATCATTACTACTCGATGAGAATTTTCTGCAGACACAAGATATCAACATAATAACCCAAGAATATGATTCCACCCTAAAGAATATTCTTGATAATAATGCCCCTGTAAAGATGAAAATTTCTAGAAACAGGAGCAAAGACGCACAAATTTGGTTTGATGACGAATGTCGTGAAAAGAAAAGAATTATGAGAAGTAAGGAAAGACAATATAGACGTACAAAAACAAATGACAGTCGTCTACAATGGCTGATGTCTCAAAAAGAATGGAAGAGAACACTGAATAAGAAAAAGAGTGAATACTGGTGTGACAAGCTAGAATCCAATAAGAATAATCCTAAACAGCTATGGAATAACATCAACAAAATATGTGGCAAAAGCATTCAATATAATATAGATTCTGATTTGAACGCGAATGAAGTTGCAGACTATTTCAATGAAATGATCGAAAACATCCGATCAACATCTGTATCACATTCTTATACTAAGAACACCTCATCTCTCTCTGCTCCACCAAGTTCAACACTTCAACAATTTAGAATGCTCTCGGAAGAAGAAGTGAAAAAATTCGTTCTCCAACAGCCAAACAAACAATCTGAACTCGATTCTCTTCCCACATGGCTAATGAATATCTGTGTCGATATCCTCACTCCAGTAATCACTAAAATAGTAAACCTCTCACTATCTAATGGCATATTTCCTTGCAACTTTAAAAAATCAATAGTCAAACCAATACTAAAAAAACACAACCTAGACTCTAATTGTCCCGGCAACTACCGTCCAATAACAAACCTGTGCTCCCTGTCAAAACTACTAGAACGAATTGTGTGTGATCAATTGACAAAGTTCCTTAATGTGACGAACCTTCTTGCAAAAAACCAATCTGGCTATCGGCAGTTTCACTCCACTGAAACGATACTCATAAGAACTGTATCGGACCTAATATCTCGCATGGGAAATGCCGAACTAACACTAGTGTCTTTCCTCGATATGAGTGCAGCTTTTGACACGGTTGATCATAGTATACTTCTCTCAAAGCTAGAGCATGAGTTCGGCATTGGGGACAGGGTTTTAACGTGGATGTCTTCATACCTATCCAACCGAGAATATGAAGTCAAATTTAATAACACAACATCCAGAAAACACTCAACGTTATATGGAGTTCCGCAGGGTTCTGTTCTTGGACCAATCTTGTTCAACTTATACACGAATCAATTAGAGTATGTTATTCAAAACTTAGGCTTTACAACATATTGTTATGCAGACGATCGCATTTTCTTTAAATCATGCACCTCGGAATCCAAATCTGCTCTTGAGCAAGAAGTCGTTTCGTGCATAACGGACATTTCATCCTGGATGTCTAACAATATGCTTAAAATCGACCCCACCAAAACTGAATTTCTCTGGATAGCGTCTCCACGAAGACAACATCTCATAAACGCTGACCCTATTCGTGTACAAAACGTGGACATAGTCCCATCTAACCACGTTAAGTTCCTCGGAGCGCATCTTGATAACGCCCTTACGATGGAGAAACACATATCATCTACTGTTAGTAGTGGTTTCTATACTTTAAGGCAGCTCAAGAATATAAGGAAAAATATATCAACCGACGGAGCTAAAACCATAATTAACTCATTCGTCGTATCACGATTGTATTACTGCAATGGCATCCTCGCAAATCTTCCACAATATCAACTCCAGAGAATTCAGTCCGTTTTTAATGCGGCTGCACGTTTCATTTATCAACTGAATCGCTCTTCACACATATCTGCCACCCTTCAATCTCTTCACTGGCTCAGATGTCCGGAGAGAGTTGAATTTAAAGTGTGTTTGACAGTATTTAAGGCACTTCATGCTATGGCCCCAGAATATATCATGGAACTCTGTGGTAGACAGGCGTTAAGTCATAGACAGACAACACTTAGGTCTTGTCAAGATATAACAACTAAATTGGAGGAGACCAGTACTGTATCGAAACCAGTGTACGTGGAGCGTGCTTTTGCAATACCTGCACCTGTAGTCTGGAACAGGCTTCCACAAACGATCAGAGAAACGCAGGACATATCTCGTTTCAAGAACCAACTAAAAACTTATCTATTCAAGAAATCTCACGGAATAATTCAAGCACAACCTTAGTTAGCAAAGAGCGCCCTTGAGGTGGATTTTTTTTACAAAACGGCGCTTTACAAATCATCCAAATAATAATAATAATAATAATGATTCTGAACAAGATATACGATTCAGTTGTACAGTTGAAGATGGTTGCATTAGACATCTGAAAACGTTTTAATTTTTTAAATAAAATTGTTCTAGTGGTATATACAGTGTTTTTAGTTAATAATAATTCAAAATGGATTACCACAAAGTTACACATAAAATATCGAATATTTAAAAATAAGTATTATTTTGAACTACGGGTGATAGCACACAAAAATCAATTTTTTATATTTATTTCTGGAACACTAGGTTTGGACTGACCCTATACACAAAGTGTAAATATACATGATCCGTTTGATATTTTCTATATTGATTTCACTTTATCGTTCTACTTTGCTTATTATTATTATTAACCTTCTCCTTTTAATATTTTTATTGTTTTTAGGAAAATAATTATGTATTCTTACTATGCCACAAAGGTCATGTGAAGCTTTCTCTAGTATCTCTTGGCATTTAATGTGATTGTCTACGAAAAGCCACAACACCTCTGATATATTTGTCATGATGACCCTAAAATACGTATTTGTTCATATCCCAGAAAATTTCCCACGGGTGTTAAGTACCCCTAATTTGATTTTCTTTGTTTTTCAATATTGTGTTTATGTCAGTTTTGATTATTCAATGGGGACATGTGGTGGCTCATTGTTTGCAGGACTTATTTACTATAATTAGTTTGAAATAAATGTGGAATATGTTTATTATAAGAATGTAATTGTTATGCATTAAAATCTAGAACATCCGTCTACATGAGATACAATTAACGTTCGGATGTGTGATAGATAGATGTGCGAGCACATTATGGAACGCCTTCTATTGTTACTAAGATTTAGGGATTCTTTTCTTATTGGAAAGCAACCGGACAAAATACTTTCATACGCGTTCCATTTTTTACAATACAAAGAGCACAATGGGTAGGTATTGGAGGTACCATAAGGGATTTATGCTTTGAACCTTTTAAGAAGTGGATAGTTATATCCCCTTTGTGGTTACAACATTTATGTTACGTTTATCTTTTACTGTAACATTATTTTTGTTTTATTATTATAGCTATTTTATTTATGCAATATCTAGTTATGTGCCTAAACAATGTTACAATGCTATGGGATTACTTATTAGGCAAATACTCTGCTGAGACTTGTTAAGGACTATTGTAGATTGCTAAGAAACAGAGCCATACGAACTCCAATAGAAAATAGGATACCTATCTTAAATGACACTTAGCAGAAAGTGGATTGGAAGCATGATTTTTTATTTTTTTTTATGTATAAAATAGTCTTAAAAAGCTCATTATTTTATAGGAAAAGTGGTTAAATGCCATCTTGAACAAAGGTAGGTATACTCGTATAAAGCTACTCGGATCTTTACATACTATGTGTAGTGTTTTATTATTTCGTTTACTTTCAGACCAACATATAGTACATTATCTTTTGTGTAGAAAGATTATTATTACATTATAATATATTAATTCTCTATACACAAGAAATATCTTCCGCATGAATACTTTGATTCGATTGAGTAGCAGAGCGCGGTTTATCCTAAAATACGTAGAGTATTATAACGGCGCAGCGTACCATTACATAGCTCACATATAGGTCCATGTGGTATTTTCCGCATACGTTGTAATTTCTTAGTTTACGTGGGATTTTCCTTTTGTTGTGGATTTATATTGATTGTCTAACGATTTGTTTCTTCTTTCAGCCGCGTCATTCAGCGAAGCTTTTGAATGTTCTCCGTCAAATGCCTCATAGGAACGGCCCAGACGTTTTCTTCAGTTTTCCAGGGAGGAAAGGATCTGTGAGTAAAGAGTTTTATTAAGTTTTAGTCGTAAGTAGGTATTAAAAGAAAATAATATTTGACTGCCTCTGGAAATATTATTTCTATTTGTCATTTTTATTTATGAAAACAATTTTAATATTTGAATACGTACAAAAGTTTTTATTTGAAATACATTCGATTAGTTTAAATGATTTTCGTCTTAGTTATGGAGAAGTGTGGTATTGTTATAGGGATAATTGATGTAACTTTTTGTTTGGGTCTAATGTGTTAATATTATATCTACTTACATAATATGTAGCTAACGAATACGAGTTCAGTATTCGCGTAAAGGAATTCTAATGTTTGATCCAACATCAACAGCTGTATCTCGACCACTTTCAAAATAAGTAATTAGTTTTAAACGTCTGGTGAGTGATTTATACCATACGAAAAACCACAACACTTTTTTAGTTAATTGAAACCTGTATTTTACTATGGATATTCCAACATTGCTGTCATTTTAGTTTTTACTTGTTTCATTATTTGCCGTTTCTGTTTTTATTAAATAATATAAAACACACGGCAAATACACCAATACCGGAAGACTTATTTCGATATGCAGAAAAAAAACTATTTTTGAATTGATCTTTTTTATAAAAACCGCCATCGGAAAAAAACTCCATATTTCAAAAAACCGAACTTCCGATATCACCGACATGAATGTGAATCTGAATGCGTATAAGAGGTAGGTATTCAGAAAACTTACTTCCCTGCTTTAAATGATAAATTAACAGTTATGCGATAATCACACCACCCCCCCCCCCCTTCACTCTGATTTGTTATTAATGACTTGTGTATTATGCTAGTGTGATGATTGAGTGAGCGGGCGGGACATTGTATGTATAGGTATGTTAAGATGACCGGAATATTTGGTACCTATGTATATCTTTTAAATTAATGGTGATGCATGGTGTTGGATGATCGCTTATCCTTGAAAGATTTATATTTTTTCGGTACTTATATGTGTAGCTATTTTTTGTTTTGTGCTTGTTATCCGTACATAAATATTTGAGTCGGTTCATATATATGTATGTATGTTTATATGTCCTTAATGGACTCTGTAATTAAGAAAGACAGAAGCAAAACAATACCTTCTATACGAGGTCTCATCCTCTGGGCAGGTTTAAGGCTAAGATCATTTTTAATATCTTGTATATTGATTAAGATATTACATACAATTTTAATAAGACCATGTCACAAAAATTGCTAAGAAAATGTATGGAAACTTACAAAACATTGACTAACTAGCGGTATTCATAGTCAATAATTTTTTTATTGTATTGAATTAATTTCAGAATGGATGTAACAACAAATACAATAATACGGAAACTTAATCTTTATAGACTTTTTTGGTAATAAAATGTAGTGATTGCTGATGATAAAATATCCTAATTGTGTGAATGAAAATTGCATATTTTTTGTCATTTTGAGCGGTTTTCATAATGGAGGACGTTACAAGACCATAGAAAACTATGTTGTAGAATAAAAATAGCATTATGTATAAAATCCATAAACAATATTTTTTTAATAGGCACATAAAGTACCTTAGTATTAGCCATGAGAACCTATTTATGTATGAATAATAATTTTTACATGCATTATGAAATAAAATATTCTTGATTATTCAAGGATGCAGGTACATCCATTCCTTTAAGATTATTTTGGGAATACAGGGGGAATAAGTGACAGTTTATTTTTTCATTACCTTTATTATAATTTCATGGCAAATCACTCGAATTCAGATGTAGGTACCAATTTTTTTTACCCTTTTTTATTTTCCTATTTGGGGTAAGGCGACAAACTTTTTATGTAGGTATTCTATTTTTACTTTAAGATGAGGCAAGACTTGAGACAATCAATTTTTTACTTTTAGATGAGACATTAAGTATATTTGTCCACGTAGGTACCTACCTTTTTTAATTAAATATGGGCATGTGGGATGTTGAACATCAAACTTTTTCATTGGGAGGGGGTTTTCAATAGGTACTTTTTCAATGTAGGTACCTACCAATTATTATTAAAACTGTATTGATATTCTCTGTGGTTTATGTAAGATTTATGGAGGTAACTGATTATGTGTGGAAGTAACTGATGAGATGGATAAGTGGGTGAATTATTGTATTCTTATTATTTTAGTAATTGTTAATGCTTTGAATTAGAAGTTCGTGATTTTATTAATTTTTTTTTCAAAAAATATTACAAGTAAATAATACAAGGTAAATAAATAATATAAATGCAACAAACAACGAAACTGTTTGTTTCGCTCTAAAGCAAGTCTATTAGTTAACCCCGTACCACTAACCCAAATGTTAAGATTTCAGTATTCAAAAGTCATCATTTTGAAGTGTTGCTTACAGGCTATTTATGTAAATTACGTCAAGAAGATAAAATTTAGTAAATTCATTGAGAATCACAAATTCAGCCTTTATTACTCCAGGTATAAAAAATGTAAAATTTGTTACTCTCGGATTTATATTAATATTTTACATAAGCTTACTCTTTTTTACTTTGTAGGTACCTTAAGGAGAAAATTGATTTATATTAAGAAGCGGCATTATTGTTATTGAAACATCTTAGTATTTACCAAGCTGTTTCTTAAGGTATCTATATAAATAAATCTTTATCGATTATTATGATTTTAGTGCTTTAAAAGGTCGACAAAATTTTATGGTTTTACTTTTTGACAGTTTTCTTTGCTTTTCCAATGTTATAGTTGAAGCTTATTTTTCAGTGGATTATTGAAAATAATGATTTATTTAGTCCCTCGCTCCTTCTTGAATCCGTTTTTCATAAAAATATTAAACTTTCATTTATAAAGTTTGTTGAGTTCGTCGGTAGCCTGGAGATAGAGTCTCGGCCTTGTGAACAAGGGGTCCGGGGTTCGATCCCAGGTGCCGGCAAACTTCCCTTTCACGACACAAGCTTTTAGCTTAATGTGAAAGGTGTATAAGGTTGTATTTGGGTTCAAATCAAAACCCAGATATATCTTTTTTTAAAAAAAAAAAAAAAAAGATTATTACTCAACAGACACCTCATCTGCTTAACAAATTCTTCCCAGTGACGCACTGTCTGGGAGCCATTGGACATGTCAGGAGGTGCTTGGTGTTTTGTTCCTTTCCACTATCATACAACATGCTCTCAGCCAAAGCCTATCTCTGGAGATTCTTCTAGTATGTCCCACACCGTTCTGATCCTGTTGATAGCTTTCTACGATGGTCATGATAAGTCATGGCCCGAATGCAGGGCATCCATTGGGCTGCAAGAGAGATCATGTCTTTTTGAAAGGAATAGGAATATAGATTCAATTTTTTATGTTATTATTGTTCTTGATGCTGATCGATACGAAAAAAAAACAAGAAGATCTCATCAGCACAACCAACAGATTGTGCAAAATTCTTTTAGCAGGAAATATGAAAGGTGCTGCGATGCTTACGTTTCAGCTTAAAAATAGTGAAATGTGAAAGCTACGTTAAGATTCCATTAATAACATAACATAAGATAACATGTTTAGACAATTCACACAGACCGAGCTAGTTCCAAACTAAGAAATGAATTTTGTATTATGGGTACTAATACGACGATACACATATATACAATGCACTACACACATACAAATGTAACACCCAAACCCAGGACAGTTTGAAAAAGGTCATTTTTTATTTTGCCCTGGCCGGGAATCGAACCCGGGACCTCGTGACTCAAAGGCATGAGCGTTAGCCTCCGCGTCACACCGGTAATCGAAATTGTAATTGATCAGTCAATCACTTCACATGTATGTAATTCATTATTGCTCTTCTTTACTTTGCGAAATACATATGTTTATTGATCCAATTTCCTTTTGGGTGGAAATGTTTTTCATCAATGCGTTAAAATTTTCCGTGCAAATTGGCAAGATTGCATTAAAAACGCAATTTTTATTTTAAATTTTCGCGAAAATAAAATACAATATTGACGTTATTTGAACACAATTAAACAACTCTGCTCACAATACTTTGTGACTGTATTACGACCATATAAATGAAACAAAAAGCTTAAATTTAAACTCATTTTGAAAAGTTTACACAATACGCGGTTGGTTGTGTTCTTGTATGATTCGATGAAACTATTATTCAATTCAAATTTTCACACAATAGGTATACTTACATATATAATATGTAGTAAGCAGTTAACATATGTGTTGCAGGCATTATGAATTAGTTTTCGTGGTGATGGTCCCAATTGTAATCGAAAGAGTACATTTATATTAGCGCCTGTCGTAGAATTATATGCAACCTCTGGATCACATTGTAAATTTTATTTATTAACATAATCCTCTTAAAATAGTCTTTGCAGTACAATGACATAAAAAATCAAGCTTGAAACCAAACACAATCAAAGTTTTATATACAATGAAAACAAAAACATGATACCACACAGAAACTGAATGAAATTCTTAATTGAAAGCATGTACCGTCGAACAAACCTGCTCACAATTTCCTCACCTACTCGTACTCTTAATCGTTAAAGATATTGACTTCAACGACATAACTATTCCCTATAAAATGGAGTCAATTTAACCATTAAAATAAAAAAAAAATGATATGATGCTTATAGTTACGGTTTATGTTACAAAATAAATAACACATTTAATTAAATAAAATTAAAGCCAATAAAAACTTATTTTAAATATTTCGAAATGTTAATAAAGAAAGCAATGATGAAATTATAAATACAATAAGGTAAATAGATATTTAAGCAGACATGTAAAACAATATGAGAGAGAGGGAGAGAGAGAAAGAGAGAGAGAGTCAGTGTTGAAAATTTACACAAATTTAAAAAAAAGTTCATCTTGCTTTCTTGTTCTTACTATTTTGGAATTTTACAATGAATGTTATTACCAACATTTATTAGTAAGTTTTATGATTATTGGATGGTTGGTTTCATTATTTAACATTAAGATGTTCTTTTTGTGTCCATAGTAGCATGGAGGGCATGTATATTAATAATGTAGCAAAATACATGTGCATTACACTACCATCAAATCGATGTATAAGTAATACACTCTAATAACAATCCAGGTACCTGTTCAGCCTAAATTCATTACAATGTTTTCCTTAGCACAACCTCAAGACGAGTATCTGGGGGAAGATATCCTTATACATATTTATCTTCCGTTTATTAGGATTGTGTCGGGGGTTTCTTTCAATTATTCCCTTCGTGGATGTTTCCATGTACGTATAATTAAATTTGCATGGATACATAATTTGTCTACAATATTATAACATTACTTTTCTTTTATTACTCTCTACCCGTATTATTTTCTCGACTCGTGTTTTGTGAATCCCAATTTTAAAGACAATTTCTGTTATTATAAATTTTGAAAGATTGTTTGTGTTATTATTTTACACATAATTCTTTATATTTTTTTAGGTTGTTTAATTATTTTCATAATAAACGTAAGCAGCTACATTATAATAAAATTAATATATAATAGTAAGATAAGGAATGAAACTAACGTATATGGCTGTACGTATAGGTATATATATATATATATATACGTACATGATGTCTGAAATCACATTACTCCGCAGATTCACTCACACTTATATTATGTTGCCACTATTGAACGAGTAGAAGCGTTGTTGGCACATTACCTCTTAACTGTATAACTTATGCTCGATTTTCCTAGTCAAATATTCCGGACTCGGTGTGTGGGTTTAGCTCATGTCTGGTTTTAATGGACGACCCGTTTAAGGGGATTTGACAAATTATTCAGCTCCGACAGATGCGGTGTACCAAACATGTAAAGATATGGTCTTGCATAATGTCTCTTACCTACCATTCAGATAAATAACTACTTACATGTGTACACACTATTATAATACATACGTATTTATTCCTACATACTCTTATTTCACAATCAGAGTCCTTAAATTGCATGCCATTGGGGAAAATTGTTTCAAATATTATAAGTATTATATTATTTCGTTATCATCATCATCTCCCTCAATGATCTTCTCGGGAACTCAGGGCAGAAACCAGCCTCCTTCATTCACAGCGTTTCTGTGCCAATTGCGTCACCTCTTCGCACGACATTCTCTGGGCTCTGATGTCGTTGTTATAGGAACGATTTATTGTGAAAGAGGGACGCCCGGGCTGACTGAACCCTTGCAGAAGTAAAAACAGTGCCCTTTTTGGCCAACTATCATTGGGCGTTCTCAGAATTTGACCCAGCCTGGACTTTATCTGATTCATGAAAAGAAACATGATCACGAACAAGCAATTAAGTGTGAGCAGAAGCATTTGCAATTTTGAAACAAATTTTGCTGCCACGCATTTGATACCCAAAATCTATGAAAAAAATTCACGGTAAAAAAAATGACAATCGGACTATCCAAACAAATTTTATAAATTTCATTGCCGCGCCGTTAGACGTATTTTTAAGGAGGAATGAGGATTTGTGATAAATCCAAGCACACTCCAACCACCCTCACTTGGGCCGTGAAGGTGAAGAAGGTCTGCAATGGATAGAGTCTAAACCGGGATCTCTGTATTGAAAATCCGACACTCTACACCATCTCACTATCTGACTACCGACCACTTTCTAGGTTATGTAAACATATATTTTGAAACAATAATAATAATAAACTTATGAGAAATATGACCAGAACAAGTTACCTCATCCAAATAATGCCACTCAATAAATAATCGTAATATTGACTGAATAATTCGAGTGCTTTTATTTCTTTCATGTACCATGGATACATAATAGTGCATACATTTATGTATGTCTACCTACTATTCGGTAAATAAAACATGATGTTCTTACGTCGAAGCGATTTCAAAATTCTTTTTTTTTATTATATTGAAGAATGTTTGGTGAAGTATCTAATAATTAAGAAGTATTTCACTACTTTGCTAAAGCTTTTGCTTTGTTATAATGTTGTTAAGTAGGCGTTTATTATATTTTTCTAGATTGTAAGCCACAATACCACAGTATTCACCGCGGTATTGTAATACGATCGCTTTAAATGTGAATATAACGATTGAGGCGAAGGATAATAGCAATCATTTGAAACTCTCCCGAGTACTTCATAAAATTTCAATCATCATCAACCCTAATTCGTTATTATCGATATTTGAAGTGAAGCGAAGTATATATTAAAATATGAGAGGATTTGCGTAGAGCGGTATTAAATTAACCATCTCTATTACATTACATTATTGAAGTAATAATAAATATAACGTCAAGTGTTTTCCAGTTGTTTTATAATGTTAATAACAATAGTATACAATCTCTTGTACTTTATTAAATGTAAATATAAAATGTTTGAATTTTTTCAATTACTAACAACTAGAGAGGGTCAGTGCTTTTTTATGTGCTTGTATTTTTAATACTTTAACATATATAGCAGGGAAAACAATTGAAAATCGGGATTTGTTCAAATCTCTTGAGGGAGGTGATCAATTTACGGAGGATTTATTTATTTAATTGATCGATTTATGTATTCATTCATTGTTTACTGTACATTGATAAAAAAATACACAATTTAATTTAAGAAATAATTAGATATAATCAATATCCAGAGGGCAAGTTTATCGCAAAGGCGCGATCTTTTTCAAATAACCGAAATTTTGAACGGTTTTAACATTTTGCTCCGGCTTGTACATTGAGATGAATATGAGATGTTATCCTACCGTGACGTGCTTTATAGAAATGATCTAGAGTTTGTGTGTTCACATTGTGAAAAGACATTTTAAACATATTTGATATCAATAAAACACTGTGATATGCCCGGTATAGTTAGGTATTGTGCCGAAAAGTTATTATTAAAATAATAATTGGTATTTAGAAAGTGGTACTGAAATACCGAAATAAACAATGCAGTTCATGAGAACTCTGAAAATCCGAACATTAAAAATATCCCTGCACTTAAAAGGTACCTGCGTTAATATTGTTCTTAATTGTTTACTAATCTTCGTACCTATATACAAAATATCATTGTTTATTTAAATTTGTACCTGCATAGCAACAGGGGTAATAAAGAGAATAATATCAACAAAAGATTAAGGCGCATTATGTACATACTTCGACTAATTGTTTTTAAAATGAATATTTTAGAATGCGTTTGTATTATTATTATTATTGAGTATCAGCTTGGTTGGATTTTTTATACCTACGCTTCGATCTATTGAGTGTCGATACCGATGATATGTTTTGAATTATGTAAACAGCTCTTTAGGTATGAATTATAATTTAATTGTAACATACATAGTTTGAGTATTTAATTATCTACCTAAAGGGTTGTATTGTGTTGATGTGTAATAGGATAAGATGTGTAGGTATTTTATGATTTGTGCTATGCGAAAAGACGCTATAATTAATAATGGTGATAATGGACACAAGAAATGTTTTATATTTAATATCAGTGCAAGAGACGCTTTAATTATACATATGTGAATAATTATAAATCAGTGCATTGGACGCTTAACAATATCAAACTTATTTGTAAATATTTATTTCATTACCGCATAATTCTTGGAATGCAGACAAGGGTGCAGTTGTACCCGCAATACAATGGAACTTGCAGTAGGCGTGTATTGCTACTGCAATCAACCAATCACGCCGCTGCACGTGGATGTATCGCGTCATCGAAGGGGTAGGACCAACCCCTCTCTACACCACTCAAGGAACAGCGGAGAAATGTCCTTGAAAGATCAGTTAGTCTCCATCAGTCATCAGTGGTGAACAGTCGTTATCAGTGAGTCGTAAACAGGCGTCCTTGGTATATGGATCGCTCCTGCCATCACTCATCAGCTGACCTTCAGAGAGACAAGTGTCTCTAGTCATTGGGCTTCAGTTGAGTTGAGATATTCTCCTCCTGAAGCCATGACGTGCCAACTTCGTACCTGTGTAGGCTGTTAATTGCCTCCAGAAGCCTCGGACGTAGGGCTTCGCCCTACCAGCACTGCGCCCAGGGGCGCCTTCTTCAACTTGTTTTGCCTTTAAGCATTTTCATGCTTGAGGCCCCCTCAACGTGGGATCCGTTTGCTCGTCAGCGTAAAGTGAAAATTAATTTATTTTGAAAGTGCTTCGTTTCTTAATTGAACTAGTTATCAAGTGTGTTAATTATTTTTAATGGGGATAATTACGTGTGCACAGACAATACGGGGTAGTGAGTAAGTCGTAGTATTGTCTAGCCTTGTTTTTGAGTGTTTGTAATAGTGGTAAGCCATTTTTTATTTTCATTAAATGTTTGTTTGAAATTTAAATTTGCCTTTTATACATTCGCTCATCTATTTACAAATAACTTGTCGTCTCTTATTTATATAGCCTCACTATATATTTAATTGAGACCATTTTATTTTTTTTATTGTGTTAACTCCTGGAGTGCTGTGAGTAGCCCAGTAGAGTCTCAGCCGTTGGCATTTTTGGCATAATATTTTATTTATTTTATCCTCAACCAAAACCATTCTTTCACCATATCTCTTACCCCCCCATATCAACTGTTTACTTTTCACTATTGATTTATTGATACTCAAGCGCTTTCGTCAAGTTAGTGTGACATTTTCAAGAGAACTAATTACAAGAATTTTTTTCTTAAAGTCACATGCAAAAACAATATTTTTTATATGTAGGTACCTAAAAACAGAAAAGAAGGGGTGAGGAAGTAGGAGGAGTTAAGACAATGCTGGATGAACAACTGGTTTCAACAATGATGATGAATGGGGTATTTGAATATTTACAATATTTTTAATATTTCTATGTATTTCCAATGTTTCCAAAGCAATTAATTTTCTATACCGGTTTTCTGAATGTAGGACCCTTACACTATTCACATCAAAATTGTGATTATGACCAATGCAATGATCCGCCATCTCCGAACAATTAGATAAACCCCTAAGTGCTCTGGAATGTTCTTTGATGCGAGTGTCTATCGATCGACTGGTCTGTCCGACATATTTGGCATCACAATCAATGCAATCAATACAATAGACACCGCTGCCATTAATTATATTGTTACGGTCCTTATTATTAAATAGTAGTTTGCTTAAATTGTTGTTGGTGTAAAATGCTGGATTAAAATATGGTTTTGTAATATTATTTACTTTTTCAGTCAAAATATTGACGTACAAAATCTTTCTCCAATTCTTATCACTATCTTTTACAATGGGTGCATATAAATATTTATGAATCTTTTTTTTTTTTTGTTTATATAAATATGACTTTATGGTATATAAATATGACACTTGAACATACAGCGTTTGTTCAAGTGTTATATTTATAAAATCTCTATCACGGTATTTTGTCACTGTTATACTGTAAACTAACTTGCAGAGAATGATACTGGTGTTTGAATAATTCTAGTATTAAATTGTCGTGGTTCTACTGGATTATTTACGTACTAGCGTATGTAACCCGGCATCGCTCGGGTTTAATTAAACAGAAAACCGTGCAAATACATGGGTTAAAACGACAAAATCTTATTGAAAAATATGGAGTAAGCATTTACATGGATAAAAAAAGTAAAAAGCTCTTCCCAATGAGAAAACTTGATTTTTACTCCCTACATGCCCATATATAAGAAACAAAAAATAGGTAGGTACCTACATCAAAAAAACATTGCAAATCTCTTCTCAATGAAAAATCTTTAAGTTTGATACCTCTTCTTCTTCTTCTTAGTCAGCCATCTCTTCACTGCTGGATATAGGCCTCTTCCAAACTCTTCCAATCGTTGCGGTCCTAGAATCCTATAATCCTCAAATGGCGACCATGGAGTAGCAAAAGAAGCATCGGCAGACCACAAAAGAGATGGACTGACGACATTACTCCAATCACGGGAAGGAAATGGATACAGAAGGTACAGGACCGCAACGATTGATACCTCACATGCCCACATTTATGTAAAAAAAATAATAAGTAGGTACCTACATGGAAAAAAGTGCTAAAAACCTCGTCCCGATGAAAAAGCTTGAAGTTAAGAAACCTCACATATTGGTAGGTACCTACGTGCAAAAACTACTAAACCTCATCTTAATGTAAAAACTTGAAGATTTTCATCCCAAATTTCTATAAAAAAGGGTGAATATCCCATTTGGTGAAAAAAATTGTAGGCACATAAATGTTAAAATATAATTGCCCACATTCGAATTGGTATTTTTAGCTTGCAGTACATACATGGGTATTTGAGCGATTTGCTATGAAATAAAAAAAAGTCAAGAATAAATTGTCACCTATGTACTCTGTATTCCCAAAAAACCCTTAAAGAACGGATGTATCTGCATCCTTCAATATTCAAGAATATTTTGCTATCAAATATTTCATAATACATGCAAAAAATATTAGATGAAAATAAATAGGTTCCCACTCATTGAAAAATCATAAAACATTGTTTATGGATTTTATAGGTAAGACTATTACACAGAATTCCATACAAAACCTAGAACCCTGACTCGTTTACAAAAGTGAGGCAAAAAATCTATGAATTTTTGACAGATCGGTTGGCGAAAGCGTGTGGTGTTTCCTACATTTTATGGACTATTTCTCGCATTTTTATAAAAAGATATCATTTTTACATTTATATAAACGTAATTAGAAATTTTTTGAAGTTCTTGTCGACGTTTTTAGCGTTTTACCACACTTTTTTTCGCCAACCGTTCTGTCAAAATAGCCGAATAATGGTGCCTCACTTTATTACAATGAAAATATATACGAGAACTCCAATTAGGTATTATATATAAAAATCTATGGACTATTATTATTCTACAGTATAGTTTTCTATGGTTTCATAATGTCTTCCATTATGAAAATAACCCAAAATGTCAAAAATATGCAATTTTAACTCACGTAATTCAAGAGCTTTTCTCATTAGCAAACACGATATTTTATCACGAAAATAAACCCTTAATATTTAGTTTCAGAATTGTTGTGTTAATTGTTACATCCATTTTGAAATTAATTCAATACAATGAAAAATGTTTGACTGTGAATATTGCTATTTGCTAAACCTCGCATATATTCTTCATACATTTTGTTGCCAATTTTGAGACATTGTCGCATTAAAATTGTAATATCTTTATCAATATATAAGGTATTTTAAAATGTTTTTAGCCTTAAACCTGCCCAGAAGATGAGACCTCGTATAGAGTGTATTATTTTACTTCGGTCTTTCCCAATTTCAGAGTCCATTAAGGACATACGAACATACATACATACGAACGGACTCAAATATTTATGTGTGGATTATTAGTCTTTTCAACGTAAGTACTTCCTGCTCCCCATACATACTATCACGTAGTTTTTCTCGCAGAGTAGGCAGAAAGTTTTATCACTAACTCCTGTCTTTGTATGCATCATATTCACGCGGTTATTATTCATGTTCATTGTTCTCATAATAAGTCCGTTCTTCATCTAAACATTGTTTTTCCGATTATCATGATCTTTCTGTTTAGTTATCGAACGTCCACGTCTCCAAAAACCGTTATTTTTATACCACCTTTCATTTGGCATTCTGCTTATTCTATACGTATAGGTTCTGAACAAAACAAATATAATATCACGTATCAATCAGTTGATTGGTTTCCCTTTGCTGTTCCCAATTTAACCCAGTATCATTCACCGTTTGATTTTCAATTAGTTATTCTGAAATGGATCTATCTACGTTTATTATTATGTTCATCAGATGATTTGCCATGTTCCGTTTCACCGTTCTACATATATTATATTCTTTTTCACATTATTATATCGAAACGTTCTTGTAATAAAAACCTACATAATTTATAATATATGTGCATTGCATTTTTTTTTATCTTTTTTGTTGTGTCTGGGATCACTCCGAGAATCGTGAGATTCGTTACACGCGATGGAGGTGAAAATACTTTTTTGATATTTTGGTCATGTTTTTGTGGCTTCACATTTAATTAACCTGACTCGTTCCCTGATTTTGTATGTATTTTAGTATTAAGATGTGAGAAATATGACTGACTTTGTTGATAATTTAAATAGAAATGGAAGTGCGCTAATGTTTACACTACTCTTTTTATAAAAACATATATTTTTCAGTGTTGATACTTAAAAAAAACTTTTTTTAATGTTTTTGAAGAAACGCTTATGATGTCTCTTATTTCTGGTTTTGTACCTACCTACAGTGTTGTGCCGTATTATTGGATTCATAAATTTTACAGATTTATAACAGACACTAACATCACTCTGTTGGATTGGTCTTTTAACTCGAAAAACGTGAACAAGAACTCGTAGAGAAGCTGGTTGATGTCTGAAATCGATGTGCACATCACCAGAAAATAAATAAAAAGTTGCAAAGATAGCGTAGGTACCTACCTAAAATGCAGTTGCAAATATCACTACATTGAGAAGACGTCTTACAAAAGATTAATATTTGTTGACTATTTCGTATTTTCCGAGAACCACGTGGCTTGATCACGTGGATCAAATTCTCAAGGACGGCCGCGTGTTGAGTAAGGTAAGAGGAATCGACGTGCGTGTATGAATGAGGAGGAAGCGAAGGAAGTGTGTAATGATAGATCTGTTTGGCGTTCCATTCTCTCTGCCTACCCCACTTGGGACGTGGCGTGAGGGTATAGTATAGTAGTATGTAATGCAACCCTCCTCGAAGCACGAGTCACACTCTTTTCGAGGTTGAATAAAATATATGTATAGATAATATATAATGTAACATTTGTATAATAATTATAAGTATTTTGATAAATAAATGAATAATAAAAAAAAAATGTTCCATAGCGAAGTGAAATTAAATGAATTGTAAAAAAAAAAGTATAGTATTTCGTATACAATTTTAGTCAAGCTGTGGAACACACGGCAACGAATTGTTCTCCTGCTCTTTTCCGTTAGTTTTCGGGTGTGCTATAAAAGGCAAGTGTTCGAAATAATAAAACATTCAGCATCTTGGATTCAGCGATGAGGTTTGCCATCCATCCTGAATGTCTTTTTGCATGGAAAAAACGGCTTGCAAGTTATTTACATGCGGCTGATGTGCTGGCTATCCTACGTGAGGGATATGCCATGATGTTGTAGATCAAGGGTGGAAGAAATTTCAAGGTGATGTAAAATTATTAAATGTTCCACACATGGAGTACTTCGTTGTATGGCCAGGTAGAGGAAATCTCATTTCTAAAATCTGGTCCGGCTGCTGCAAAGGTTGGCCACCCATAGTATAGATAGAAATAGGCAATGGTATAAAATGCTTCATATTATAAAAAAATCTCCTTTGGTTTATGCGTCATAGTTCCATAATTAATAAATAAATTATAGTATTACCCCTTAAAAATAAATGTGAAGATTACCACCAATGCAAATTTAACTTTAAAGTGTTTTCCGTATCGTTTCTATTAATTCGGCACACCGTTGTATGTGTGTAATAAGCTTACTTACATTTGAGAACACCTCGAAATCAAAATTTCGATGTTATTGACCGATGGTACTTGTTGGAAGTCCGTTTCAAGATAAATTGAAAAAAAAAACACCGTATGCAGTTAACTACCAAATGCCTTTTATTAACTTCCCGTACTACTCGACTCCATTATCAGGCGATTAATAAAAAGTGAAATAATGGCTGATAAGAAAGTAATTATAATTCATTGATAAAAAAAAAACTATTGGAAAGTGATCCGCTGTGGACGGACTCAAAAGAGAAGAATGTAAAGAAAAATACTAAATATCTATCTACTTTCTCCAGTATTCACCTTGTTGCAAAATCGGGAAACCGAAAACGCAAATCAGACGAGAGCAAAAATGCTAGATTATCAACTAAATTTTACTAATGCGATTACAACATCTGTAATTTCACATAATATTTTACTATGGCCATTTCTGAATCATAAAATAGTTTAGTTGCACTAAGTGTGAGGAGATAGTTGAGTCATGATAATTAGTTCTAATTCGTATTCACAGTTTTCCGTACTAATTTAGTTAATTAGTTCATTTTGACACCTTAGTACAACTATAAATTTCGTCGCTCTATGGATTTCGTATTCAGAATGAAATTTTAGTTGACAACCGACGACTAAAATAAGTTGGATTTGGCAGAATTTTATTTGCGACTTTTAATGTGCGAATATTATTGTTATGTATGCAAGCGAAACTTGGACGTGGTTGAAAAAGGATGAGAGTGGAATAAATGCTGTGGAGATGCGTTCACTGAGAAGAATGGTTGGCAAAACGTTGCGAGATAGAGTGAATAATGAGGATATCAGGAGAATGAGCGGAAGTGAGAGGAGTGTTGTGGACAGAATGCGTGTAAACAAGTTGAGATGGTTTGGACATGTTGAGCGAATGCAAGATGAAAGGATGACGAAGAGGATGTATTTATCTGAAAGAAGGGGTGTGAGGAAGCGCGGACGTCCAAGAACCACGTGGCTCGATCACGTGGACCAAATTCTTAAGGACGGACGCGTGCTGAGTAAGAGAAATCGGCGTGCATGTATGAGAAACTGGATGAATGTAGAGGAAGCGAAAGAAGTATGTAAGGATAGATCTATATGGCGTTTCGTTCTATCTGCCTACCCCTCCTGGGACATGGCGTGAGGGTATAGTATAGTATAGTATTATTGTTAAGTTGTTTTTTCAATTAAAAGTAATAAAATATATATATTTTTAGGGCCCTCGCAACTCTTAGCATGTATAAATTGTAAAATTATACCATCACCGACGCAAAAACGAACGTTAAAATATAGCGGCAAATCTGACATTTCACAATTTTCACGCGCGACAACTATTAAATTGTTGCCAGAAGTGTAAATCGGAACGTGAAAAACATTTTGTATTGCGGCATCACTGACTAATATTAGTTTGTCCCATAGATTTTACCGTTTGCCCTTGGTGGTTCTCGAGTTTATAGTTGTTTATAGTTCATAACTAATGCTAAATACTATATAATAACAAAACTCTGATTTGAACCCTTTACATTCGAATCAGAGCCGCTATAATGTTCTTAGTTTTTCTTGATTTATATATTGTCTCAAGTGTTTTATGCTTGTATGTACGTATGTTTTTTTTTTCATATAATTTTATTGTCTTGATTTTTATTTTTCTTATGTCGATAATTTTGTATTTTCATGCTTCTGTGTCTTGTTAATTTGATATTGTAAACCTGACAAACCCAAGTGCCCTATAATGGGGTCTATGGTGTGATGGATATAAATAAATAAATAAAATAATATTAATCAACTATTAGTTTATTTAGTTCATTAAGATTCAGAATTGCCCCTACTTTATCCACGTTATTAAGATGATGATAATCCACATGTTATTTTGCATTTCAAGAAATGATTCACATATTACTGGCTCTCCAGTTCCATAACTCAACAAGTCGAAAATTCAATATATTTTAAATTTCAATACACACCAAAGAAACTACTCTTTTAATTAATCCTTATTAATGTATTAATCCTTGGTGAATGTATGTTTTTTTTTATATATTTTTTACGCAGCACGCCTCGATACAGGGCAACCTAGTGAGGCTGCTGCAACTTAATTGAAGATAATTGGTGATATATTGTTTCAACGTTTGTATGATATTGATTGAATAAAGAAATATTTATTTATTTATTTATTTATTTATAATTCTACAAGCAATGTAAAAAATGCATAATTTTCCTTATGTATTTAATATTTATTTATAGGAAAAATATATGTATTTTGAATTTTATATAGATATTTCGAATCATTGAACAAAACAAAGACAACTTTTTATAGTTTTTACCTTTTTTGTGGTTATGAAGCACAATGTGAAAATATCAAAATTACAAACATGGCGATTTCTCTAACTTAAGACGTTTCTATTAACGTGTTGAATTGCGATACTGGAGACTGGACAGTCAAAATTTTTATATCATAATTTTATTCTTTATCGTTATCTATTTTAATGTATTATATTATATTATTGTATTCTAATCACTTCGATAAGCAGACAAACATGAAAATGTCAGGATGCAAACGATGATTATGATTTTGTAACACTTAAATATTTTTTATTATGCTTTCAGGCTGTAGTACTTCCACCACTTGCGCGATGGCCTCATGAAAGTGGATTTACTTTCACCACGTGGTTTAGACTGGATCCCATCAACTCAGTCAATATCGAACGAGAGAAACCGTACCTTTATTGGTAAGATTATATGTTATTCATTTAAGACCCTTTGCAGGGATGTATTGTTTAAGTAGGAGTAGGTAAATATTTATATACGTAGTTATCATAAAATATATTTGATTCGCGATTCTTTACGCGTAGAATTTTATATTATTGGATTGCTCATAAGATATCTTATAATATTTATTTATTTTATTCTTCTTACACATCATCATTCATAAAACAAATCAAATAAAGCAATATACACAAGAAAAATGTGATGATGTGCAGTGGCGAGATTATCACTATATAGTGATTTCAGTATATACTTCTTAGTACTCGAACATTAAATGATATAAGTATTACAAGTGTAACATACAGATTTTTTGAAATTATTTATACATTGAACGTCTATAAAAGCCTTTGACATGAAAATAATACAATAAAAGAATAATCGATAAAACAACACTAGAGATATTTTATTAAGGTGGGCCGTGTAGGTTATTGGATATACATATGTAATATTTGATATATTATTTATAAATTTATTAATTAATACATTGATTACAAACAATTACATAAAAGGTAAACATTCAAGTTAGGTACAAGCTATACACAGAGGGCGAGTTTATCGCAAAGGCGCGATATCCTCCAACTAACCCAAAGGTGTAAAAATCAAAACCAAACTATAATAGTAAAAATGCAAAGCAACTGAAGAAAATAATATTAATAATAATTTTACAAAAAACAACATTTATAATATAAATATTTACACAATAATAATATAAATAAAACACGAAAATATTGTGAGGGAAGGGTAAGGGGAGTGGTAGTGATGGGTTTTAGGTTTCAGAGGCTGTATTCATGGAAATAAATTTCTATTTAACGGCTCGCTTGATGGACATCAGACATTAAGTCAGTCTAAGGTTAGATGGGAGATTATTCCAGCAACTGCATATGAGTTCAAGATGAAAGTAATCAGTTTATTACGTGTTTACTAATGAAAATCATTTTGCCAGTAGAATTATCAAATGCGTTTCGTTCATGGAATTTATTATATCCTTGTATACAACTTATTCAATATGTAGGACTTTTGTTATAATGTATGGTGTCTGCGTTGGTTTAACTCATACCTCACACAACGTTTTCAAAAAATTGTTACATCTGACGGAATCTCAGATAATATTCTTTTGACTGCAGGCTTATCCTTTCTCCCCTATTATTCTCAATTTTTGTAACATCCTTGACCAACAACCTATCTTGTTCATATCATCTTTACGCGGATGATTTACAACTTTACTCACATTTTAAGTCTGACGACATTGTATCAGCGATCAACTCAATGAATTTGGATTTGTGTAGAGTCGGACGTTGGTGTGAGCAGAATGGCTTGCTTGTCAATCCTTCGAAATCACAGGCAATAATTTTGGGTAGTCCTAAACTCGTTTCTCATGTTGATATATCTTCTTTACCCATGTTATTGTTAAATAGCACTTCCATTACTTTTGTTAACTTTGTCAAGGATCTAGGTGTGTACATTGATAACAAGCTGTCTTGGTGGAAGCAGGTCGGTGTGGTCAGTCAAAAGATTTTTGCAACTCTTCATTCTCTTAAGACACTTCAGAATTTCCTCTCTATTGACACAAAGTCTCTGTTGATTCAATCACTTGTTCATCCAATAATCGACTATGCCGACGTATGCTATTTGGATCTCACATCTGAACTTCTTAATAAATTGGAACGTCTTCAGAACGTCTGTATCAGATACATCTTTAACTTGAGGAAGTTCGACCACATTTCAGAATACAGATCTCAATTAAAGTGGAGGATAACCCCTTCCCCTCTCCTTTGCACAGATATCGCACTTAATTTAATTTTTATTATTATACTATCATTTTTTTGCTTATATCTTTTTATATTTTATGTATGTATCTATTTTCTTGTTTATATTTTTTATTTGAGTATTTTCTTTTATCTGTATATGTGTATGCATGTGTGTGTGTGTGTGTGTGAGAGAGAGGGTGTGTGTGTGTATATGTATGTATATTTTATTTTATTTTTTACTATTATTTTTTTTTCTTTCAAATGGTTGGCTGGAAGATGTTGCACTGCAACAAGTCCGCCATTTGACAGAACTACTACTACTACTACTATACCATCACGGCATATCCCACAAGTGGGGTAGCCAGCAGACCAGCTGCATGTAAGAAACACGCAAGCTGTCCTCTTTGTGCCAATATAAAATCAAGACATTCAGGATGGTTGGCAAACCTCATCGCCGAATTTAAGATGTAAAATGTCTTATTTGTTGTTTGACAGAACATTGTTTTTATTTATTATGTGTGTTTGTACAATTATGTTATTATGTTCTGTCAATAAAGTTTTATTATTATTATTTATTTAACAAAACAATATTAGATTCCACATTTTGAACACAATATTATTATTATTATTATGGTGTTATGCATTATATAATATAGCAGGTACAGGTGGATATAATCTGCGTACATTGTAGGTACATATCTCTTGGAATTGATTGAGCTTTGTGGGTTGAAGTATCAGTCATTTCCTGCGGAGTTAGCGGAATAGTCATATATCGGCGTACATGATTAATCACATTGTATTACGCATACATCTCCTTCTATGATGATTATTTTCAAGTTAATGCCTCTAAAATAAGAGAAAAATATTATTTTCTGTTGCGATACAATTCAAAAATGAATACAGTAACGTTTTTTTAGATATTTTCCACTGTTCAATATGAGTTTGAGGTAGTATTTGTATGTGAATTCCACACTATTATAAAAAGTTTGGTACGTACTTATTCTTTTTCTTCTATTTGTTTTCAGTGATTTCGCTTTTATATATTAAAAGTTATAAGTTTTTCTGTAACCCTATTTTGACTAACACTTGTTAGCCTAGTTTTGTTTCATGCTTAACTGATGAAAATACTTTTCTTTACAGGAAATAGTCGTGTATTACCTCATTGGTAATACACGACTGCCAGGTGTATCTACTCATATAAGTTCTATTCTTGACGTCGTCTTTTGCATAAAAAATGTTTATAAATTATTCTTGATATTATGTCATTTACTTTTCTGTGTAATGTTATGTTAAAAGCTCGTATTATATAAATAAAATCCTCTCAAGTATGTCATTAGCTTGTTTATGCCAACCCCTCCATATACTCGTATAATATATAGCTTGCAATACGCACAACGTACCGCCAAATAAATTCCTACCTAGGTATTATATATACATATATTGCTAGTACTTACTTATTCTAGAAATAAGAAAATCACGATGTACCTACCAACACCGATTTTAGCGGAGTTTTTTGGCTATAGTGAAGTAATGAATGTATTTGTCATGACAGATAATTTGTTAACACGAACATACATATTTAAGATGTGCTTTTATAACTGTGTAAAATGCTGATTGAATATTTTTTCGTTCTATACATCTTCTTAGAATATTATCATAATAATCTCACCTACTCGTGTATATTTTTTGCTCGTTAATTTAGTTGTTGAGATGGTTGAATTGTGAACCTTTACATCTATCTACATTTGTTTGTCTAAATTTTTATTGATTTGTTCAAGGGTTCTCCTTAAGGAATTGGTTTCCTTGGATGCTCATCATTCGACGTTGTCAGGGGATCGGTCCCTTGAATTTAATGTGCGAACTATCAATAACCATGATTATTATTAAATATTCCTTTTGATAGTGGCTAAACCAGATAAGGTTTTGTCTTCTTTTCCTCGGAATTGTTTTTACACCGTTCACCTATAACATAAATATTATAATATTGTGTGGGGTATGTGTGTTTTTCAATCAAGCTTGTAGAGTGTATTTTTCGCATTATGCTTAAATAAAAACATTAATGGTCCTTTTTTGAATTCTGAAACTTCTGGAATAATGACTTAATATACTCATTTTTAAAATGAAACACAATACAGTATGTAGTTATTCCACTATTGACTTTATTTATTTTTGCGAGCCGGCTTTCAAGAGCTTCCGCTCTCATCGTCAGGCAAAAGTAAAGTGAAGCTTCATTACAAGTTTAGTATCTGACAAACAGAAAACAATGGTAAAAATTAAAATTAAAAACATGTATTATCATGTATCGTCAACCATATTATAATAATTATGAACCGCTGTGGACGGTCTTATATCAAACATCTCCAGCATTTGCCTTGCCCACCAGTACACCGTGCAATTTATAATCCAGTTGTTTAAAAATGAAATTCGTTTATACCCTTAACCCATTTGAACCTAGTGATCCGATTTCGGAACACTTGACTCGTTGCGGTTTTTTGTTTTTTTACTTCTTAATATCAAAAAAATATGACAGAAGTATCAAGTGGGTTATAGTGTTAGTGTAGCTTGCTTGTGGTCAGTATTTGGACGTGCATAGACCTGTAACGACGTCATGATATATTTATAAATATTGACGTGTAAAATTGGACGATTTCAGCAACGCTTTTTTCAACTTAAGTTAGTATTGCTTTGACGTTTTTGGTCCTATGAATACAATTTTTGCTATTACTAATCTACTTTATATACGCTACCGTGTTTTAGTCACAATATACAGAAATGATTGATAGTGTCGTTATTATGGGTTTGTAAAGTCGAGTGTTCCGATTTTCAAACACTAGGCACATACGTATCACATTCAATGCAGCACGGTAGTGAAGGAAGTTAGGATTGATGTTTATTTTTGTATTTATTTTTGTTACAAAATTATTTTTTTAACAAAACACAACTTAATATAATATCAAATCAAATCCACACATAAATATTCTAATGCGTTCGTATGTATGTTCGTATGTCCTTAATGGACTCTGAAATAAGGAAAGACAGAAGTAAAATAATACACTCTATACGAGGTCTCATATCCTGGGCACGTTCAAGGCCAAAAACATTTAAAATATCTTATGTATTGATAAAGATATTATAATAATAAAATTTGTATGGATAAATCTATGAAAGTTTTTGTAAGTAGCAATATTCATAGTCGAACATTTTTCAGTGTACTGAATTAATTTCACAATGGATGTAACGAGAAATACATCAGTACTGAAACTAAACATATGGGGATTATTTTGGTTATAAATTATTGTGTTTGGTTATGATAAAAACTCCTGAATTATGCGAGTTAAAATTGCATATTTTTGACATCTTGGGCTAATTTCATAATGGCCGACATGAATGACATAGAATCCAATACATTAATATTTTGGTTGGTACATCGGTTCATTAGTTTGTTTGTTTTTTGACTTTTATGTCCTCTTTACGATATGTCTCATCCAGTATGCGAGCTGAAAACATTTAATAAGTATTCTTTTATAAAGATTGAATTTATAAATCATGATGTATCAACAATCTTTTGTTGATGTTTTGTAAAATCACAAAAATCTCATATTATCTACAACAATCGACAATATGTGTTCTTATTTTATTGTAGGATATTCTTAGTTTCTTCTTATTTCTAAATATAGTTATCTGTTATATCAAACACAGAGAATTTAGAAAGATTTATCATATCAAATGAAATGTATCATCCACACATAAATATTCTAAAGCGTTCGTTAGTTCGTATGTCCTCAATGGACTCTGAAATAAGGAAAGACAGAAGTAAAATAATACACTCTATACGAGGTCTCATCTCCTGGGCACGTTCAAGGCCAAAAACATTTAAAATATCTTATGTATTGATAAAGAAATTATAATAATAAAATTTGTATGGAAAAATCTATGAAAGTTTTTGTAAGTAGCAATATTCATGGTCGAACATTTTTCAATGTACTGAATTAATTTCACAATGGATGTAACGAGAAATACATCAGTACTGAAACTAAACATTTGGGGATTATTTTGGTTATAAATTATTGTGTTTGGTTATGATAAAAACTCCTGAATTATGCGAGTTAAAATTGCATATTTTTGACATCTTGAGCTAATTTCATATTGGCCGACATGAATGACATAGAATCCAATACATTAATATTTAGGTTGGTACATTGGTTCATTTGTTTGTTTGTTTTGTGATTTGTATGTTCTTATCTTATTGTAAGATGTTTAGTGTTTTTCAAAATATAGTTATCTGTAATATCAAAAACATAGAATTATTAATTCAGTGATATTTCAATGTTCTTTTGTCGAAGTATGCTAAACTTCAAAATCTTAAAAAATCTTATATATCTACAACGATACTATTAATACGTCTTCTTATTTTATTGTAAGATGTTTAGAGTTTTTCAAAATATAGTTATCTGTTATATCAAAAACATAGAATTATTAATTCAGTGATACTTCAATGTTCTATTGTCGAAGTATGCTAAACTCCAAAATCTAAAAAAATCTTATATATCGACAACGATACTATTAATACATGTTTTTATTTTATTGTAAGATATTCAGAGTTCCTTTTTATTTCAAAATATAGTTATCTGTTTTATCAAAAACTGGGATCCAACTCAAATACAATGGCATGAAATATATCATTTTTAATCATCTCATGTGCCTCATTTTTCTCATTTTTAATTAACCCATAGATAACATAAGTAAACTTGCATTTAACATAATACGGTGATAATTTAAGTAGGCACTTTTGTAATATATTACCACATATTATGCCTCCATCTATTTGTTTCATTAGAAGTATTTCATTTATTCAAAACAAGCATCTAAAAACATGAGATTTTCAAAGTTTAGATATTAAGATATTGGCTATTGATAAAGTAAATTGTTAGAATTGCATACCAGCTTTATAATTCCGTTTTAAGGCAATGTCTCACTCCAAAAATAAAATTGTAGCTAAATATAAAACGTCATTTGTGTAACATCTATTTTAGGAATATAATTACATTTCAAATAAAGAATTATGACCGCGATTTGTAATTTCACATAATAAAATTATTATTGTTTGGTTTGCGGTATTTTTAAATTTCACTGGGGTATTCTAAATTCAAAATAATTATAGAATATTATACGTTCTAAATGCAAACATCTCAAAACTGTCATATAAGTGCCACAAATGTCAAAATCCAACGCTTTATCTGGGAGGCGTTCAGGGTAACATAAATATCGCTCGATGTTCAGTGACCTGAGCGACCATGAAGTTGCAATGAGTGGTGAATGGCACCCCGGATAACCGTGAACAACTTTGAGCGTTTTTATATTATTATTATTATTTGGATGATTTGTAAAGCGCCGTTTTGTGAAAAAAAATCCACCTCAAGGGCGCTCACATCCCAAATGTCATCGTACTGGCGCCATTTTCGTAAGATTCATTCGCGGTAGTGCGTCATGCTTTACTTGATTACGTTTTTAATTTGAATAGTTAAATTGGCTTTGCTTTAAGAATGTTTTTAGGATAATGCATATTTAAACAAACCGTAAAAAATAAATTATTCACTAAAATCTGCACTAACTATTTTAATTTCTCTTTCATTTCACTTCTTGAACTAAAAAAATATGATTTTCTGTTTTGAAAAATTATATACCGACACTTATGTTTGCAAGCGAAACTTGGACGTGGTTGAAAAAGGATGAGAGTGGAATAAATGCTGTGGAGATGCGTTCACTGAGAAGAATGGTTGGCAAAACGTTGCGAGATAGAGTGAAGAATGAGGATATCAGGAGAATGAGCGGATGTGAGAGGAGTGTTGTGAACAGAATGCGTGTAAACAAGTTGAGATGGTTTGGACATGTTGAGCGAATGCAAGATGAAAGGATGACGAAGAGGATGTATTTATCTGAAAGAAGGGGTGTGAGAAAGCGCGGACGTCCAAGAGCCACGTGGCTTGATCACGTGGACCAAATTCTTAAGGACGGACGCGTGCTGAGTAAGAGAAATCAGCGTGCATGTATGAGAAACTGGATGAATGTAGAGGAAGCGAAAGAAGTATGTAAGGATAGATCTATATGGCGTTCCGTTCTCTCTGCCTACCCCTCCTGGGACATGGCGTGAGGGTATAGTATAGTAGTAGTAGTAATTATATAAGACAAGAATACACCATAATTACGATTAACTTCGCAATTGTTTTGGCAACCGTCATCACTCAAACGTCAAGGTAACTGTCAGAGTGATAATCATCTTGCTATGATTTCGGTAGATCACCCGACGACATGCCTGAACGCAACAGTGCGAGTCGTCGGGTGACTCGCTCCGGGCGCGTGAACGGATAGAGCGTCGTCGAGTGATCACTCGGTGACTGTTTGAACGCCTCCCTGGGTTGCTAGAAAATAAATGTTGCCAGAAAATTGGTTATTGGTTATGGTTATTAATCTTTACTTTATTATGGTTTTATGAGTATTCGTTACTTTAAAATCAGTACCTGAAAAATAAATAATTGTTATTGATAATACATACCACACCAACATCAGTAGATTGGATTGCAGATTCTATTTAAAATAAGTTTTTGGTATATCCTACATTGAATCCGTTTGGTAATACGTGCTTATTTATGCATGATTTTGGCACGCATAGAGCAGATTATTATTATGACATATAGCTATTTTGGTGCTAAATAGATCTTAGACTTAAAGCATAATACTCAAGGTGTAACTAGACGTTAAATTAGCTGACTGAAACATAATAATTTAGATTTGTAGACTGTAACTAGAAGTCAATTTTGTACACCGTAAATATATTTCAAATTTCCAATCTGTAAACGCCAATTAATGTTTGAGGAAAATGTTTGGTTGCTCCCGGTGAATAATAATTAATATGCTTAGTTGTTACCGGTACTTAATCCTTTTTAATTAAATGACATAACATCTGATTATCTAAAGGAGCGCTCACATTTGTTCACTTCCAGTGATCACTCTGGATGATCCTCCAAAATAAAAAGGTGTGAACAGGCGTTTCAATAGTCAATCGTTTCATCAATCACTAGCGATTCCGGATGAAACCGATTACTACCCGACATAATGTTGACGAAAGGTCCTTTCACTGAAACGACCATAAACAAGTTTTATCCTTTAATTTGTCTTATTCTCTATGAATTTGTATTGAAAGTCAGAATCGTGTACCAAATTATCATACTTTCGTGAATTTTATTCATTTGATTTAAATTTTATTAAGTGCTATTTTTCATTTATTTTTACGACGTCAAACTACATACAACATGACCGTGAGTGTCGGATGGCAGTGAATGTATAGGATGAACAAATGTGAACAGGTGAAGCAATGTGAATGCTACTTTAGTATTACAAACTGAAAAAAATGTAGACTGAAACCAGAAGTCAAATTTGCACACAGTTACTGGATGTTAAATTTCCAACATCCAGTAACTGTAAAACGACAATTCATGTTTGAGGAGGTCGTTTGGTTGTTACCATAGAATAATAAACATACTTTGATGTTATTGGTAGTTATTTTTTTTTATAAAAGATATACCTATCTGGGTTTTGTTATTTTTTTTATTTTTTAATCTAATGACAAAACATCTGAATATCTAAGTAACTGAAAATAAAAACTTAAAATACCAATTCAAATGTGGGAAATTTTATTTAACTATGTTGGTAGGTAACCAACCAATTATTATTATTTTTTCTCAAAATAGAGCATTTACCCGTTTTTTTTCTGTTATAGGCATTTCCTAATTTTTTACTTAAATAAGGGGATGTGGGTTTTAAACACTGAGTTTTTAAATTGGGAAGAGGTTAAAGTACCTACTTTTTTTCAGGTAGGCACCTACTAATATTGACGTGTGTGATTACAAACTTCATGTTTTGAAATTGGGAAGAAATTTTTTTATATAGGTTTTGCACTTTTTATTTACTTAATCAGTTTTACGTAGTTAGTGCTTACTTCACTTTTTTCAATAAGATTGTGTAGTTTTAACACATTTATTTGGATGATTATCTGTTTTTAAACCCGAGCGATGCCGGGTTATAAAAGCTAGTAATAAATAAAGTAAACTATTAAATTTAAAACATTCATACGTCAAAGAACAATGTTTTTTTTTATTTCTTTTTAGTTAAATCAGGCTCTACCCAAGATGTCAAAGGGCTTTTTTCTGGTACCCTACTATGGTCGACATGGGTGTAAGCATTTTATTAGAGGTCATTTTATCAAACCTAGTATAATAGATGATTTGGTTTCAAGTTTTGGTGAATAGCAACAAGATTAGGGTACATCTGTTGGTTCGAGCCATATCAGGGTAAAAATCCAAATACCAAATATGAAGAATATGACGTCCATGCATCGGCAGTGCTTCAATTTGTAGAGAGACACACAAAAGAGCATTCTGGAGAATATTATTTCATATTCGATATTTTTTAAACAAGTATTTCTTTACTCGCGACAGTGACCGTGAGGCCATCAGGCGACAGGCACCGTGAGAAAAGACCGAATTGACAGGCCTCCGATTCACTCAGACGAAATTATGAAGAAAAAAGAAAGAGGAGTATTTGACTTCAAAAGCGATAATTAGGGAAATATTGTCTGTTAGTAGCATGCCAATAGTATTGTCACTGTTGCCTCTTCAGGAGCTGGAATAATCCAGTTGGTCTAGTAGATCGTTGTTCTCAAAAGGAAAAAAGGTAATATAGGTTCAACAGCCATATATGATAAAATTATATAAGCAATATGTGGGAGGTGTCGACAGAGCTGATGTAAATATTGCTAAGTCGACCTTCAATACGGGGAAAGAAATGCTATTCGAGCCCTTTGTTCTTCCGTTTCGAATTAATTTTACAAAATGCTCTGCAATTACACAAAATACTCGAAGAAAAACCATTAGATCTTCTGGAATTTCGTTGCCGTAAAGGGTCTAATTATTTGGAGACCTACGGACATCCTGCAGGAACTGGAAGAAGTGCAACAGAAATGTTCAAAAATGCAACATCGATTCAAGATATGATGGTCTGAATCATAATATAGTCAACCAAAATAAGCAAACACGTTGCCGTCAATGCCATAAAAATACAACATTTAAATGTGAAAAATGTTATTTTGCCTTGCATATCAAATGTGCAATCACATATGCACTAATATTGCTAATAATAATAATTTAATTATTAGTATCTAGTAGTAGTCACCAAATAATATTATAGAAAAACAGTATATTCTTCTAATGTCATAAAAGGTAGTCCAAGAGCCTAGTGATCCGATTTCGGAACACCTTATATCTCAAAAACTAGAAATAATAAAAAAAATGTTACTACAAAAATTTTTTTTTTACACCATTTTATGTAACATATATGAATTTCAGGAAAAAAATCGCAGAAAAAAACCTTCGGTCTAAATGGGTTAAGGATTTGTATACCTAATGTTTATTTCTGCACATAATACACTAGGTTGGTAGGTACACCTAGTTGGTATATAGTAATATTATATGTAATAGTAGACGCCAACGTGCGCGCGATGAATTGAAATTCGATAGCAATTTATTTTAATTAAGTTCTCTTTGTTACCATCTGCCATCGCATTATTTATTTTAATATCTTCGATTTTGTTATGATAATACCAAATTGAAACATGTGATTGATCTGTGTGTTAGTTAATACGCTTTATAAACCCTCGTATATTACGAATTTATGTTGGCTTTATTTAATAATAATACATACGACATTTCGTTAATATACATATCATGTAATCCCGTGATAATATAATTTCGCTGAACGAATTGTCATAAAAGAATGAAAGGGGCGGTATTGGATGTATTTTGTTATATTTAAACAGTATTTGAAATTTAATATTATTGAATTCACATTTTATGTATATTTATACACTACTAGTTGACCCAGCGAAATTCGTACCGCCTAACAATCAATGAGTGATTAATATTATTCTTAACCTCTTTACTAACTCCCGAGGTTCCTAATTTTTTTCTCTCATAGACTACTTTCAAAAATTTGCTGGTTCCGGTGGACCCCCTGTATTTCTACCCTTCCCCCATCGCTAAATTTTTAAAATGGTGTAGGAATTTGAAATAATTCAAAAACTCTTCGGTTTTCTTAAAGAATATTTTCTAACAGTACCTTTTTCTACGATATACCGGGTATTGGTACAGACTATTGTTTATGTCGATATCTGGTGCTTTTACCGAATATCCGATACTTTAATTATGGATTCGTGGACCCCCACTTACGACTTGTGCACCCCCATTTTTTAGTCACGCCATCGTAGCCCCCGTCGAGTCTCCCGTGGATCTCTGGGGATCCACCTGGACCACTGTGGGAATCACTGGTAAAGTGTAAAAAAATAAAATTCATTTACGTTGAACAATTACATATATTTAACTCAGATTTGTTTATAAATTATCTGCTGTACGTAATATATGTAGGTACTAATTTATTTTTTAGGTAAATATCTATTAATTTTAAATTTATAAAAATTCTTTCCATGATTTTTTCAAAATTGAAATTTCAGAACCACAGATGTTAAATTTTATGGATAACGATTCTAGTTTGAAAATGTATACAAAAATTATGCTGTAAATAGGTCAATCTATGAAAAAACTTCGTCGTTGATTTTGTATAATTATCCATATTGTTTTTTGAACACAACAAACGTCATTTTCATACAAAAATACGTTCTGAATATCCGACTTTTCCGTTGGATTTTCCAAAAATTTTCTTTCATATAAACAGTCTCCTGATAATTACAAACACAAAAAAAAATATCACCCAAATTGGTTCAGCCATTCTCAAGTTATGGAATGACATACATGGTCAATCGATTTTTATTTATAAGATATGTACGAGTATATACCTAGTAATGTTCCATATTATTAGACTCATTGCGGAAAATACCCTAAGATTACATTTATAGTACTAAAATTCGGGCTTGAAAATTGCGAAGTTTATGAACGTTTTTTAATCACTTGACCCAGCTTAAAGCCAATTCGTAAGTTATGGGTCGTCTTACTCACTGCTTCCGATTAGATTTTGCACAATGATGCTTCTCCAATTGAGATGTCTGAATGGTTTCGTTATCTGCCCGTCATACTTTAATCCAATTAAACTATGACTATAAAAAAATATGGAGTATTTTTGCAATGGCCCTAAAATTATAACACATCACTGTATAATCTAGATTAATAAAAAATAAAGTTTTTGTGCCTTTTGTAGCGTAATAATACTAAGCTACACTTTTCAAGTGTTAGTCAAACAAATAATTTCGAATAAAAAAAATTAAAAGAAAGTCTTTCGTTGAATTGAACAAGTAAATTTAGAAGTTGTTTATTTGCTCAAATAGAAAACACAGAAGGTACCTTTTAAGAAAGACTTAATTGAAATTATTTCTATATTATTTGGTAGATAGTTTTTGTGTTTCTTTGTATGATTTTCGCATATAGTAGCTTTCATCTAATTAAAATAACTATATACGAAAGGTGTTTTTATACAAGAGCGAAGCGGAAATGAAGTCTCGTAATACGCTGTAAGCCCTAATAATAGTGTTCATTGAAAGCAATGTAGGTATTAGTATGTTTTGTGAATGAAATTAATTAAATGTTTTTATTCCAGATAGTCAGTAATAAATTATATCATAAATTCAATACATAAGCTGTTATTCAACAATGTTTCAAGCAACGTCAACATCGAAGTGAGATAACCTATGTTTTGTATTGAGTTATATGAGTTGTGATTATTTGTTTGATTTGGTTATTCAATTGTACTCGCAAACCAACAGTATTTTTTTTAGGTTAGAAGAACATATTTTAGCCCTGAACATTGCACTTAAAATAGTATATAATTTGAATAGAAACACAAGTTTTAAAATTTAATATTTAAACACTGTTTAATTTTCACATATGATTTTGTATTTAGTCAATTAACAATTATAGTAATATAAAACTTAAGAATAGAACAAACTAGCCTACATTAAATAGTCTAAGGGTCTGATGGAACATAAGGAATTCAAAGAGGGGAGTGTTCTTATATCTTATAATGGTGAAAATGCAGGAATTTGGACATTAACAATGATTTGGACATAACACCTTATTAGGTAAACAATTATTAATTTCCATTCTTTCCAAAAAAATAAGTTTACAACCCCTACCTTTAGAGTGTAGTATCATTACATTGTCAGGATGGAATAAGTGATCCTGTTCAGTGCAATGGTCAGCCATTTCAGAAAGACCAGATAATCCTATAATATGGAGTTCCTTCACTCTCGTGCAGATCGCTCTACCAGTTTGACCAATGTATCTAGCATTGCGATCGTTGTACCATATGCTATGTACGTCACTCCCATTCAGCTTTTCTCTTTTATCTTTATTATTAAATAACAGTTTATTTATGTTGTTCATTGTATAATATGCATAGCGATGAAATGGTCTCACTAAGTTTGTACACGGCGGAATCTGAAATATTACCTACCAATGTATAATATTTTTCTCCATGGTTGATCCGGGTCAATTGATATTTTTGGATTGATTATATAATCGTTGAATTTGCTTTTTGTTTAAAAGTTTAGTGACAATATTGTCATTATAACCATTTGCTGTGGCTAGCTGTTTTATTATTTTTAATTCTTTATTGAATTCATCTTTATCTAAGGGTATATTCAATAATCTATGTACCATGGAGTCGAATGCTGCCATTTTATGTGTTATAGGATGGCAAGAGGAAGCGTGAATGAGAGTGTCGGTATATGATGGTTTACGAAAAATACAAAATTTAAACTTTGAATTTACAATGGATATGCTTAAATCAGTATTTTAATATTACATTTTAAAACTTATATTAAAATGAATTTTCACAACGTTAACACACCAACTTTAGATTTAATAGATGCATAATAAATGTTGACCTATTCAATGTGACCAATGAAGGTAATCTGGAGGAATCAGTATTGACAGAAAAAGCTTAGATGATTTTTAAATTAAGAAATGGACTTAAACAAAACAGAGAGAACATATCAGAATGGAATACCCAAGAACAAATAGAGCAGGATTCTCGGCACTCCCAGAAGTAATAAAGTCCACAGCGAGCCTTAATTTCTTATACAGGGAATTGAAGAAGTTTGTGATTAGTGAGCTATAAAATTTAATCAAAATAAGTGTTAAAGTGGTCAAATAGATTAGATAATTATTTGTGTTAAATTCTATTTTAACCATTCTCTTTTTTCGATATTTTCTTTTTTATTTTATGACTCTTAAACAATAATTGAAAATTTATTTTTAGTTTTAGGTATATATATTTTAATTATTATTAAATAGTATATCAAACTCATTTGTTATATTATTTTACTAATGTCTTCGTCTGTCAAATTGTTGTAATTGCTATTATTTTTTTTTGCTCAGCATGTAAACGAAAAATGAAAATAAATAAATGGTGTATACCAAATTAGGACCCTTATACTAGGATAAATTCTGATTGGGGCAATGCTCATGTTTTATTATTATTTAGTAGTTGATCGTTTAACTCCTCCCTTCTACAACCCCAGTCATAATCACTTTTTCCAGGTTGTTATGCTCTCTTCTTGCAATGTGCCCGAAATGTGTAGGTATATAGGTAAATATGTGTATTAAAAAATGTATAAATTTGGGTGATATAAAACTTTTCTCACATCACGAATCTCACATTCAGAAGAAAGATGTCACGTTGAGTATGTAATATATACCGTACCTACATAGTTAATGCGCTTGCTTTTTAGAACGCCTAATGTTTTACGACACGTTTGTTTTAAGAATATTTATAATGTTTTGAATAAAGAATATTATAATGTTTTGAATAAAGAATATCAATCGCATATTTAAATATTTAATCGATTTGACTAGCTGTCACCGATTCCACGAAAATAACTGTAGGTACGTATAGAGAACAAACTATAAATTAATGGAAATTATTGCAAACAACACTGATTGTGAATATTTTTGAATAAAGTACACATGCTGTGTAAGCGTTAATTACCATATAGGTGGGTACATGAAACTCTTTGAAGTGTAATAGAGGGTTTCAATGCTCTTTGTAGTAAAGGTTTTTCGACTATTGATGTAGTCCATTTATTTTAAAATATGTTTATTCATCATTTTTGTACTGTTATAGCGTTTGATTAAACATTATGCAGAACTAGTGAATTCGCTGTAAAGCTACCCATGCTCGTGGGGATGTGTTTGCGTTAGTGCTCCATGTACCTTCTTAATCTGTGGCACCAGTATTAATCATGTCCTTGTTCAGGCAATGAACATCATAAATTGAAAGAAGATACTGTAAATATTATAAGTAATCTTCCTCCAAAATGTCGAAATATGTAGAGAAAATATTTACGTGTGTGTGGATTATCATCACCATATAACTTTTACTATTAGATATATTCAAGCATTTGGATATCTCCTCTATCGTACCTATGCGTGATAAGTATAAAGGATATAAAAGTAAAATATTAAGATATAAAAAAAAATAGTAAAATATAAAAACAGTCTACCTTGGTACGGGCTCATGCCCAGTTAGGTAGACATTAGTGACTTATCTTTTAAAAACTGTTTTGTAATTAAAATAAATAAATAAATAAATATGGTTACAAACACAGACTTTGATATGTGTGTGAGGATTTAGATTTTATTGTCGAATTTCGTTTAAAGAAATGTTTCATATTTTTTCTCTAATTATTTTTTTCAGTGCGATGTCTCAATCTTGTCCTTGTTTTTATAATTTTTCTCAATTAAAATATCCAACCCCAGTTTGATAATTTTGTGAATTGGACGAAGCGCGAGAGTGATTAGTAAGAAATAAAATAAAATTATATTATTTCTTTCCCTTGGGTCTGATGCGTACCAAAGATGATTAATTTTTATTAGTACCTTTTTTATTTATCAACATTTATAATTTTAGCTCATGTATGTAACTGTTTAGGTTTGTCGTTAATAGTCAGTTTACTTCATATTTTGTACCACTAAATTATCATCATCATTATCGCCCTCAACGCTCCTCTCGAGATCACAAGGTAGAAACCAGCCTCCTCCATTTAGAGTGACTCTGCGCTCGTTTGCGTCACCTCTTCCCACGACATTCCACGTGCTCTGATGTCGTTGTTTATAGGAACGATGTATCGTGAAAGAGGAACGCTTGGGCTGACGGAACCCCTGCGGACGGATGAATAGTGCTTTTTTGGATTTCTAGTGCCAATTGGTTAATCCGATCGGAGATCACCATCTAGCCTTATGGTTACTCCCAGGTACCTGAGTTTGTACTTGAACCGTTAAATCAGAAGTTACGAAAATTGTTTGTCTTACAAAAATGTTAACAAGTACAACTACTTTTATTAATCTATATGTGTTTGTATTGACAAACATTGGACTATCTGATTTTCAGAGTATCAATTTGTACTAGGTATATTTGATTGTCCCGCAACAAGTATATTTCCTTCTTCATTACTCCCTATTTTCAGCTAGTTTCTTTAGTTCTACGTATGTGCTACAGTTCATGTATTTCTTCAGTTGGTCCGTATAGGTGCCTCTTGGTCGGCCTCAACCTTTTATGCCTTCTTTCACGCTTGCTGATGGTCCACGTCTCGCAACCATATAGCAGAATGCTCCATTCAAAGGCTTTTGTAAGTTTCTTCCTGACGCTTAAATTAATGTTTGGGGATTCCAATATTTTAGATTTTTCGTTTAAGTCAATTATCGCCTGGTTTATCCTGTTCACGATTTCCGATTTAGAGCGTCCATTCTGATTTATTCTGCTTTCCAAGTGCACGAATTCTCTTACTCTTTTGATACTCACTCCATTGTTACGTAATGTTCACAATCGCCTCATCCCTTCCAATGACCATACATCTTGTCTCAAACGGTAGTTTGCCGATTTTATCTTAAATAGCACATCATGGCTATGTTTTATCAT
This sequence comes from Athripsodes cinereus, assembly GCA_947579605.1. Taxonomy (NCBI): domain Eukaryota; kingdom Metazoa; phylum Arthropoda; class Insecta; order Trichoptera; family Leptoceridae; genus Athripsodes; species Athripsodes cinereus. Next base: position 17,775,476 of record OX388309.1, read on the forward strand.
TGAAAAAATCTTTACTTCAGAGTATGCGGTTTCGAATTTTCTTTGTGTTATGTCTCTGTTGTCATTTTTGCATTTTTCTTGCAGATAGCATTCCTTTCGCAATTTGAGCTCATGCTTGATTTTGTTTCTTAGGTTTTTAGATTCCTTTTCTTCTTCTGCTGTTTTCAAGTTCTTTAGCCTCCTTCTTTTTTCAATCATTTTTCAGATACCCTCCGTGATCCATTCTTCTCTAGCTTGCGGCTTTTCTTTCTCTTTTACTTCGGCTGCCGCTGCAGTTATTTTCTCTTTGATTATCCTCTATACTCTGTTTACATTTTCATTACTCTCAAAACCGAATGTCTTAGTTTTTTCGTCGCGTTTCTCTTTTATTTGTTATATTTTTAGCAGCTTTAAGCTCTCTCCTCCACCCTTTAAAGGTAGAATATTAAATATTCTATATTTTCGAGTGTAACTTTGTGGAAATACATTATAAAAGATAATATTTAAATTAAATCAAACACTGTTTAATTCCACTATGAGATTGTTTTAATTATAACGTTTTCAACTACAATGTAGTCATCATCAGTAATAACACAATGATATTATTGTACAATGTATTATGACTTATTATTATTGTACAATGTACAATGTATTATGTACAATGTATTATTGTACAATGTATTATGACTACATTGTAGTTGAAAACGTTATAATTAAAACAATCTCATAGTGGAATTAAACAGTGTTTGATTTAATTTAAGTAGAATATTACGTGTTAAATTAATTTGAATGTTTACCTTTTAATGAATAATATATTTGCGCACTTGGTGTACTGGTCACCTCACATGTGGGAAATAGTTGCGGTGATTGTGTAAATTGGATCATCCTCTACGGTGTGTGAGTATGATTTTCAGTATCTAATAATTTTTCTCATGGAGCTCTCGACAAGCAATCGATCTCCCACTATCTTCTAGAAGTTTTCAAGTGTCCTGTATAAATCAGGTGCTCGAAAATAAATAACGACATTTTACTTTTCAAATTCAGCATTGAAGTTTGCCACCCATTCTAAGTGTCTTAACTTTATTATTATTTTTTTTCCAAATTGCTTTAGATTGTTGATTTTATTTTTATCATATGTTTTTTTTAAGTTAATACTTTTGGGTTAGTTGGAAGAGATCGCGCCTTTGCGATAAACTCGCCCTCTGTATATTGATTGTATTTAATTTGAATGTAGGTATACCTTATATGTAATTGTTTTTAATCAATGTACAGTAAAAATGAATAAATAAATAAAAAATTATGTAATAATATGTGTCACGTACGGCTGTTTGTTAGCTTCCCCACTTGTGGGATATAGTAGTTCTAGTTATAGCATTATTTTCTTTTGAAACATTTTGTGATTAGCTGTATTTAATCATTACTGAACAGTATCATACATGTGTTTATCCTCTGTACTGTCCCGTATTAATCCGATATATATGTAATTATACAACTCTTGCGTATTATGAATAGTAATATTGTTGTAGGTGTCGATAATCCATCACATAATGCCATTCAATAATTACTGGAAACAACGTTTGTGTATATATACCTTCATACTTATATGTTTGGATTTTTTACTAATTTTATATTGTTATCCCAGATTAGAAAACCTATCAGAATCTAAATTTAATAGGGAGAAGTTAGAAAGCCGTCTGAACATTTACGAGTTGACTCTAGGCTGGGTTAAGTGATCGCTTTCGGTGTCCATAGACAACGTTTACTAATTTCTCCATTTTCAGATCTCACACAATGTTACCTACTTTGATTTTATAACATTGTTATATATTTATTTAATTACAAGCACAAAACAGACAATAACTACATCATTTGTAAAATACAGTCTATGCGCCACAATTGATTTCAAAGATTATATTGTGTAAACTTGCTTTTCCAATCGCGATTTCTGATGTAAATATACCTACATATATAAATATATCGGTAGATGTATATATTATAATTTCGTGTATGTATATAATATAATGATCGTTTTTCTTCCACAGTTTTAAAACCAGTAAAGGTGTCGGATACTCGGCCCACTTCGTAGGTAACTGCCTCGTGTTGACTTCCATGAAAGTGAAAGGGAAAGGATTCCAGCACTGTGTCAAATACGAATTTCAACCCAGGAAGTGGTACATGATAGCCATTGTCTACATCTACAACAGGTGGACTAAGAGCGAGATCAAGTGTTTAGTCAATGGACAGTTGGCCTCCAGTACCGAAATGGCTTGGTTCGTCTCTACGAATGATGTAAGTCAATCCCATATATTCAATTGATGCTTAAAATATACACACACACTGTGTCTTTCTAGTACTATATAAGTCACATAAATATATAGGTATTATGTTCCATAATGTTTGTGTAAACTTTACCGTACCTATGGACAAACCTTTTCTTACACTCGTGTATCTTCTGGCTTAGGACCATGTATCAGACCCCTGCATAAATTTCAATTCTAATGTTCACGGTAAAGTTCCTAAAGTAGATTTTATTTATAAAAAGGTTTCGGTAATGAAAAATGATACAATATTTATATTATTATTACCTTTTATTACTCATATTATTTTCGCGAATGTAATAACTTCTGAAAAATCACAACTTACAATTGTTCAAACTGTCTGATGGTATATATTGTGCGTTTTTATGTAGAGAATGAATATAATATATGTATATCATCGCCCGGTGATAAAATCGAAATCTATGTGAATAAAGAACCTAAAATAAATTTATCATCGCTTGGCACATTTCCTTCCTTTCACAACCTTTTATCCTGCTCTGTCCTACAATATCATATTCCTATTAGGTGTGTGTAATGTCTACCCTATAATATGAAACATCTTACATTCTTTTATTCCTTATATTGTTGCATGGAATAAGTAAAACGTTTTTAGCGTTCTGTATAACAATTTTAAGATGAAGGCATTTTGTTTTCTTGAGTTTTTCCTTTTGCATGGAAAGACATTGATATTATGATGTTCTCTTTTAAATGAATACCAAGTAACGTTTAAATGTTTCATGAACTTAGAGCGAAATGAGAATAAGAAATGAGCTGTGTTCGTGCGGAAGAGACAAAACAAATTTGACTGTATAAAATTTTATTCATTATTTAATTTTTGTGCGCAATATGTCCTATTGTGAACACTATTTTTCATTGTTCGGAAGGGAAAACAGCAGTTTGCATTGAAGTACATAAGTGCGTTCAATAAATGCAACTGTCATTGATTGTACAGGATTAAAATGAATCCAGATCGCAGCGTTACAGTAATATGAAGTGACATGCGGTGGAAATGATAATGGAGCCATAATACTCGCACATAGCTATTTATATACCTATGTACATGTGGATGTGGATGTGAGATATTTGTGTCACTTTATGCTTTTAGTAAACAATGTGGTAGTTCTGCCTCGGGTAACATTATTTCATATTGTCGTGAGTAATTATCCATACCATTCATAGTGAACTCGACTCTACCTTTAGCCTCTATTCAATAATGTTTTAAGATTTAAGCTATGGGAAATACCACTGAAAAATTGCTATGTCGTACGTTTTATTATACGCTCATTCTGAAATATTATCTGTCTTCAGTTTTCTCTTATTTTTCTATACAAAGTGTACATATATGCTATTTCCTTTGTATACTGACTACACAAAAGTGAAGAGGTATCTCTTTATCTTGTATTGTATATTGAAAGCCATACAGTTACAAAGGTGGAAATATGGTAGAGCGAATGGAAGTGATGTGCATATCTTCACTTGGTGTAGCTGTTGTACATATATTGCAGTTGTATTGAATTCGTATGCCCGGGCCCTTTCACATATTGTGAGTCTTCCTCCCCTTATTCGTATGAACGAAGAGTGATAGATATTAGTGTTAAGAGTTTTTAACCTATTTCAATAGTTTATTCTTTACAATGTGCTTATGATAACTTGTATGATACTTTTTAATAGTTATATTTCATCTCATTGCGTTGTTGTGTGATAGTTGAAGAAAAAACTATTTATGTAATTTAATTATTTTTATTGCTGTAATAAAAAACTCATCACTTTTCTAAAGTTTTTTTGTTACTTATGTAGTTAGAACTCGATAACTACATTTGGATAGACACAATGTAGCACATGTTTTTTTTTAAACAAGCCTGAATCATTTATCGTACTAGTCTTTATAATTTGTCCCTTTTTAAAGGTCTAGATTTGACGTGGTTTCTTACACTGTTAGTGTTCCATTGTTCTGAAAGCATCATAATGTACCATTAAAACTGCAGTGGATTAAAGGAAGTCAATTTAATATGGATTAGTTATAAATTGTCTTGAATAGATGTTGTAAGCAACACATTCTTCCCCTACGTTCTCTTGGAGCGGCGTTATTACGTTATTAGTCTTATCTCATTTTTATTATATTATATGTCGAGGGATACTTTCCCCCTTCTTGTTCCTAACAAATAATTAATTTTCGACTTTCAAGTCATAAAATAACCTCCTCTCATGCGTAAAGCGCAGACACGGGAAATTTATCGTCATATTTAGGTATAAAAGATCTTTAGTCGTACTAAATTTTCGAACCAATATGAAATTATCGTTCATGTTCAAAATTGTCTTGAAAGTTACTCGTTGGCTTAGCGCAAACTTTCTAGCTTTGTCATTTTACTCTCCTTGTATACTTACATATGTACCTTTTACGTACTTACATAGGGTAAGTAACTTATGTACATATTATAATGTCCTCTGTATCATTACGAGATTATTTATTATTCAGCACTTGGATTTGGCAACTTATTAACATGCTATTGTTTATAATATTCTATTGTTTAAATATAATGGTTTTCAAATCTCATAATTATTATTTATCATTTAAATTTTTGTATATAAATAGACAGTTCACAAGTTTCAGCATTAATTAAATTATTATAAATAACTACTGTATACTAAATATGTTAATCAACTTATAATTTTAGTTGGGGATGTGTTTGCTGGTTAATTGAATTTACCCTGTTTTGTAAATTTAAATACTCTATTGAACACAGTCTTATTAGTATTACCTTTGTTTTTGATAGAGAGATATGTTAGTACATATAATACAAATAATACAAGTGTGAACATTTTCATATTTAATAATCTCCATGTAGTCGAGTAAAGTTGTTAGCTAATTATTAAACTCAATTTTGTAAAGTTTATATGTTAAACTTAATTGTTGATACACAGAGTCGAAACCCATCAACAGTAATATTATACAATAACAATGTTATACATCGCTACTCTACCTACATACATTATTATTTTATAAAAATAATATTTTTACTAAACTTACGTAGGTTTAATATTATGTATTTATTTTATGAATTTAGATTAATTTAATCATTCATTATTTATGAGGTTTCTATTTGTGGTTGGGGACAGGAAAATAATACATGTCATAAATTTTACGGAAGATTATGAAACATAATTGTTTTACCTTGCCGTTTGATATTTGCTTTACTTTATGAAATATCTGACCCAATAGAGACATTTTTTTATTCTTACGTCACCAGTTGTGACTGGTTCTCCACCACATTTCATTGTTTGATTGGATTAACTTTTCATTTGACTTAAAATGTGTTTTTAAAACTTATTTTATTCCTACATCACCTCTTCCTGAGCCATCCCATCCTCACATAATTTTCAAAACATTGTTGTATCATAGATTTGTTTAAAAATATTTTTTTTGCACTCGGCTGAATTCCAAATATTTATTTTGGAGTATCGGGCGAACTCGTTTCTTCGTTTTGCTTCTGATTGACTCTAATCTAATGTGTATATTTTGTATTGATTGTTATTTTCATAGTCTTTTTTATCTGGAAATTATTTTATTGTTGTTTTACCGCATGTTTGTGTTTGATTCTTTTGATTCGAGAGATAGGCCAGTCCTTCAGGCTGGCTACCACGGCACCCCTACAATTGAAATTCTTGTGTGAAGAAATCTGTTGGCGTAGAAATTGGATAAATGAAGTCTGAGGATTTTTATCAATTGTGTCGGTGCACACGTAGTAGAATTCCATAGCTATGTAATTGAAACAAGTGTAATTGTAATTGAAACAAGAAACAATCTATAGTAGAAAGAAACAATTGTTTCAATTACATGAATCTGAGGATTTTGTTATCCGGGTGGTCGGTGAGTCTCTTAATGCTCATTAAATTTCACGTACCTATAAAACAATTAATATCTGTGATTTGCCAATAAGGTATGCCTCCTATTCTGAATGTATTTTTTATTGGTATTAAGAGAATGACTTACATGTTAATTTCATTGTTTAGTTTCCAAATTTTTTGCTTTATTGCTATTATTTGGCTGAACCCGTTTTTTCTTATTAAAATCACTAGATAAAACAAAAAAATGCAGTACCAACATACATAGATTGTATGTTTTAATTTGGTCACTGCCTTCATGTTGTACAAGAATACGCATCCCACATTCTCTATCTTTTTTCTGCATACACCTGGTCCAATCTGTATTCTGCATTTCAATATTGTTCGACACAATTTGTAGATACATAACATATAATATCTTAGTTTATTCAGCTGACGTTCGTGTCGGGAAATTCTCAGCGCTTCAGAGAATATATCACAAAACTAACTAAACTTCTTCTAAACTAACTAGACTTCTCTCTCTCTCTCTCTCTCTCTCCATCAACTCCTTGTGCACACATCATAATTGAGCATCAACCTTTATATATCTGACCTTTTAATTCTTAATAGTAACTTCTCGCTACCGAGAATCGATAGTAATGGACCATTAAATCAATAAGACCAATACGACGTATTGTAATATTTTATTTTGTTATCTGGAACACGTACACATTTGTTGCCTACATTTGTGTATCTTCATATCGGTGGTTTAAGGCACATACCACATTTAACAGTTACAAGAAAACAGGTTTTCAAAGTTTCAGATTCTCAATTAATTAACTATTTTTGTAAAATTAATTCAGAAGATGTCCTTGATGGACATTTTTGCTTTTTAAGAATGAAGAAAGTCGATGTAAATACATTCTCAAATATATCATGCGACATGTTACATCCTTGTATAAAGAAGTGTGGCATTTGGTTTTTGTTCTACGTTGCGATACAAGTATGATTGATAATTATGCAATCAGAACATAGAAGACGTCGCATTCGATGTTTTACATAATATATTAACTCATTTTATCTACATAGTAGACATGTGTCTATCTCTATTGTGCTTTTAACCATCGATATAATATTACTATTCACACTGTTATGTTGTTTCTTTTTATCTGATATGCGTGGATGCATGTTTAACTTAATTCGGAACATTCTTCATTTTTTTTTTTTTTTTTAAAAGATATATCTGGGTTTTGTTATAAACCCAAATACAACTTTATACACCTTCCACAGTAAGCTAAAAGCTTGTGTCGTGAAAGGGGAGTTTGCCGGCATTTTATTATGAAGAAGAATAACTTGATGAATTTATATTTCCAACATAATACCTACCCATCATGACCCTCGATACGGCTGTAACGATTTAAGATCAGAAATCTGAAATAAAACAATAATTGAGTTTGATTAATGTAATTGATCTTTAAATGGATGAATGGTGGATATTGATCGTCGTGAATTCAAAAATAATGCTAATATTTATTTTGTCTTCCGAATTTTATTGAGCGAAATATGTCGTAGGAATTCTGAATTCTCAAATCACTCCAAGGGGTGGATTGCCTAATTATATATAGAATTCTGAATTCTAAACGCGGTGTGTTTTATAATAGCTCAGAGAATGCGATTTATTTTTTTAATTATATCTGTTGTTTATTTTCAAATTCATATATTTTTAATTGAAACAATAGTAAACACATAAAATAGGTACATAATCCTATAAAGACGTTCCAAAGGAGAGAACCGCAAGTTCCTCAAATGGTTTCTAAGTTTAGTAAAAATAAAACATTTATAATGAAGAATACATTGTATTTTTGTTTTTATTACTTTCTTTTCACAGCCGTTCGACAAGTGTTACATTGGGGCTACTCCGGAACTAGATGAAGAGAGGGTGTTTTGCGGACAAATGAGTGCTATTTACCTTTTCTCCGAAGCTCTGACAACGCACCAGATATGCGCCATGCACAGGCTAGGTCCCGGATATAAGGTATGCATACCCAATTCTTGAATTCATTTCAATTTCAATGTTTATTTGTAATTAAGGAGTGGACGTTAAATAAAGTGATTTTATTTTTATCTTTGCCATGATTTACAGTTCAGTACAGGAGCAGTAGCAGAATGTGGAAAGAGAATATTCTATTATTATACATTTCTCATTTTCCTGCAATAACGTAATTATTTTTTTCTTTTATTTACTACTAAAAATCACGAATTGAATATTTCACTTTGGTGTTTTAGTAGATAACTTATTTCGTCTTTATTACGCAGCGGACGCCGTTTCTCCTTTCACAGAAAACTTTATCCTCTTCACTAAATTTCTTCAACATAATTCTTGATATAGTCTTAGACTTTTACAATATTTGAATGATTATAGAATGTTTTTTATTCAGTTGTAATTAGTTTTTTAAATAGTAAGTACATAATTATATATAAATATTTTGTCGGTCATAAATAATATTATATGATGATGATCATAATCATTTGCCCAGAGCTTGATTAATGTGAAATAGGTAGGTATGTTATATCTATGTTTGTAACAACATTAGCATCTCACAACAAAATAATATTATATTTACGTTGAAGTATGCATCCATGTTTTACATATTATATAATTTGTTTCACATACCTTTTGTAGTTTAGTTTCACTTTTCGTACCATTAATTTTCATTATAGTTGAATATTTTTATCTTGGCAGATTAAACGATACAAATATTCACTTGTCACATTTTCTACGTAAACTCTGAAGCGTTATTATCACTAAATAAATATTAGTTTATATTTTCTCTGTAATAGGCTTGTGTCTATTTCGGTTGTTAGGAAGGGATCCTATCTATATAAATAAACATACGTTTCTCTTGCGTATAATATTGGGTAGTTTTTCAGAATGTATTCTTGTTTTACTACACTATTTTGAAAAAGGTTTATGTGTTAACATTTTATTTTGTCCTGCTGTTTTTGACAATGTTTTTGGCATCCTAATTGAAGGTTTCTAAGAACTTCTTTATGTAGGATATCATTTTATCTAAAACAATATTGTTCCGAGAGGCCTCTGACAAATATCTAATTTGTGTTGTGAAATTTTGTGTTAAATTAAGTATACATATTAATATAAGTGAAAGTGAACTTTCATAAAGTTTCCACCGAAAAAATAGAACCTATAAAATATTTAACTTATTATATTATTTTCTAATATAATGTTGGATACTTTTATTTTTACTTATTGAACACCTCGTAATAGAAGGTATATCGATTTAGTCGATAGGTGTCTACTGAGACTACATCAGAATTTTTTCTTTTCTTTTTTCCCATCTTTGAGTTAGAATAATAATTGGATTAACTCTTTATCTTTGTAAAATTAAGTGGAAGAAGCAAGCGACCCATCTTTTAAGATTAATTATATGGTTCCCATATAATGATTCCCAATTATCAAGTTACCCGACAACTTGATACCTACTTAAATATTAAATAGAATGTATCAGTCCATAATAATAATAATAATAATAAAAAAGATAATTTTTTTGGCGCTGTTTAATGGTCCGTGACCATCTCAAGAGCGCCGTGGCTTTTTAGTTAAGTTGGAAGCATCTTCTAGGTCAAACATGAAGTTCATGTAACGCTGCTGCCACTGCAGAGGACGGTCGGGACTTTGGGCAAACTCATCCCACATAGAACTCCATTCATTCACAGACACCTCTCCATCTTTATTGGCATCAGTTCTCTGCCTCAGGACATCCCATATCTTGGTCATGGTGTCGTACGTCTCTACGTTCTTAGGATGACTCTGGGGCCTTCCACGAAGAGTGCAGATTTTCTCAATAGCTAACTCGAAGTCCTTCTTTTCGAGCGTTCCACTTTGGTTGACATCAAAGAAAACGTTGGACACATAGAGAAGCTTCTTCTTACGGAGATATGAGATAGGCATCGTGGTAAATTGGAATCGTGAGACAAAGCAGTATTTTTGTCTCTTTCACCCGCTGTGTTGTTGCGAGTAGTCGGTGTTGTTATCCTTTTCTGTTGCACAACCGGACATACACTGATACTACACGCTGGCACTTGTGAGACAACAAAGTGATTCCCGGAAGGGGTCGATTTTTTTAACACGTGTTTTGTCAATAGAAGCGGGAATGTAACACAAAATGATGACTTGTTAAAGTTTTGAAGAGACAATCAACAATAATGAATATTAATTTATTTCGAGTTTTGATGAAGTTTAAGAGATGATGAGATGGAAAAAACTACGCAGTTTTGTAATGTTAGCGTGCACAAGAAAGTTCAGCACTGTAGGACCGATATCTTTCGTAAAATCGAATTATTTATATGAGCGGTTTGATTTGCGTGGCGGCAGCTAGAACAGCGCGCAACCCACTCTTCCCTCTTTCTACCATGAATAAGTAAGTTAAATTTTTTTTTAAATATATTTATTTTATTCATAAATACACAGTATTCATTGATATTACAATAACAAAATAATATTACATACAGTAAAAATGCTCCCTCCATAAGCAACTAAATGCGTGTGCGGAGGGTCATTATCTTTCGTTCATTAAAACAATTTGTGGTAGAAATATGGACGGTAAAAATATTTTTACATCATTTTTTTTGGTATTATTGATGTTTTTCGATATTTTTTCAGTACTAATAATGTGTATTAAATAATAGTCCTCAACAAACAATTGAAAAATATTAAACTGAATAAATCAGTCTATTGTATATGAACCATGCTGGTATTGTACAGGGTAAAGTAAGTTTGTTGAAGAAAACCATTACAGTTTTATCAATAGGTAGGAACTGTAATACATAATATATTCTCATGCAGTGCTTATATTAATTGGATAAAAATGTTATGATTGACCTATTTTCCATAAATGTATTACAATATGCCGAGTATCGATTTCTTGCTATCATATTGTATAATAATATGTCACTCCTGTCTCTTACTTCCTTTTTGATGCAATTTAGAATTTATTGTAATGTTGTATAATATAAAATGTTATGTTTTCTATTAGGTATATTCCATTTGTAAAATCTAGCGAGACTAGTGAGCTTGCTCTACATCGTATGTCAGAAACAGGTTCTCTCAACAATTGGAAAACAGATAAGTAGTAGGAGAAGCAGATAAATTGTCGAAATGGCAATCGTATATGTAATACGTAGCTAGGTATACTATTATATTTTTTGCATATATCTACCTACTAATGTAAAGTTGTGTGGGTATGTAACTGTGTGCAAATATTTTTTTCAGATTGGTAAAAATCTACCTTCTATTCCTTCTAGATATTATGTTGGGCGTATATTTGTCATCAAGGCAATTTTGTACATGTACCTATATTTGAAGTTACTAAAACATTGTGAAGGCTTAGTACTGTGGCATATTTGTGTTTCTATTATTTTATACATCTATCTATTCCATACGCCGTATCCCAAGTGGGGTAGGCAGAGAGAACTGAACGCCATATAGATTTGTCCTTACATACTTCTTTTGCTTCTTCTAAAATCATACAATTTCTCATGCACGCACATTGGTTGCTCTTACTCAAAACACGGCCGTCCTTGAGAATTTGATCTAAATGATCAAGTCATGTAGTTCTCGGACGGCCGCGCTTCCTTACACCCCTCCTTTCGGACAAGTATATCCTCTTTGTCATTCTTTCCTCTTCCATTCGTTCCACATGACCAAACCATCTCAATTTATTTACATGCTTTCTAAAATCCACAACACTCCTTTTGCATCCAATTATTCTTTTAATATCCTAATTCCTCACTCTGTCACGCATCGTTTTACCAACCATCCTCCTCAGCGATCTCATCTCTACAGCATTTATTCCACTTTCGTCCCTCTTCAACCATGTCCACGTTTCCCTTATTTTATACATAGATAGTTATATCTGGTTATACGATTTCAAAACATGAAAAGCAAATGAAAAATTATATATAGAGAAAACGTCTTCCTACAATATTATACGTTTCCATTATAATATTTATTTATTTGTACAATGAACGGCTATGTAAGCCTTTGACAATAATAGGTATCTAGTAGCTCGTCAGACTTGAAGCACGCACAAGTTGATCAAATTATTATAATTACGTGCCAAGGTTTAATCTCTTTACTTATAATATTCAAATTAGGTATCCATGGCAGCTTATAGATATCGCGTCGCCAATATGTGTTGCAAAGAATAGTAATTTATTTCAGACATTCGAATCTAATATGTATCAGATATCGAGAACTTTAATAAACTCGTCGATATTGCAGAATAAGTGTTGACGTTAATAAATAATATTAATTACCTTATAAAATTAAATGCTCGAAACAAATGAAATTTAATGCCTTCTCGATGTCTTTTATCAATACCTACACTGTATTTATATATATATGTAGTAGAATGTCGCCGATGTGGAAATTCTAAGAGTTGCGGGGAGATATTAACAGTCTGCTCCCCATACTCTCGAACTCTCGCTTCCTTTCCTTCTGTAGTATCGCATTGTTTCTGGCTTGGCTTTGATTGGAAAGCAATAGGTACTTTTTTGCAATTTATGTAATTGAAGAGAAACGGCTCTTGCCAAAGGCACATTAATATCTACATCGCATGAAAATAATAATGATTATTATTTAGGTAATAGGTAGAAACTTTTCTATTAATTTGCCTTGAAACGTTAATGAAATGTGCGAGTTTGTGCTCTCACCACTTTGTTTTATAATTTCTTATTATTGATGAACTATTCTTTATTGATGAATTAGCAGACGTAAGTAAATAGATTTGTTGTGAGATGATTATGTGTCTAGTTTTTCTTTAACCTGCATACTATTTAACCTCAAGCTCTGGGCATATATTGTTGTACTCGCTGCTTTTATTGATTCGCTAATAATATTAAGCAATCATTTGTATTTATATTATGATACTCGTGTATGTATATTTTCCCTCTCCGACAGCTGCAGCGTACGGAACTACGATAATAATAGCTAATGTTTCGTTTTCAGCTCTCATCTATGCGTCGCAAGGTGATTTTAATCATGTATTAATTTTGTTGTTTCCTTTATTTTAGTGGAGGATTATTATATTGTACCTACTCCGTTAACGGGTCACGAGAGACAGTTATGTCATTTCTCATCATAATATAATAAAACTAACATATTTCTTTTGTTTGTAATTGCTGCCTGGATGTGTGTAGAGCCAATTCCGTTTTGACAACGAGTGTAACCTGAACCTGCCAGACAACCACAAACGGGTGAGCGATTCGCCCAGTGATGGCGTTGATGTTATGAAGGCTTTCGAGGACGATGCTTGGTCAGCTGACCTTTCGCCAGAAATTGTAGCCTCGAAAGTTGTTGCCATAAAGAAGCCTTCAGAAGTGAAAGTAGTGCATGACATAGAAAAGCATGTAAGCAAGTGTTGTAGCTTTTAGGTGAACTCGTATCAACTGTCATCATAACCACAAATGTGTAAAAAAAATTATAATCTACCCACTCATATTGATAATATTTCATGTTGTGCATTCAACCAAATCTATTTGATGCCGAAAAGTCATTACAGTGTATCTATGTACATTACTTAACTTGCCAATATTGAATCATGATCACTGTAAGAAAGTTAATATTTCATCTGCTGTTTTTTTTTTTAATTTTCACGGTGAAATTCGAAACTGTTTCTCTCAAGTGCAAGTACATTGCCATGGAAAATACGTTTTTCTTTTGAAAGTTTACTTACTTAATTTAATTCTGTGGTTTTGTAAATGTGTATAATGTGTATTTCCGTCATGAACACAATACACTGAAATTAAAACCATTTATGTGTAGCTATTATATACAATGTATAATACCAACTTGTACGAGTTGTTTCCTCGTTTTTACTTTATTCCATTTTGTGGTTTGTGATTAAAGGTATGAGTTTTGTAATGTTACTTTCTCTTCGGATGCACCGTTTGCGTGTTAACTTACAAATTATTTAGAGAGCTTCCGAGTCTATCTGAAGAGAAGAAAATGTTACATCATAGATATATAGTTCTTGGAGAATAATATTGTTGGAGCATTCAGTTTTATAATGAATTTAAGAAAAGACTTACTGAAACTAGATAGTAGGTACTATTTAGTATTGTGTTGCCGTGAGTCTTGTACAATAGATTATATGTAGTAGGTACCTATCTACATCCATACAAGTAAACAGTACGCGAGTTGAATGCCGTATGTAATTATTATCCATACAATTGTTTATTGATTCAATATAGGTCAAGTTATTTACAGTTGCGGGCGTGAAACTACTTTCTATTCCCGTTGGATCTTGTTATCGTTATTATTAATCTTATTATGTCTTATATTATTGTATTGATGTAAGTAGGTACCTACGTTTAGTAACGAGTTAATTCATTATGCAAACAGCCAATACTATATCATTCTCCATATTTATTTTTCATGAATCTTCAAATTTATTTAAATACTTTAATAGGTGTGTATTGTTTATGTTATTTTTATCGTTACGATCGCCGCTACGCAAACTTTACTGTGAATAATGAATTGGGATGTCACCCCTTATTCAAACTTATTCACTAATTTTAGCTTCATTGTTTGGCTGTGGAAATGTTTCGTATGTCATTGAGTAGATATTGTGTTGGTGTGTATGTTTGTCCCAGAACATGGAAATGTACGTGCCACAAATCGAAAATTAAGTTAATTAGTCGCTGGAAAGTAACTGTTATTCCAATGAATTTATTGTAAATATATGAGATCATTATGGTAATAATCGTCTTCGAGTTTAAGATCGTAAGTAGGTACGTTTCGAAATTTGGGTATAGTTTATTTCGAACATGATTCACGCGTTTTTATCGGTCGTCGAGTACTTTTATATAAAATATTTTTGAGATGTATTAATTTATCCAATAAATATATTTAATTTTCCGAAATGGAGAAATAAAAGTTCGTAGGCGCTTCTCCCCATTCTATCATCCCGTTTCCACCGCCCACGTTTCCCCCACCATATTTCATAATTATCAAATGATTAACCTACTCGCAGTATTTGCAAACAAATCCTCTAAAGTTTTAACAAAATACTTTTTGATATCGTCAATGTGAAATCTACCGTTCCTTAATTTTTCATCTAGTCATCCACCTATATCCTAATGCCTTTTATATATTTACGAGTATACACATACACATGTGCTTATTTATTTGCTAATTTAATAACGCCCTTTTATGTCACTGTATTTAATAAAAATGCCTTTGATAGCCAATAAGTTTATGTACCTGTCTATATGTAATATGTAATGTTAGTCTACTCCTATGTTTAAACATAATATTAAAAGTGATAGTTCATTTATATTTGGTTAATTTTATTACCTCAAAATGAATTATTTGCATTATCATACACAATGCTGGAGCATAAAGTGACACCAGATCTAACCTATTTTACAATCAGAAAAATGTAAAAAGAACTGTCTACACGTGCTGTAGCATAAAATAACATCAGACTAATCCAAACCTAACCTAGAAATTAGTCAGACGTAAAAAAAATATTATTGGTACATCGAATGCGTGCGAGTAATGCAACTAATTAATTATGTGCATAAAAATCCACAAAATTCCACCGGATTCTTATTCTCCATGAAATCCTACTTTATAAAAATCATCCAAAATATCGAGGTTTAGATACGTTCATGTTCATGAAAAAACCCCAAATGAATTTTATGTGGAATAAAATATATTTAAATGTTGTCGCAGTGCATACACAGTATTCTAGCAATTATTCTGCTAATTTCTCGACGCCTTCGCTTGGCTGCACTACCACTAAAGTTGTAATGAAGTCACCGACTCCTCGACCGATCAATACTTTCATTGTGTTTTGGTATTCTGAAAATGTTGAGAGAATTTCCTTTTAAAAGTTTTCTGGATTTTGTGGAAAACTTACTACAATTTTTTTCACTTGGTACCTACATTTTGTGAAAATTATCGAAATTTCTTCAGTTATTTCGACAAACTTTAAATTTTGACAGGCAGTTGAATAAAGGAACCAATGTACATTGACAAAATATCTACCATTAGGTATCTTATTGTCTTCATTGCGTTATAAATAATTATACCTACAATTTAATAATAATGAAATCATACTTTACTAACTTTTTTATTAGAATTATTCTGCTAATAATAAATATATGTATATACGTAACATTTTCACAGCTTTACATAATAATTTCATCAAACCTTTCACGGAGCATTTTCATCTGACTAACTAATTCTTACGAATAAAGTACCCACCCTATATATTGTAGGATCCAACAATCTAATAACGTCATGTACATCAGCTATAGTAGTTTGGAAGAATTATACTGATACATATTATTTGTGTGACAATAGGGAAGATTCTCTGTGAAAGCTTCCGATGATTTATTTAGTTAAATTATATTTTGTATATGTAGTTGAATGTAACGTGTTTTGTGTTTTGCTTTATGTGTCCTTTCCTGCACTCATCCACTGTGCGACCTACACTACACTACTCGTACCTCCTGCTTTTCTCGTCTACCAAACACACCACAATTGCATTCGCATCGTTACAGAGTCAGTTCAAATTCGACAACGAATGTCGCCCGATTCTCCCGGACAATTACAGACGTTTAGATGTGTATGGAGATTATATATCGGAAGTGGACGAAGAAGCCGAATCCGTAAGAATCATTTTATGTTTGGGAGTTACACTGATATTATTTCAAACATGTAACTAAAGTAAACCTTCTTACTAACATTCCAATTATAAAACTTATATGTAGTTAGGTATAATATTATTATCTACATAATTTCTTTTTAATTCTGTTATTTCTAACACTGCTGACATTGCATGATAAATAATATTTTACTGTTTACTGCACGGTGTTTATCTTGCCGCGATGTTTTTCCATTAATGTTTACAATTTGAATATAACTAATGCTTTTATATATTATTTAGTCTCTCTCGGTTGTATCGTAATTCTTCCTGGCAAAGTATTCATATTATACCTACTGGCAGTAATGATATATTGTGTGTACTGTGTAGAGATTAGTTTACTTTTCGCACGACTATGTGTATATTTTCATGTGAGTATTTTCTGGAAATGAAAGTGGAGCCTTCAGTTGTGAACATATCATATGTAAAAATTCCTACATTAATAAACCTACTCTCCCTATTCAAACCGTTTTTTAATCTTCTTTGGTGTTATACACGTTTTATGTTTACGTTTTACCATTTTTACGTTATTTCCACCCCGAGTTTTTTTTATAATCGCTGAAAAGACGTGATAAAATTCTAGATTAAAACGATACACCCACCCTGGAATATAAAGTATAGACGGTTATTTGTATAAAAAAATAATTTGTCGGTTTTGCTTTGTATCTAGATATTTAAATTTAGAAGCATTCGCATTTCTCTGTGGAATCATTAGTTTATTAATATAATACAATGTTTCGTTTCAATATCCGTCCTACGATGAATAGGAAAATGAATTTGATTTTACCATCGTTGAATATCGTACGTCTTTGAGAATTTATTTGATAAATGTGTGTACATTACGCATTCAATCGGTTATAAATCAAAATATTACGTTACATATTACTTTATCATAGGTATCTATGTCGCTTCAGATTGATATAGAATTGGATTATTGTTGTTCAATGTGATTTTGTCCCTTTGACAATGTATTAGTTTTTGACAAGTATAATAATAAGCATAATAATGTAATGCTGATATATCGATTGGTTCCCCTGAAATTTCTTTGTATTTGTATTACAAGGAAGCATGTATGTACTGTCGTTAGATACTTTCTCTACCGAATAAGTGATGTTATAATGCAAAGCTTGTCTCTTCTCGCAGCTATGTCAAGAAGACGTTTTAAATAATTGCGTCAAACGAAATCGAATTTACAAATTGTTTCGTCTTTATTGCAAGAAAAAAACAAGGAGAATAATATTTGTCGCCGTGTATTATAATAATAAATGATACACCGGTGTCTCGTATTTCCTCATGCTTTATCCTTTAATCTGTGACAATATTCTTTATTTGCTATGGAAACGGGAATATTTTATGTTCGTACAAAATGAGAGAATTTTATGTTCGCACGCTGTGCACGTATTTACACATTCACATCACTGTTTACGGAGGACTTTTTCAATCTTTATTGCCAGCTAGCGTTCCGTGTTGGGATCTTCATAGATGTTAGTTGTTTATTAATCGAGTGTTTATAATACAAACACTTGATTTGTCTAATCAAGTACAAAATATGTATATATTTTAATTTTTGCGCAGTCTTTCAGTATTAAGCTCAACATGGTTAATAGATATAATGAAAAACGCCGATTTTTATTAACCCTTCTTGTCTACTGCCTTCTTCTTCTTCTATTAGTGCCGTATCTTGACTTTCCAACATTAGCGATCACTCTAGAGTCTAGAGCATGCTTTCTTGTCGGGGGCTGTTCAGACGAGCTCTCTGATCCGTATTATTCCGGTCCATTGCCGTCTATTACGCAGCCTTGACATCTCCCTCCTTCCCACTCCACGACGTCCCTCAATCTTGCCCTCAAGTATCAACTGCAGAAACCAACATTTATCGCCTCGCAGAATGTGGCCCAAGTACGAGACATTACGATCCTATTCGTTAGAAGCTCTTTATTAGGACTGTATTGGGCGCTAAGATTTTCCACAGTAAATGCAGAAAAGTGATTTCATATTATTAAAAGTAGCTCGTGCTATTTTAATTCTGCGTTTTACTTCAACATCGGGGTCCAAAGACTGGGTTATAATACTGCCGAGATATGTGCATTTTTTCAACTTTTCAATATTTATACCCTTTAACTGTAAGATGCTGTGAAGTTGTCCAGTCGTCCGAAGGTTATTCACTCGGTCTTATTGACATTTATGTTCAATCCCAGCTCCTCTCCTGCAGTGCAGACATCATATAATAGTTTCTGGAAATTTTCGATGTTGTCTTCCAGTATAACAGTATCATCCTTTTATCGGGTATTGTTTTCCATTAATTTTTACTTCTTTATCTGAAGTTCCTTATGCTTTTCTGAAGATTTAATTTTAGTACATATTAAACAGTAGAGGAGAGAGAATACAACCCTGTCCTGTCACACAGCGCGCTGAACAGTTACAAAATCACTGCTGTCATGTCCAAATTTTATCTTCGCGGTTTGGAACCAATAAAGATTTCTTAAAAATTTAGATTGTGTTCTCTGAACACCTCCATTAATTTATCATGCTTCACTCTGTCAAACGCTTTTTCATAATCAATAAAACTAGCGAACATTGGTTTGGGTTGATGTTGGCCATTTTGCAACATAACATTGATTGCCAATAAAGCTTCACTCGCACCAAACACATTTAGAAAACAAAGTTGAAAATCATCAAGGTCTTGTTCGCATTTTACCTTACTTTTTCACTCGCATTTCGTCTACTGCCTTTCAAAATTTAAATTCTAATATTTCTTTAATGAAAAATGATTTCGAGATAAATTTACTGAAACCATTTATTTCGATTTCTGTTTGTATCCTTGTAAACACGTTTTTGAATACAGATATAATTAAATTATAAATTGTGATACATTTCTGAAAATCGTCTTTTCTTTTGGTTGACATAAATTAATTTGAAGAATGATTGACATTCAAGTTGTAATAATATTATGTTTCCATCACAAGAAAATGTAAATTATTTTATTTTATTATCATCTTAGAATTAAGACACTATGTACAAGGCTCTATTTTTTATTTCAGCAGGCTTACTACAGTTCTGACGCTTTTTTTATTCCGATGATTGTGTTTATTTAACGTATCGAATTTTGGATTTAATCAAGATTCCGTGTATTTTTAGAGAATACATCCCTGTCGCATTAGACTGTTAAGTTTTTGTGTGACCATGACTGATCATACGGAGACTTATCTGGTTTATAATGCTGAGAAGTGTGGATGGCAATTCTGCCGCCGCGTAGGTATAATCTAGGACTGAAAATTTTACTGGAAATCGCCACCTTTTTATATTTCATGTACAGAGTCGTCTAAGTACATACACAAGTGACTACTGTATTTGTCTACTACTTCTATCATCTATACACTTTTGCAGATAATAATGTTTTTGCACCTGCACCTAGAAACATAGGCTACCCTTGATACCATTACTTTGTGAGGTATACTAGGTATATACCTACATTTCTGTGGAGAGAATAACTCAATACTCCAAAACTGACTCATGCCCCATTACCTTGTCACCACAGAAATATATTAATATTTTTTTTATAAAATGTATTTTTTACTAAAAGCAAGAATATATTTCTATCTACATTCTTACCATCACGACCTACCCCACAAGTAGGGTAGCCGCCAGACAAGCTACATGTAATAAACATGCAAGCTGTCCACTCCATGCCAACAAATAATTAAGACATTCAGGATGGGTTGCAAACCTCGTCGCTGAAATTGAGATGTAAATGCCTTCATTTTACGCTCACCTGCCTTTTACAGGACACATGAATACTTACAGGAAATAGTGAGAGACCAATTCTTTGCCGGGTGCTCCACGGCTTAAATATATTTACGGGCAACTAAAAATAATGTGTTGTCTACATTCTATTTCCAAATAGTATAGATATAATTTATAATGTAACCTGTTTCTATATACCTACTTACAGTATTATGTACTATGTAGTTTCACAAGTAGACAAGTTTAATGGGCATTTTAATCTCAGGGATTTATATCTCTCGTCGTTTTTATATTAGTTAAAATGAGAAAGTGCCTTAAATATTGTACATAGGTCTATGCCCTAAAAGGCGCGGCGTTATTAATTTAGTTTAGTATGTTTTCCTTAATATCTCTTGTATATTATTTTGATGAAAAGTAGTAGACGGCAAGATATATTTCAGAAAATTTGCTATGTTTTATAACTGCAAATTTGACTCGTGCAAACACAAGCGGTAAAAAGTATTTTAATTTTGTTAGGAAAAAACTTCAAAATGAAGCCATGAATCTTGTAGAAAAGTCTCATTAGTGGGTCTGTATTAGAAACAGTAAGTTAGATGTAGACATAATCCATGTCTCTTTGGGATTTTACATAACTGAATTCAATCGTGCTTGTACTGTATACTGCATAATAATAACATATAATATATAGACGGATATATCGAAGAGCAATAGAGCATATTATAATCTTCCTAATATGTTTGTGAAACAAAAGTTGTACTACGAGAGACCGTCACAAAGATGAATTAATACAACTAATTAAGATATTAATGTTAGAGTGAATTCTGTATCCCGTAGTTTGGAAAGTCAAAGGTGCTTACTTCACTCCAACTACAGCGTAATAATGTCATATATTATTATTATTATTGGGTATGTATATATCTATACTTAATTATATAACAATGAAGTTATTATTAGGTGAGTAAGTCACGTCAGTATGTCACCACCACCGCATGTATCAGATATATACATATATACGTATGTATTACGTTATCTATATTAGAAGATATTATTACGGTAAGGTAGCTGGGAACTAGATGTCATCCGTACTCCATTCAATGCTTACTTACATTAGGTATATATTAGCACATACATTTATGTGTATACATCGTATCAACCTAATTTAAATGTACTTAAACTTGAGACTAAATACCTTCCGCAACCCCTTTAGTTAGTTTACAAGTTTATCAGGTTGGAACAAACTCATTCAAAGTAAGTAAATCGTGGTTAGAATGGGCATAAAATGTTGAATCGAAATAATAATTGTATTGTATTATGTAAGTGTGTGGAAAAGTGAGTTGGTACATATAAATATATACCCACTGTTTTGTGTTAAATCCCTGTTAACGCTCTTTGATGTTGAGCATAAAATATTATGGCTTCTGCCTCCTTTGAAACTTTCTTATTTCTCTTGCACGAGAGGGTAGTCGTGTTGATTTAATATTATTTTCCAACAAATAGTCAAAGAGTTGTTAGGTACAGAGATTGAAAGCACTTGGCGGAAGTTTCTTATAAGATACCTTTTTAAATACGAGTACACGATTTCATTTCTAAATGAAATCACTCAAGCATTGACTTATACATATTTTGTTTGTCATTTGAATTACCTAGATAATTTTACCGATTACCCCCAAAATGGATGTGTGTAAAGGATATTTCATTCGTTTGTCTTAATTAATAAGAATATTATCAACACTACATCTCTCTAGAGAAATGAAAAAACTGGAAATTTCTAACTGCATATTCCGTTCGTAGAAGTGATCCAGCACTTGGTTTGTCTCGTATTTTGCTTTGCAAATAAATTACACTGCTTTTATAATATCGTTTACCTCCCAGCACCACGGCACCGTGACGAATGCTTTTCATTCTATACTATATTTTATGATACGATTATTTTATTATTTTAAAATATCTTTCTATCTCTATGTGCAACATTTATACATGCACCACTTGGTTAATGGTAGTTAATTCTATTTATCAGATGGGTTTGGGGGTGTGGGATGTTTGCAATTTTAGTAATTATTACTTGCGGGCATTAAATTTTCACATTATTATTACTACGTAATAGTAATAATATGGCGATGATTGAGTTTAGTTATGTCGAGGAATTAAATAAATTATTGAAAAGTACCTACACATTGAAACATTTTGCAGAATTAATTTTATTATGAATAAAAAATTTAATAACTCCTATGTTATATTTTTTCGTGTAGGCGTGTAATGTACCTACTATACAAATATAATCCGTTGCTTCATATAAGTCGATTATATAATAGAATCATTTCTGGTATCCATCTGTGCATTGTATGTTTGTTTGTTTGTAGTGCTGATTGATTAAATTTCTTAATCTATTTGTAGTTCATGTTAGTTGTCTTAATGCATGTTCTGTTTTTGTGTTATATAGGTAGTTAAAGAGTATATTTAATATATCCAAAAAATATCTCCATTTGATTTATTCATAGTAGATTATTTACTGTGAATAAATTATATTCTATGTAAGACTTTTCATAAAACATCATTTTGGTTATAATTTCATTATACATAATTATATTCTTTATTTAAATTTTGAAAAAAAAAAAATATCATACATCAATCACTTTATAATATTTCTCGCTCTCTGATGTACAGTGTTGATCTTACTGATATATTATTTTATTTTGTTGTATATCCAATCATTGATAAACTAATCGAGGCGTGAAATATTTTAGGTCCTGTATGATGGTAAATTGTCAGCGGCTATTGTGTTTATGTATAATCCAGTAGCCACTGATAGTCAATTATGTCTACAAAGTGCACCAAAAGGAAATGTGTCGTACTTCGTACATACACCTCACGCTTTGATGCTACAGGTAAGATATTATTCACTTGGCACAGCTACGTAATGAATATGTCGCGTATATTATAGGTAAATCTGCAATTGGTATGTCATCATATTTCAGGATGTGAAAGCTGTCATCACGCACTCTATCCACAGTACCCTAAACTCTATAGGAGGTATACAGGTGCTCTTCCCACTATTCTCACAACTGGACATGCCTTATGACTGTGTGGCACCAGGAGATGCCAAGAGAGATCCTATGTTGTGGTAACATTATTTTTGTTATTTATTTAAGAAACTGTATTTATATACTTTGTTGGATGAAAATGCATTGAGTCATGTATTTTCAGTTCTAAATTACTCGGTTTCATCTGCTCATTGGTGGAGTCATCCCAAACAGTCCAGCAACACATGATCCAATGCAGAGGGTTCTTGGTGATTTCCTTCATGTTGCAACGGTGTTCCAGAGACCACCTAACATCAGAATTACTCAATGGCTTCCTCCAGCTTACTAAACACTTGGTTACATGTCTCAGTGCTAACTCGGAGCTGCTGCTCAAACAAGTTAGTTAGAGTGATCATATTGTTTGTTGTTAATTACCTAAACTAGGTAGCAAGTTTTCAGTGGGTGGTTAGCTTTATTTAATATTATAATTAATTATTGTAATTATTTTTTATTAAGCTTCCATTAGGGATTATAACTAAGATAACAAATGATGTGCCTCGTGAACTAATCCTGCTAAATATTTCAGTATTTAGTTGCTGTTTATTTGTTAAATGAAATTAAAATATTATTCATGTGTATGATATTGTTATTTCAGCAATGATTATCTTACAAATGGAGTGATACATAATGTAGCCTATATAATTGAACACCAAATTTAATGTGTATTTGTGGCATACTTTTATTATTATTAAAAGCAATCTAAAATTATCTCATTCACTTCATTGATCAATTGCTTTTGAGTTTGGATGTTATTATTCAGTATTAATGATGATAGTAGCTATTATTTGTCAGTATATTTAAATGAGTTTGTTTGGGAAAATGATAGTTTTATTTGACGTGATTCAAGTCCTTTTGATATAAATGTATCTATAGAGAAAGTTAAGAGAGATAAGAGGAGGGAGGGAGAGGCGCAGTGTTCTCTGAGGGATAATTTACACTGTTAATTTATTCATGATAATTCAAAGTAGACGGTTGAGTAACTTTTCCTACTTGTGATTTCCTCAAGTCCTTTCTGGATTTGATTCTGTGAAATCTCCATTCCACTTGAATTTAACATTTACAAAGTTCTTGAACAAGTTTGCAAGTGTGTCCAATGTAATTTTACCTGCTGAGGTTGGTCTTTTCAAATTATTAATTTTATATTTGTATTTTATCAACCCACCCACTGATCAAAGAGAGAACTTTTAATCATTTCTGTTTTTTTATCTTTTTCTTACTTATATTCTAGCTATATTATCAATGTATCTATGTATGTATCTTTACTTTATAAAAGTAGCTACTTTAAATGTAGAACTTTTTTGAATTCATTATTATTATTATATGTATGTATCTCTTATGCCTGTTAACTTATTATTATTCTATGTATTTCCTGCCTGAATCTTTATTTAAACTTTTTTAAGCTAGAATATTAAATTGATTATCGTAAATAATTTATTTTATATTAGTAACTTGTTTCTTTGAGGTTGCGGGATTATTGTTTTCCGCCGTAATTTAATATTGAAATTTGTTTGTTGTAAGTTTTCAACCCCTTTTTTACTTTGTTATCTCATTGAAAATGTAAACATTTTTGAAGTACTTACTCTGAAAAATAATTTAAGGTTCTTCTTTTACATAATTGTTCATCTTTATTTCTTTATCAAAATACATTTACCAACATATTACAAATTTTATGCATTCCACGGACTGAATGCTGCCTAACAAATAGTTTACTTGAAGTAATTGAGATTTCGATTTTTTTTTTAGAAAGATTACTAATGTTAAGAATAATACTACAAAAATAAATAAATATTTGACATTTTAAGTTCAGCCATGAGGTTTGCCACCCATCCTGAATCTCTTAGTTTACCCGTATATTACATGCAGCTTGTCTGCTGGCTACTCTACTTGTAGGATATGCTGTGATGGTATAGTAGTAGAAGTAGTTACAAATAAAACTGGCTACTGAGTTTCAGGAAATCACTCTCAAGTAATTGTATTTGTATAAAACAGTTGCCCCGCTCTTATGGGTAGTTGACAGTGTTAATAAGTCTAGGTATTTTACTTATTATATATACCTACATACTTTTGGCCTTATTGGCCTAATGTGGCCCAAGGAAACTTAAAGGTTGGACACTCCTGCTGTATCAAAGTGGTTTGTTTTCATTTTAAGTACTCTATTATGTATATCTTATTACATATATTATATAATATTTTATTACTGAATTGTTTATAATAAGCAATAACTATGCAATGCAGGTAATGTGCGCATGTTCATTGACTTTTGTTGTTTTTATTATTTATGTGGTTAATCTATCATTTTTGCTATATGACATTACAACATATTACATTATTAGCTTGTTTAGTTAGCCAGTTTCATCATACATATAATGTACTGTGTTTTGCATGTATTGCCTGTTTTGAATGTTTCTTTCCAATTGTTTCATATGCCTGTGTGCAGGAATAAGTTTATAAGTACTTGTCCCCCCTCTGCCTGACACAATAGTACACTCTCATTGAATATCAACAAGACCTGAATATATTAGGTAATATGGTGGTAACATTGACATAGTTGGTATACAGACTTGGTGCATGATTGTTTTGAAATTAATTGAATGAGGATTTATTTATTTTCTTTTTGATGTTCTCATGTTGTAAGATTATATTAATTTAGGTATTGGAGGCTTTTTTTAAAAAAATTGTTTTCCTTGCCTGGGGATGATATTCCTGTAAAGTATTGATGATTCTATTTCAAGGGATTTGTCTTCATCCCTCTATTTGTAAAATATGCTTATAATAATTTTGGAAGTAGAGGGCAATAGTTATGTAGGTATATTTTAAATGTTCTGTTTTATTCCCTTGGGTTATAATGTCACTAAACAATAACACCCATCACCTCAGGCATATGTTAACAAAGATGAAAGTAATATATTACTCAGCTTAGATAGATAGATAGCAATACAGTATTTAGTGTAAGGTTATTATGTTGTATAAAATAGGCAATATATTCATATATACCTCATCGCGAAAAATAAATAAACAACATATGTATATATATATATATGTTGGGTAGGGTACAATATCAATGAACGAGTGCACAGAGCCTGCGAGCAGTAAGTCTCATTCTTACGTGAAGGTCTTTTCTTTTTCATTTTTGACATGGCAGCTGCTGGATCATGTCCTCTTCAATCCAGCTCTTTGGATCCACACTCCCGCAGCAGTTCAGGCGAGACTGTACTGCTACCTTGCTACTGACTTTTTGGCTGACACACAGATTTACAGCAATGTGAGGAGAGTTAGTACAGTCCTTCAGACAGTTCACACACTCAAATACTACTACTGGGTAGTCAATCCCAGACAGAAAAGCGGGATCATCCCAAAGGGATTAGGTGAGATTTATTATTAAATTATTTTATGATAGGTACTAATGACAGTAGATACATTATGAAGTTGACAATACTGAAAATGGCATACACTTAATTTTGATATGTTTTTCATGAGATGACAATTATTTAAGCCTTGGAAAAGCACACAATGTCAATTATTTACTTCAGCAAATACGACCATTACATCCATTAAAATGTTTATAATTTTTATAATGTTTAACATTTGAAGAAAACCTTATATGGCAGTTAGTACATACTTACTGATTATTTTTTTATCAAGTTTATAATATTGTGATTATATATTACTCATTTCAGAGGGACCTCGTCCAGCTCACAAAGACATTTTGACTATTCGTGCCTACATTCTTCTCTTCCTCAAGCAACTGATAATGATTGGTAATGGTGTTAAAGACGATGAACTCCAGAGTATTCTCAACTATCTGACGACAATGCATGAGGTAACTTAATCTATTATGAATATTTATATTGTGTTGAATATTGTGAAGAAAGCCCGAAAGTATACAATTTAAGAATATGCATACTTAGGTACTCTTTGTAATATTTGTTTGGACTGTCGGTCACTAGCATAAAGTTAGTATTGATTGAATTGTTTTGTAAGTACAAAAGTACAATACAGTACAATACAATGAGTTCGTCGGTAGCCTGGAGGTAGAGTCTCGGCCTTATGAACGTGAGGTCCGGGGTTCAATCCCAGGTGCCGGCAAACTCCCCTTTCACGACACAAGCTTTTAGCTTACTGTGAAAGGTGTATAAGGTTGTATTTGGGTTTATAACAATCTTAATTTAAAAAAAAAAAAAAAAAATACAGCTGAAGTAAGTAGTTACCTTTGAATTTCAAGATACAATACTTGTGGGCTTGTATATTACCTCCCAGAAGCAATGTTGATTTATACGAGTGCACTCTGGAATATCTAACACTTGTATTTTTATTTCATTTCCATTGATACTCAACTGATATTTAACAATAAGCTATCTAGGTATATTAACATACATATTCTATTTGCTAATTATATTCATCTACTACTTATTCCAGTTAGGCAAAGAAGCTCTGTCCCTTAGCACAGTGTTCCGCAAAGCGTGTGCCGCGGCACACTGGTGTACCGTGGACATCAGTTGGTGTACCGCGGAAAAAAGTCAAGGTTTTGTGAACATAATATACCTAAAAATAGCTGAGAGCTATAAGAGCGAGACGCTTTGTTAAATAAACATTGCTTTTTTCTTTGGTGTACCTCTAAAATTTCTTGACTTAATAGGTGTACCTTGAGTACAAAAAGTTTGCGGAACACTGCCTTAGCACACATTTGTTTTGTTTAGTCTTAAATGTGTAGCCTGATGGTAGAATTTTAGACTTTCAATTTATGATTGGAATCCTGGTGCCAACCTACTTCCCCGTCTGGTCGTGCGTTAGTCTTACTCAACAGTAACATATAATAAATATTTATTTTATTTTATTTCATAATTTAAAATGAAGTGTTACAAAGTTAATGCCTATACAATTAATGAAAAAAAATAATCTTATCTCTATTGTGAATATTTTGTTTTCAGGATGAGAATTTGCACGATGTCCTGCAGATGCTAATATCTCTGATGTCTGAACACCCCAGTTCCATGGTTCCCGCTTTTGATGTAAAGGTACTTTTTGTTTTGAATATTTGAGTGCTGTCTTACTGACATGACTGCTTACAATTCATAAAATTGCTTTCAAATCATATTCATGCTGTTACTTTATATATTGCTCTTCATTCATATTCATAGTAATTCTTGAAACAATAAGCTTTATAGTGAATTGAATTAACATTATTGTTCATTTGCAATTTGATATGCTACATTGAGGTTTCATAATTATGAAATGTAATAATCTTTGAATACTCTCAATACATTTCTTGTTGAAAGTTCCTTCTTGAAAAATAATAATCAACTTATCATTAATTGTCAAATAATGATAGCGTTATTTTTTTGTTTATCAAATATATAATAGTGGTTATGTTATTAAGATGTAAACATTCAAATATTTTATATGTCATGTTGTCCATGGCAAAGTAGTTTATAAAAATCATTTTTTTGTTAAGTGTAATTAGAAACTCACATACTAGTGTTTAAATGTCAATATTTGTTTTCTCTCTCATCATTATTTTGATAGTTATATACAATATGAGTTTTCATTTGAAACTCTATATTTATTTGAAATTTAAATTGTAATTCTAAATGTGTTTCATTTTTCAAGTCATCATTAAAATAAATTATATACACAGAATTATTTCGAGATTTTTCCATGGTGTAAGTATATTTTATTTCTTTACTTTTAGGATTTTTTTGTAATATTCTTTTTTTTTCTATTTGTTGTTTATGTTATGTTCCAGTGTGGTGTGAGAACTATTTTCAAGCTTCTATCAGCAGATAGTCAGCTTATCAGATTACAGGCTCTCAAGTTGTTGGGATTCTTCTTAAGCAGGAGCACTCACAAGTAGGTTTTAATTGATTTTTTTTAAAGATGTTTGGAAATATGTCCACAGTTAAGAGGAATTAATATGTAAGCCAATCATGGATAGAGGTGTTTTCATTATGTGACATACATACACGCAACTCACACATTTGGAATAGGTACATCAGAATTATTTTTAATGTTATGAATAAGAGCATAATAATCTTAATCTGTGTGAATGTTACTAATCTAATGTTTCATTGAATACATTTTAAGGGATATTTAATACTTAATAACAGAATATTGAATACTCTTGAATACGAGTATTCAATAAATAAATGAAGTAGTCTTTGTGGAGGTGTTCAAGGCAAATTTAAAGACCCTATTGTTCAGGAGGTGTTATGATTGTTATTCATGGGCCCTTGCGGTGGTTTAAATGAATACATCATTGACAAACCGTACAAATAAATACTTGTTGTAGGTGGGTTAACATCTAAGATTACTAACTCGTTACCGGGCACTATTACTCCAGCATACCACACCAACAACAAATTGTCTAATTTCTTAAATAATAAAGATCCTCCTGAACCTTTGCAAATAAATGGAGTGTACACACTTAAGTGTGATGACTGCGACACGACGTATACAGGTACAACCAAAAGAAATTTTAAAACTTATTGGAGAGCATGAACTTTGCCTTAAAAATAGTAATTTCTCTGAATTTGCTAACCATATTATTGAAACAGACCACAATTTTATAAGAAAATATAAACACATAAGTAGTTCTTTCAAACACACAAATGTAAATAATTATTTCAAACTATCAGCTTTAATAAAGCTTTAAATTCAAAAACAAACCTTGTGAACAACATAATGAATAATTATAAATCACCCCAGCTTACAATGTTTACAATACCTAATTTATATTTATCTGCTACTTCTCATTATCCAGTTGATTTCTTTTGAGTCACACATTATTTCCATTTTATTTTTTTTGTAAATGAATGACAAAGTGTGGTCCAGAGTAAGTGTCGGATAACCTACTTACATGTGCAGAAGGTTGTCTCAAAAATGTCCACTTCTGAGTTGAATTACTTCTTTTTCACTTAATTTTCTTCCAGACGCAAATACGATGTGATGTCACCACACAATTTGTACACATTGTTAGCTGTAAGGCTAGGGGCTGCACCAGAAGGATTGACCATGCCATGCTATAATGCACTCTATGAGTTACTTACTGAACATGTAGGACAACAAATTCTCTACACCAATCATCCAGAGCCACAAAATCATTACAGGCTTGAAAATCCAAGTATGTTAAACCAAATTGAATAATTAAAATATTTATTTGAAGTATGAATTATATTTCAACATTTACTATAGTTATATTACTAACTATGATAAATTTTGTGCATTGCAGTGATTCTTAAAGTAGTTGCTACGTTAATCAGACAATCAAAGCAGAGTGAACAATTGCTGGAGGTGAAGAAACTGTTTCTGTCAGACATGACTCTTTTGTGTAATAATAACAGAGAGAACAGAAGGACCGTGTTGCAGATGTCAGTATGGCAAGAGTGGCTCATAGCTATGGCTTATATTCATCCTAAGAATGCAGAGGAACAGAAGATATCTGACATGGTGTACTCACTCTTCAGAATGTTACTGCACCATGCCATAAAACATGAATATGGAGGATGGAGGGTGTGGGTAGACACATTAGCTATTGTCCATTCTAAGGTATTCATTATTTTCATTTTATTGCCATTAAAAATTAATCCTATCCTTTTTTGATAACTGATAATTATTATTTTTCATTGTAGGTATCATATGAAGAATTCAAACTCCAGTTTGCTCAGATGTATGAACATTATGAACAGAGAAGATCAGACAATATTACTGATCCTGCTGAAAGACAACAAAGACCAATCAGCACAATTTCTGGTTGGGACCAACCATCAACAACTTCAGGTGTTAGTTCAGCTGATCCTCGATATGCACAGCTTTCAGATGGTCAGGAAACATCTGAAGATTCTCCTACTGAATTCCAAAATCCAACTCCAAGATGGATTAACCATGGCTCACAGACTGAAATAGGAAAAGGTCTCTCGCTTAGAGACATTCAAGGTGAAAAGGCTGGACAAGAGTGCAATTGTTCTAGAATTGCTGGTCAAAACAGTGGTAATACAAATAGTGATATTGTACAAGTGGACATTGACACACGGACTAACTCAGAGGAAGTTGAATATAGTGTAGTATGTAAGGTACATTCCCCTGATAAACATTCCAAACAAATTGATAATGATAGTGGTTGTGATAGTGATAAACATTCTGTTGTTAATTGTGACAATATGTCTCCTATAGATCTAAGTCAATTTAACGCTAGTGTTGAAGATTCTCCCGAGAAGCTGAGTGATGAAAAGGCTGCAGAAATAAGAAAAAACCTCGAAGTGCAACTACTTGATGAACATAAAGAAGCAGCTGAAGAAATTATTAAGGAAATCTTAATTAAATCTGAAAAACTTCTCAATGAATGCGTAGGAGATGTTACAGCTAATCTTAATTCCTCCCCTGTTGTTCAAGATGAAGAATTAGTTTTGGCTTCTCACCAGGTAGTCAATAATCCAACAGATAGCTACAGTGCTTCCAGGGTGCCTGGTGAAATAAGTAGAGATGCTAGTCTTGACTATATTCCAGTTAGGGATATTGATCACATTCTACAAAACATCAAAGATGATGATAAAAATGATAATTTTGACAATGCAGCTTGTTCAAGTCTCTCAGCGAGCGAAACAGCAAGTCCAAAGAGAGATATGGATCTCATAGAAATCACAACTATAAACCATGAAAAAGAAAATGAGCTCTCGGATCCTTCTGAAGCGTACCAAACACCTACTGAACCAAAGAGTCCAAACAAACCTGAAGATGATGTAGTCATTTCTGTCAAAAACGAAGAGGTTTCTGAAGATCCTGGAACGATTGCCAAAAATGTTGTAGATAACATAATAGATGATGCAATAAAAATTGTTATTACAAAATCTGAGAATACAACACCACTTGAAGAAGTTATTTCTTCAGAAGATAAAAGTAATGAGACTGAAGAACCTAGTTATACTTCAGAGGTTGCCGAAGAAATTGTTGAAAGTAAAGAATCCAATAATCTCATTGAAGTTCTACCTCCTGTTACAGAAGTTCAATCTTTCAAAGAGAGTGTGACAGAAGTAGCAAATGTAGTCACTTCAGATAAACCAGAGTCTCTGGTGAATGCTCCTGAAACACCTGCAGTAGAGGAACAGATTATAGTGGAGAAGGAAGTTTCCGAGGAAAAAGCTTTAAATATTGAAATAGTTAGTGATGTGTCGCTAATCCAAGGGGATGAGGGTGATGTTATTCCATTAGATGGTGATTTAATAGCTGAAAGTAAAATCATCATGAGAGAGGAGAAACAAACAATGAGTAGTAATAATAATGATATTGAAAAAACTAAAGATCAAAATGATGTTTTACAAACAGAGAATGCCAAAAATGAAAAGAATCAACCAGAATCTGTAATAGCAGATGAAATACATTCTACTCAAGTACCTACTGAACCTTCTTCTCCTGAAATTCCTCCAATTTCTACAATCAGTGAGAATATATCACTAACCAATCAAGATTCACAAGTAATTCACAATGAGGATGAGGAATTCAGGTCTGAAAGAAGAAGAGAATCTGGAGAAAGAGACATGAATAGAAGAGTTAGTCTTCCAGAAGATGCTGCATCTTCAACACAAGATCATTCGGCTGACAGTAGCTCCAAACAAAGTAATAATGATGACAACACTCTGCCCAAGAGACCTAGGAGTGCATCTACTAGCACCCAAGTGGATTCCAATCATTTTGGTAATTAAATTAAACATTGAAAAGGTTTCTACTATTATTATATTTATTTTGAAAGTTGTGAATTTTTATATGAAACACCGTTTTTCAGACAACAAAAGGCCAAAATGTCAAAGACCAATGTTTTCTCCAGGTCCTACTAGACCACCATTTAGAATACCTGAATTCAGATGGTCTTACATTCATCAAAGACTTCTTTCTGATGTTTTATTTTCTTTGGAAACAGACATTCAGGTAAAAATAAAAACTTTTTGTTTTTGGAGATAACACTGTTTTTTTAATTCCATTGTTTTAATACCAATCTGTTACTAAATATTTTTTGTTTCAGGTGTGGAGGAGTCATTCTACAAAATCAGTTCTTGATTTTGTGAATAGCAGTGAGAATGCAATATTTGTTGTAAATACTGTCCACTTGATATCCCAACTGGCAGATAATCTTATCATCGCCTGTGGAGGACTGCTTCCATTGCTAGCATCAGCAACTTCTCCAAATGTAAATATTTTATTAATCTCAAACTCTATGATATAATATAAACTGTGTATTGTGATAAAGTTACCAACATAACATCTCCCATAAGTGGTTTAGTTTCCTAGTTTAAAATATAGTTTTACAAAATAAATGTCAACCCAATCAATAATACAAATATTCTCTTGTATTTGAATTTAAAATTAAATATTGTTTTTTTTATATTTCAGAATGAGTTAGACGTGATAGAATCCACACAAGGCATGCCAATTGAAGTTGCAGTGTCTTTCCTTCAGCGCCTTGTTAGCATGGCTGATGTACTCATATTTGCAAGTTCCCTGAATTTCGGAGAATTGGAAGCAGAGAAGAATATGTCAAGTGGAGGGATATTGAGACAATGTCTTAGACTGGTGTGTTTGTATATTAAATTAATATAATTTTTTGCATGCTTTTGTAATATTTTTTTCTAATACACTTTATTATGTGGCATTAACCAAACAGACTTGTCACATATATTTACTCTGGAAGCAAAATCCAATATCTAAAATTTAGAACACATCATTTTTATTTTATCATTCATTTATTATATTTGTAACCTATTACAGTTATATAAAAATATAGGATACCTGGGCCCATAGTCAAAACAAATTTTATTGTTACAATTTCGTTTAATTTTGTTGGAATATAGACGACGTTACGAGAATGTGTCAATTTGCATAGCTAAAATACAATACTTTCTCGCAACGTCGTCTATATTCGAATGAAAACGTAACTCTAA
The DNA here is from genome assembly GCA_947579605.1 of Athripsodes cinereus. Taxonomy (NCBI): domain Eukaryota; kingdom Metazoa; phylum Arthropoda; class Insecta; order Trichoptera; family Leptoceridae; genus Athripsodes; species Athripsodes cinereus. Next base: position 17,810,077 of record OX388309.1, read on the forward strand.
AATGTGTTTTAACTAGGGGCCCCGAAGAAATTTACATATTGTGTTGGCTCTTTATAATTAAGCTGTTTTTTTTTTTAACTATTTTTAAGTAGAATAGAAAATAAAAAGTTTTACTGAATCAGCTTTTTAGATTTGGTGAATTCTTCTTAGTATACCGAAGGTATTGTCAGTTATAGATAGTCTAATGAATGCCGTACATTTTTTGTTATTGTTTGTGCTATAAAAATTGAATTGACTTACATAGGTGTAGTATTTCGAACATTTGATCAGTAGTGTTCCTAAACCAAGCGGCAAGCCGACACCTACCATTGACCATGTATTACAATTGTAGCTTAATATATGCCCGGCTTAGCTTAGACATTTGAATTTTTCACCATCAATATGCCTGGTAGATAGAAATAGTGTTGCTAGTAAAGGAAGCATAATATATATGTCGAAAATAAAACTGATCAAGTAATAATCAATATTGTATTGATGAATTATTATAATAATTAAATATAACATTATCCTTGAAGATAATTGAAAAAAAACAGATGTAGTAACTTCAAATCACAAATGTATATTTATTTTTATTACTGACTTCATACTATTTATATTAATTTTTCGAATGTTTTTATTTTAAATTAATAATATTTATATTAGTTGTGGTTTTAAGAAATATGTTTTATATAAAAAAAAAATAGAAAATCTTGAAACATGAAAGATGGTATTAAAATAAACTGTAACATCTGTTTCACGTGAAGTATTTTTTGTATTACAAAATCTACAAAAAGTATAGTGAAATAAAATTGGTGAAATAGATGTCTATGCAAAAACTTCCCAATAAGCAAGAAAATTTTATGAAATGGCACATGAGACAAATTACGGGCATATTGAGGGTATATTAAGCTGCAGTTTGACTGCCCGTAATATTTTTGAGGTAGATAGCTCTTAAATAGTTAAATTTTATAAACATTGAAAGACAGGATTATTGAAATTATTTCGGATCGCATTTCAAAGTCGTTAAGTCCAATTTGAAATATTGGTTCTCATTAGATAAGCACTTGTATTTAAATATAAACTTACTTTTAAAAGATAATTTTGTTAGGTTGTTTAAAATTCCATTGATGAATTGTTTTAATTCATTGTGAACATATTGTAAACACTTTCTCTCATTTTATATTTTATTTTGTTACACAGGTAGATTTGAGTGATTTGGACACTTATTGAGTTTCATTCATAGTCAATGATTTATACTAGGTATAAATGCTCTCTAGTCATTGTTATATTGATTAGGTGTATTTGTGTTGCACAATCACATATTATTTGGTGACGTCATTTGTTCATTTATTATTTATGTGTTTTTGTTACTGTGTGTATATTTAATTATTTGTCTTAGGTGTGCACATGTGCTGTGAGAAATTGTCTTGAATGCAAAGAACGACTGCGGTTGGCCATGATGCATAATGGCTCACACAGAAATGGGTCACCAAAGGTAAGTTTGTTAAGCACCCTTTAGATTAGACTCACTTTGACCCAGGATAAACTGAAGTGCACAATGCAAATATAATTATTTGAATTATCCACCTGGATTAGCACAATACTATTTTCTTCTTATTTTAGAGAATAAAATAGATTACGATGAGGCACACATTAACTTTGATATGTTGATTCTAGCTATTCTATAAACATTATCCTGTATACAACAAATTTTCCTTTAAAGTTCTTCTACTTTGTAAACTCTGGACAGTGTGGAGGTATTCAAAGCAAGGTTAAAGATTCTGTTTTACAGAAGGTGTTATATTTCTTAAATGAACCCTTAAAGTGGTTTTTTTGCAAAACAGTACATATTTTAAATACTTTTTTTAAATTAATATTATTATTACTCTAGAGTTGCATAGTAGCTTACATCTTTAAAATAGTTAATCATCTTTATTATAATTTTTTACATTTTTACTTAATCAATTGACTACAGAGTGGAATTTCTAGGCAATAGACTGTAGCATATTTTTATTAGTGTACTGAGCACATTTTGCCCAACAGTTCTAACTTTACATAGGTATATGAAATCTTTTTATCAAAAAAGTAGACAATTTCAATGAAAGAGGACACAAAGTTATTTATGTTTATTTTCCAACTAAAATAAATTGTATTACATTTAATAGTTTTAAGTGTTGTCTTATATTATGTGATAAGTTTTTTAAATTTAAAATATTAAAATGAATCTTAAAATGTTTGTGACATAAAAGTAATAAAAATAAATTATAATGTCAAATATAATAGTGTAAATGCACTTTTGAGGTGATTTCATTGCATAAACAGAGCCCAATGGAGCCGGTAAGTCTAACTTCTATGTGAGGACTTTTGGTGTTGTTGGGCTGGTTACGTAGAATCGCCTACCAGTGCCATTCGGAGACAATCAGACTGTCACCAGTTTCAGAAGCAAATTGAAAACTGTACCCTTCACGGGTGCCCTTGAGACGGTCTAGGGACTGTTAAATGGCGTCTAAACAAAATCATCCAAAATAATCATCAAAAACAGGACAATATAGATGATTCATTAATAATAATTATCAAGCAAATATATTTGTCTGAGAGAAATGGTGCTCGGAGACGTGGCCATCCTAGGATCAAATGTAAAGATCACGTAAACCAGATCCTACAGGATGGTCATGTGTCAAGCACATTGAATAGGAGAGTATGCATGAGGAATCGTGTGACAGTGACGGAATCAAAAGTTCTATGCAAGGTTAAGAAAATGTTCTGCTCGATCATTTCTGACCATTTCACGAGGAAGCAACATGATTGTATTTATGTATGTACGGACTTTCTTAATAAGTAAAAAAATACTAACGCTGCTCAGAACTCGCCATTACACCGATGTCTTACCAAATACAATAATTTGAAGAAAGTGAGGTCCATGGACGTATTCTGTATGTCTTGGAGCCTTTTCAGGAGCCACATTAGACAAGAATGATAAATTTGATTTGTTTTTATTTTTTTTCTCTTTCTGTGTTTTGTACCCTACTGGCAGTTATAATAAAAAGAACCATGAAATTAAAGATGGGCTGATTAAAATACATATGTTATTAGGGCTAACTTATTGTGTTGTGTTTCCAGAGTGTTGTAGATAGCCTGAGTACATCCAGTCCAGTGAAGGACCCTGAGAGGTTACTACAAGATATGGATGTCAATAGGCTAAGAGCTGTTATCTACAGAGATGTGGTAAATTATTCATTCTGTTTAATTTACTATTGGTGTAATACAAATAACAAATTAATTCTGTGGTATGCTAATCAATCAGCAGAAATTATTCTGGGAAACAGTTCCTTGTTAACTTTTGTTGGATCAATTGTCTTATTCTATAAAATTTGTATTATATTCCTAGAGTTCACAAAATTTTTAAGATGAATCAAGGATTGTAATAAATTTAAACGTCCACACATTCAAATTTGAGTGCATTCCGAAAATTAAAAACATAAAATCCTCACAATACACCATATTTATGTTGTTAAAGTGGAGTCAACAGTTAGATGGAAACCTTTATCTCTATTAAACAAACATCTTGCACCAATGCGGCTGTTTACTACATTTATTCCAAAGACTTGTTTAAGTGTTTGAGTGCTAATCATCAATATACAGACAATTATTTATTGTTATTATTGTCATTAGCACTCTTGCGGTTAACATAAACTCATAATATTTATATGATAAAAATTTCATAATATTTTTCAGGAGGAAACTAAGCAAGCTCAGTTCTTATCATTGGCCATAGTTTACTTCATATCTGTGCTTATGGTATCTAAGTACAGAGATATTCTAGAGCCTCCACCTCCCACCGCACCCTTATCTCCAGTGGTTCAAAGGCGTGAACACCAGCCACACCACGGGAAACACGAACCTCAAGGTACTATTATTGAGCTTTCTGTACATTAGTTTTGTTTTTTTACACTTGTATCAATAATACTCCAATTACACAATTTCCAGAAAACAGAACCTTTTACGTTGATTGTTTTTTATAACTTAAACAAATTTTTCAAATTACATTATTTTCAAACTACTGACATCATAAAGTGATTCCGTTTTCTGTATTTTGTAGAAAAGATCTCCATATTTTTTCCAATAGTAATAAGTCACACATAGTAAAGATTTGTAGTTTTTGTTTTTATGAGACATTATAATGGCATGATTGTTTTTGTGCTAATGAGTGTTTTTATGACATAATATTTCATTTGAGTGTTGCACATAGATGCACTTGTTTCAGTTTTGGACACCAGTTTGTTAAAATTATATTCACTTTTAGTATGTGTGATTTATTTCTTTTATTGTTTTTTTCACGTATTAGTGAGAACTTTCATTATATAATCAATATGTACTAGTTTTCAATATAAGCGACTGGTGTTGCAAGCTTTCCACAGCAATTTCATTTCTCACACAGTCACGCAATAATCAATACTTTTGGGGAAAGCTGCACATCTCTAGGGATTTGTATATATTGTTCCATACGTCTGCAGAGTCCAAACTTTAATTAATGAAATTGTTTCTTTTTTTACACGCGGCTTGGTGATTTTTTCATCTGGTAATATTTGATGATTCATATTGGGATACTGTAACCGAATAATTCTAATATGAAACATGTAAATTTCTTGACTTAATTGTGTTGCTTTACCTGTTATCTTTTATAACAGTAGTTTCCACATCCAGACCACTGTTCCCCCAATGGTCACACCATGTCTACCCCCAGTTCCTACCAGGGACACATCCTAATGCAACTCAGAACTCTCAGTACTTATCCAATCATAACTCACCCAATATGGTTGATCAGTCTAATACAAAGCATTTGCACCATCACCACAGAGGGAATTACAGTAGTAGTGCTGCAGCACAATACCACCATTACAAGATGGCTAACCATCACAACAATCACACTAACAGTTACAATACTAACATCAACAATAACTCACAATATGCCAGGCTTGGAAACTATCACCGTGCCCACCCAGGTAATGGTTCCATTGTGCAATCGTACACCTATTTACTTACTTTATTGTCTATCTTTATGTTTGCTCCTCCTTCCTCTATTATGTACCATATTATACTACTCTCTCTTTTTCTCTGCACGCTTCTCTAGAATTTGTTCCACCGCGTCCTGTGAAATAATTCATATCACAGTGACGACACCATTCTTCACCGCTTCACTACAGATCTCTTTTTATTTTCTCATATTCTCATAACAATAATTTGATTAGCATGTCATTGTACCTAATACTATTCAATACTGTTTGCACTGTAAATAAATTTCAATTACTAAATGATAAATTTTTAATTTGATTCGTTTTTTTTTTTCAAAAATATGTTTATGTATTTAGCAAATTTATACCACTAGCGTGAAAAATAAACAAAGTTCACAAATCTATTTCTTCATCATTTAAGATAATTTTTATCAAATTGTCTTCTTGCCATTGCAATGAGTTATAGGTTTATATTGTTATGTGTTATATAAATTGTTTAGGCTGAATTCTAAAGCACTATGTTTATCTTTATAATTCTATTTTGAAAATACTGTTTATAAATACATGAATTTTATTATTGCAGGTCCGCCGCATGATGATGAATATGCAGTTATAGTTGTGGACGAGAACAATTCCTCCGTACTGCGTGATCAAGATTCTCCTTCTATAAAGGTTTGTTGTTGTACAACTGCATTATCTTTGTTTTCATACTTACATATCCACCACCTTTAACTGATGGTGAATGTAGTAAATTACCTTACATTTAAATTGTACTTTTCTCAATTAATCAATTTCTTGTGATAGAAGTGCAGAGTGCTAAACAACAATTTTTTTATACCTATCCATTTGTACATACCTATTTGATCCTCTTCAGATTTATGTACTCTATAAGGATGTTATTGTTGGAGCTTTAGTATGTTAACACTATCCCTGGAAATCCCCTCAAATGTATGTGTTTTGTATTTTCATATCCCATCCATTTTGTATTGTTGCAGATTGACAGATAAACAATTCTTAACTGCTTCAAAATAGTCAAAAGAAATATTTTTAATTCTCTATTGAAATAACTACTACTACTACTATACCATCACGGCATATTCCACAAGTGGGGTAGTCAGCATACCAATTCCATGCAACAAACATGCATGCTGTCCTTTCTGTTCCAATAAAAAAATTAAAATTTTAGGATGGGTTGCAAACCTCACCCTGAATTTAAGATGCAAAATGTCTTAAACATGATATTTCACGAATACCTGCCTATTACAGGACATTCGTAACTCAAGAAAAATAATGAGGGACCAATTCTCTGCTGAGTGCTTCATGGAATGTAAACATATTAAATTGACATATTGAAGCATTCAAAAATGGTTTATTTAATATTTTGACTAATTTCAATCCATAATACATATTTTATTCCACCATTTTATTATCCATCTGTTTTTTATTATTTTACGTAAGTACCTACCTACATTTTTATTGATACTCATTATTATCTTTGTTAGATTTCATTCATTCTCCCATCAAAGATATTTTGGAAGGATTTTAGCTTTGAGTCCTTTAGTTAGAGAATGTATACTAGTTGATTCCTTTGGTGTCTATCTGTAATGTTTTGTTATATTGGCTTTACTTTGGGTCTGCATGCTTCAGTGAAGCTATTTCTTTTATAAGTTTTTCATTATTTGTGCATCTTTTTTCTAATACATCTGTTGTCTCGTGGTCTTCCAAGCCTTGATTTCAATTATTTTTACATAATTACGTTCTATTTCAAATCAATTTATTTCTTATTAGGTATTGTTGTCAATTAATGTTATATTTATGGTTCCTATGCCTAATTTTATTCTTTCTGTTTTTTTTTTGTTTTTTTTTTTTTGTTATGGGATGATCTTTGCATATTGTTTCCATGTTTCATTTGGTGTAGCCATGTGGTGATGACGGGTATAATGCCTATTTGGGGTATTGATTTCACATGAGGTGCACTCTTTGTGTGCTCAACCAAAAAGCAGCATGTTGATGATTCTGATGTGGTGGTTTATTTTTAAATTCTCTTTCACAGTGATCTATTTCACATGAATAATATTATTCTTGTATTACATCTTTGCTATTTTTATTTCAGATCAAAGTGGATAACTTTAATCATGTGTATAATAACAATCAAATAATGTTTTACTATCACATTTCTATTGATTTTAGTACATCTGGGGATATGTAGTTTTTTTTCATTTTAGATTATTTATTTTATTTTAATTTATTCAGTTACATTTTTATTTTTGTTATTTTATGTTATTTCACCAGAAAGTTACGTCTGATGAGAAGAGTTCCCCACAAGCAGCAGCCAACGATATTAAAGAAGGACCACTTTATCAGTCAGCTCTCAACACTAAATCCAACAACAATCAAACTAAGGTTAGTATCCCTCAACATGGCTGCTATTCATTCTGTCACAATATTGGGAGATACACACATACACACACATATACAGTAATGGTTTAGCGATGATATGATTCTAGTGTCAAAAGAGAATCCACCAGGAAGTAAAACACAAATAGAGTAGTAACAGAGTTCACAAATAGGTAATGTCTTAGTAAATCTTCCAGTGGAAGACAAATTATAAAATAATTTTGGCATTTTTCATAGAGTTTAATGGTTAATGGTTTGATTAGAAAATGTTTTGTAAATTAAAATAAGAATAACTAAATGGTAAGTGTCACATTATGTTTTCTAAAAAGTTTATATAAATTTGGTGATACAATTTCTCAACGGCTGATTATTGGTTGAAATAAACAGAGTTGATGCTACTTCTACTGTTGCCATAATATAAAAGCATGTGTGTATATATATATATATGTGTATTGGCAAGGCTCAAAAATTTCGCTTGAAAACCATAGACACCATAGACGTTACAAATGAGATTGACAAAGTGCGGTCCACACGTTCAGTATTATTTATTGATAAAATCACCCGCAGACAATACCACAGAAATGGCGTTTTTCATAAAATAAAATGTCTACGTACACATGGTTTCATCTCACATGCTCTGAACACAAGAATATTGAAAAACATGTGAAATTTTTATGAAAAAACATATATTTAGTATTAGAAAAAAATATGCTTTGCTAAAATACTATACTACTATACCCTCACGCCGTATCCCAAGTGGGGTAGGCAGAGAGAACGGAACGCCACACAGATCTATCTTTACACACTTCCTTCGCTTCCTCCACATTCATACAGTTTCTCATACATGCACGTCGATTCCTCTTACTCAATACGCGGCCGTCCTTGAGAATTTGATCCACGTGATCAAACCACGTGGTTCTCGGACGTCCGCGCTTCAAAATATATTGAATTTTAATAACATTTTTATCTTAACTTACATAAAAAAAAATCAAACGTTATAACAAAATTAAACATTTTCGTCACTTTCGACATGTATTTCAGCAAAACAGTCCTGACATAATTATGTACATACAATATTTGTTGCGCAATAACTTTGCGCATCTATTGCACCCTTTTTGTCCTTCTATTTTCCTTGGACGGACATACTGCGCATGCACTTTCTCTACCTAAAGGTATATTTTTATTTTCCGATGGCACAAATCGGGTGATTTGGTTTCTCAGCTGTTTCTGCAAAGTGATTACGTCAGATCTTCTACTTATATGGGGTTTAGTCACAGCCAGAACAATTTGTCTACCTATAAAAATATAAAATAAACTCATCAAAAACAATAAAAAAAAAACCCAATCAATGAATCAAAACGAACTAAATATCTATATTATTAGGATATTTAAATCAATTAACATTACATGCATTGAAAACTAATAATATTTCAACTACGGTAAAAAAATAGACACTTGAATTTTACTTACTTGAGTAGTCACGCAGTGAGCAATTTTCCGCCAAACACGACATGCTGACTACAACGGATGGCGGCTACAGTCACCCGTGCACTGAATTTCTTTAAATTACTAAAACAAGGAGGTGAGGTATGGGGGGCAGTTACTAGGATTCTTGACCTTGACAAATACATTGTATAATAAATATCACGATTTTTTTATGTGGGTGGCAAAATGCTCATAGCGCGAGCACTCTAGGATTAAATGAACATTGTAACTTAGTCAATAGTGGTTTATGAAGGTTATTTTAAAAATTATAATTTAATAGTTTAATGATAGGTTTGCAGGTTTAAGTGATAGGGGGGATTTTTGTCAGAATCAGCAATGATTTTGAGCCTTGTTGATAGATGATAGCGGCTCAGTTTATTATTCACAATATCCTAACAATTTCACGCTTGTATGAATTTTTCTCTAGCCAACAGCAAATGAGCAAAATAAGAGATCATCAGTAACATTTTTGACACTGGTTTGTATTATGATATGTTGTTATGGTTTGGATCACCTCAGTTTGGTTGGCAGTAGGTAATATTGTGTTATTGTGTGCGCATATAACTCAGTTGGTACATGTATCTCATGTCATGTGTGATATTATGGCGCTTACACATTGCTATTGTATGGAGTGCTTTGTGTAGAACTTGATAAGTCCTGTATTATATATCTGTAGGATAAGTAACACTTTATAATTTATTATATTGTATCAAGTTATATAGTATACTAAGTATGTAACACTTATATTGCATGACCAACATTACAATCACAGCTTATATTTTACAATAACTCACATTGACATATATTGCTTTAGATCTCATCCACCCACCCACCCACTTATTTACACACATACATAGATTACACTCAAATATTTATATCCTTTTTATTTTATTTTCATGTCCAATTAGATATAGAATCTGCACTTTTCACATAATTATGAAATATCTACATCCGTCTTTTATTTTAATTTGACACCTTCACCAATCAAAGTAAAATGAAATAAACATTTGTCACTTGGCATTGTCAAATATTCTGTGGAGTTTATGGCAAAGAAAAGAAGGTCTCTCACCCTTTTTTGTCTTAAGTTTTCTAGTGTCCCGTTTAAGGCAATATAAGACAATTAATGTCTACAATGAAATTAAGTATTATTGTGGGAAAATATGGATGATTAAAAAAGATGAATCAAATTATTCACATAATTTCAAGTCGAAAGCATTTTGACAGAGCTACCAGTTTATAAAACTTATTTTTATTTTAAAAAGATGAATTTGAATTTGAAATAAACCCAAACACATCTCAAACACCATCGCATAAGCAATATGCTTGTATTGTGAAGGTGGAGTAAGTCGGCAGAGTGTGAAATCGAATCCAGGTCTCCAAATTGAAAATTCGAGACTACCATCAGACTAGCAACCACCTCAGCTTTTTAATAAGATCATAGATTTGTAGTATGACCATACATATTACAAGGAGGATGTAGATATTTTAGAAATGTACTCATAGGACAGAGTGTTTCACTATTTTATGCAAAATGTTTACCTGTCTACAATAACAGTATGGAGGTATATAGTTATAAAATAATATTGTGAGGTGTAGGTATGTACAGTTTTATTCTCTACAACTTGTGTACCTTTTTATTAGCAGCTTGCCTATGTACTTTCTATATTTAAATCAGCGATGCACAAACCGCGGGCCGCTTGGTCCTTGGTCCATATATCAGTGAAGTATGAAATATTTCAAATTCCTATACCATTTTGGAAGTTCGGCGACGGGGAGTAGAAATTCAAACACGTAACATTTTTAGTATCCGGTATCAACACAAAAAATCAGTACAAATACCCGGTACATCGTAGAAAAGGGGGGGGGGTAGAAATTTAAATGTGAGCATATCTAGAAATTAAAACATTATTTTCTTATAGCGAACCTGTCCTGGCTCATAATCTTCCTGTTCCCTATAAGTCTGTGCATCCCTGATTTAAATTCATTATTCTTTTTTCTTCAATTATCCACAGGCATTTATGATGATGATTGATAATAAGCTAATATTTATATATATAATAAAAATGATAATATTTATTATTGTTTAGTATTATTATTGAGTATAACTAGGCTTCGCAGACTCCAATTTTACATCATCTAGTGGTGCTCTATACTAATGGCACTGCGTACTCAAAAGTTACACTAAATAATAATACATTTTGTTGATTTTATTATACAATTAAAATGAAGTGACGAGTTAATGCCGATGCAATCAATAATGATGTAAATATGACCAATCTGAATGGATTTCGTTGAGTACAGCTGATGTGAAAAAGAGGCAATATGTATTTTGATTTGTTGAACGGTACATTAATCATTATTTTAAGAATTTTTATATTTTTTTTAAATGAAATATTAAATATTGTTTCCATTAGAGCGTGGATTCAATTGAAGATGTTGCATCAGTCAATCTCAATTCAACCGAAACAACCAACAATGATATGGAAACATCCAGTGAGGTAATGTTGGATGATAATAAGCAAGTGGCAAGTAATGATGAGTCATGGACTGATGTCAATCTGAATGAAGACAATGACATGGGAGAGCAGATGAGGATAGCACACGCTGCCAGAGATCAGGAAGGAAATATTCATGATGGTAAGATATACAGTTTAAAACATTGTTAAATTTATTCATACTGTCATCGTATAGGTATTTTGATAGTCTTATCATTTGCCTCAGAGACTATTAAAACACCTTAATATTCTATATTATAGCAAATAGCACAAAACATTAATGTTATGTTATGTGTGTTGGTTACTTTTACTTTATGATTTATTGTTGGTTTCAATAATCTGCCTATCCATTGCTATCAGTTTAAATCTAATCTATAAAATGAATGGATAAACAGATTATTAAAACCGGCCATTATACAAGGGGTATTGTTGAAATGCAGCTAATAACAACATCAAAATTTGAAATCAAATATTGTAATATCTTTTTTTTTGTAACAATTTGGACTGACTTGTTATTTCATCTTTAGATCAACTGGACAAACAACATCATCATCGATCAATACCACCAGATAGAACAATGGAACCACCACTCCCACATGCCCCTATTGCTCGTCCATCCAGATCTCATCCCCACCATCCGTCACACTTAGGGCATCACCCACACCATCCAGCTCCTAATCTTCCTAATTTGATTCCTCCTCAAGAATCATCTCACAATAGGGAGTCCAGCCTGACACAAAAACTAGAAACTGCTCTAGGACCAGTGTGTCCACTTTTAAGAGAAATAATGGTGGATTTTGCTCCATTCTTGTCAAAGACACTAGTTGGAAGTCATGGACAGGAATTGTTGATGGAAGGCAAAGGTATTCACTCTTTTCAATTAATACATTATTGTTGAATAGATAACCTTTCCTTATCAAGGGATGTTTATGAATATGACTGTTCTCTATTTATTGATTTTCAGGTCTCACGACTTTCAAAAACAGTACATCGGTAGTGGAATTAGTTATGCTTCTATGTTCTCAAGAATGGCAGAACTCATTGCAAAAACATGCCGGATTAGCATTTATTGAATTAATAAATGAAGGAAGATTGTTATCTCATGCTATGAAAGACCATATTGTCAGAGTTGCTAATGAAGCAGAGTTTATTCTAAACAGAATGAGAGCTGACGATGTTCTAAAACATGCTGATTTTGAGGTTTGTTATAGCGTATTATATCTTATTTTTCCATTTTTACTGATCCCCTCAGCCCTGTTGTAAGCCCAACAAACGCTCAGGTGCACGCAGTGTTCACCCCCTCCTCTCTTGCATAAATATTTTTAAGAGACCTTTTATCAACACAGATATTTATAACTAAAAACTTACTACTACAACATATAACACCATCACGGTATATCTCACAAGTGGGATAGTCAGCAGACCAGCTGCATGTAATAAACATCCAAGCTATCCTCTGTGTGCCAACAAATATCTTAATAAACTTTAAATAAAATTTCAAAAATCATAACAAGGTCATAGCTATTATTTTTTTTAAAAATTATAATTTTGCACTTTATTAATTTTTATAAAATGACATTTTATATCCTTATTAATATTAATATATTGAGTCATACTCTAAATCAGGGGCGGGTAAACTTTTTGGATGAATGGCCAAATTCAGGAATTCATAATTATTGGCAAGTAAAATATAATTTTTATATGTACTTTTTTTATTATCATGAAAATGCATACAGTGTCATGCAGTGTGCTTTGTTTTAGTTATGCCGTTATGAGCAAGATCCGAGATGATGGATTTACAAGACATTTTTATATTTAGTTATGTTATGATGTTATACATAGTAATAAACTACTGGTGACATGCAACAGATAACTTTTATTATTTTTTTTTATTGAAATAATAATGATCACAATTACATGCAATAAATAAACAAAAGACATTGTTTGTGCATAAGGATATGACTACCACACTAACCATAAGGCTGTGTTGTGGCAGAAAACTATAAAAAAAACTTTGCAGTTAATGTTTAATTGATCTGTCCCTTCCATTTGGATTAACTATAGATCATAGGAATCTAAGTAAATTCACAAAATCTAAATGGAATCTGTGTTAACATAGTGTTGGCAAATGAATGTAGCAAAAGTTACAAAACTGATACTGAAATGGTTGTAAGGACTGCTTTTGCAATTGAATTATGAGATGACTGTCTTTTTTTATCTCTAAATTGTAAATTTATTTTGTTTGTTTTTATTTGATACAGTCACAATGTGCTTCAACGATCCTTGAAAGAGCAGAGGAGGAAAGAATGTGTGACCATTTAATAACAGCAGCTAGGAGAAGAGATGGTGTTATTGCATGCAGATTACTAGAAAAAGTCAGACATATTATGTCAAACAAACATGGTGCATGGGGATCTCATCAACTTGCTGAACAAAAGTAAGTGATAATAAATTTAAGGAGTATGATTTTTTTCTGAATTATATACACAAAATATAGAAGCAAATCCTTAGGAACATTAAGAACTATTAAAACTTGTGCAAATTTATTATTTGGTTTTTAATGAAACTTAAATTATCCACACATTAAGATCTTTTTCAAACAAATCAATCATCAAAGGTTCCTAGTTGCAAATAGATATTTAATTTGGAATGATAATAATGACAAATATCTTTATTTCACAAAAGAAGTATACAATAAAAACATGCCAACATTATTACTGAATTAATAATTTTCTGCAATGGGTGAGTTTATTGCAGAAACGCAATATCTTCCAACTAACCCATGATCAAATTTATGAAGGAAAATTCAGTAAAATTTGATGATATTGATAATGATAGCTTTGTTTAACTTGAGTTTTTAAATCTTTTACTTAAACATTGAAGACATTCTCCCATATCTGGATATGTCAGAAGTCGGGGACTTTTATTCGCTCTTCTAAGTAAAACTTTTGTCCACACGGGCAGGCACTGATGCATAACCTGAGGGGCTGGCCGGCCAATATCGACTCTTTTTTTATCTTTCTCTTTTGAATCTTTTTCTACTGAAATTATGCAACCTGCAAAATAAACCCACATATTTATTCAAACTAAGGCAACAGAAACTTGCCAAATAAAAAGTAATACCAGCCTTTAGAACTGGTCGAGAATGATTTCAAAGAATTGAAAACAATAAAAATCTAATTTTCTGGAAGTTGACCCTTTCACTACTTTTGTTTGACATAATTCAATCCACTTTCAGATATTATTTTATTTGGCTTCAAAAATTGTTTTTTCCCCTATGTGCAAAGTTTGACTTGTTATAGAAAATTAGGACTATCTCAAATTCTTGTACATTGCTTCTGATGATAGTAGCATAAAATATATCTGTAAATAAAAAAATACCAATTGTGATATTATATTTCGTCTTCGTTTTGAAATAATGATGTGAAAATGAGAAATTTGCTATTTTAGAATTGTAAATTTGAAGCAAAATTTAGTAAATTTTTGGATAGATATCAATGATCAAATATATTTTTCAAACTAGTTTTTTTTTTAATTATCATAATATGTTAATAAACGAAAAACAAACAATATTTTTTGCAACAATATATCTTCATTAAAAATCACTCAGGATAGGAAAATGATCGCAAAAAAACATCCGAGTGAAATCTCGAGAGTCTCAACACATACTGTAATTAACAGGCAAAACATGAAAAATTTAAGACATTCAGCAACTTAGTTTGGTTGTCTTGAAATTGATTACATCTTGATGAAGTTGAGGAATATGGATAATACAAATTTGATGTGCTCTTTATATTAGGTTACCATATTGGAAATTAGATTTATGGGAGGATGATGCCAGAAGAAGACGGCGACTGGTGCATAACCCCAGAGGATCCTCCCATCCAGAAGCCACACTGCATCAGCTTAGTGAGCAGAGTACTCCTCAGGATGCCATTTTACAGGTATTTTATAAAAACATCCATTGCAGTATGTTTGGTTTTGGATTGAATTTCATAATTTTTATATTGAGAAATTTCTACATTGAAATGCTCTTTTTTACAAAAATATATTATTTTAATAGAGACTACTTTATTAGGTAATTCAGTTTATATTAATTTTGTAGTTTTCTTGTGGTAACAAGTTTGTTTCTGAATATTTTGGAGATATGGCTCATGCTATGAAACTGTCCTTGATAGCTATTCTCGAGTGTGTTCAGTTGTGCTTCAGTTAATTTTACATAGATGGCAGTGCATATCAGTTTTTAATTGTTACGTACATTTTTATTTTTAATGTAGGCTCGAGAGGAGTTCCATTCCCAGTTGGTTAACTCTCGTACTGGACAGCATGGCGCCAGCTCCGAGCTGATGGACGATTCTGAATTACTCATTGACGATAGGGAACTTGATGTAGACCTAACAGGTATGTATTATCCTTTGTGACTTCCCTGTTAGTTTAGTATAAATCTATTTATTGACTAAAGAAAAAAATTACCTCAGTTTTTAGGACTGGCTATAGACTTATAATATTATCCCATACAACCAAATATGGCTGTGGTGACTAAATAAATGTAAAATAATCTGTACTCATATTCCGGTCGCGGTATTGTTTCTCTTATTACAGTTTGTGTCTGTGTGAGGTTTATGACACACACTGTGCACAATGTGTTAATAGTCTGTGTTTAGATTATGTCTTAGAAGCTTAGAACATTATTTAAAAAAAATATATATCTGGGTTTTTGTTATAAACCCAAATACAATCTTATACACCTTTTACAATAAGTTACTAAAAGCTTGTGTCGTGAAAGGGGAGTTTGCCGGCACCTGGTATCGAACCACGGACCCCATGTTCACAAGGCCGAGACTCTACCTCCAGGCTACTGACAAACTCGTAAACTAATTAAGTGTACATGTAATGTTAAAACACTGTGTACACCGAGCAGTGAACTGATATGGGAAACTCATTTCAAGATCATTCTCAAAACTAGTGTTCCATAAGTGGCCATATTAGAACAACAATGATTAATGTAAAAATAGTGTCTGAATGTAATTAACATGTTCTGTTATAAGAAAATTGATATATCAAATTTTAGTTTTAATAATTTAACCCATCAGTGATATCTATTGTTTACAATCATTTACTAGACTAGTAACGCGTTATCTTAATTATAGTGTTTTACTATATTCTATACTATATTATACCTAACGCCGTATCCCAGGTGGGGTAGGCAGAGAGAAGGGAACACCATATAGATTTATCCTTGCATACTTCTTTCACTCTCTCTACATTCATCCAGTTTCTCATACATCCATGCCTATTTCTCTTGCTCAACACACGCCCTTCTTTAAGAATTTGATCCGTGTGTTCCAATATTAATAAAAATAATAATAGTTTGTATAATTGATGGAGCCACAGTTATTGACACTATGTTTGATGTATCGGTCTACAATAATCACTCTCTCTTTATTTTCACTTCTGACATTCCATAATATTTACATATCATTATTATATTTCTTTAAAGTAAAGCATCGTGATCTATTCAAAAACTACTGGCAATATTCAACGCCTAACAACGGAATTAAAGGTTTTTGTTCTATTGCTTCCAATTGGATCGTTCATGGAACATAACGATTTTAACAGAATCTAAATATAATCTGTGACCTAAGTTTCCCATTTTCATTTGCCTTTGATTAGTAAGTGTTCACACTGTGGCTGATCTTTTTTAACTGTTGGAAAATTAGTGTAGTTTAAGTTACCAAACTAATACCAATGTGGTTATATGGCATGGTCATATTCCACTATACTTCATGATTAGTGTAGTTTAAGTTACCAAACTAATACCAATGTTGTTATATGGCATGGTCATATTCCACTATACTTCATGATTAGTGTAGTTTAAGTTACCAAACTAATACCAATGTTGTTATATGGCATGGTCATTAGGGTGGAACACTTTTGTATGAAAAATTTTTTTTTTTCGAATATCGAATTGGAATACCTGGCAAAAGTTGCCTTATATAATTGTAAATAACACCCAGTAATTTGGAAGTTCTAGCTCAACAGCAAGAGGTCCCGCCATAGACTTGAAATTTCAATTTTTAAGTTTTTACAGACGCTTTGTTAAGTACACCCTATTAACAAAATATTAACTAAATATAATATGTTATGCATTTATATGATAAGATAAAAGTATATTTTACTTAATAGAATCATTTATTTTAAAAATATACACAGTTTCAGAAAGTTGTGTCGGTATGAATAACGTCATTTTTCATAACAAAAATCCTTTTTCGTCTCAAATTTTGGCATGAGCTTTCGAGACGCTAAATTAGATTTTACAAAACCCTATCTTCTTGTCTTATCGCATACACGTAGAGCTGCTTCTATCACACATTTTACTGATCTTTCCACAGCTTGTGTGTGGTAAGGCAGTCTCATTAACTCCAAAAACGATTCTCCTCCATTTTCAATAAGATGTTGTAACTGCTTATCGAAAATATTCATCAGTATTGAGGTTTCGTATTTATTTTGTTGCCAGTTTATCAAGTCTATGTAAGAACTTGCATTTAAGTCCACTTTTGGCACCTCAAACATGCGTGAAACAGAATTTTTATTCACTTGACGAGCTTTTAAAATGCGTCTGGCAGCTAGTTCTCTAATGTGCTTACGCGTATCTGTTATCGTACTCAACAACAAGTTTTCTGGTTGAGCAAAGTAACTGTTCCGAAATAAAACAGGGTCCACAATCGCTAACAATTCGTTCGACAAATAACTAGTGCTGTTAATGAGCTTCCATAAATGTTTTGAACCATCTTTAATGCTATACCAATTTGACCTGCAAATGATTTAGATCCTGCTATAGGGCTATCCAAATAGGAAAACAAAGCGTCAATAGCAACTCATTGGCGTATAAGAGACAAATTATCCAATGCAATGGTTGAGATAGTCTATTTTCCAAAAAACCAATCACGCCTCCCACATTCCCTGTATTTTTGGTTGTTCCATTACATCCAACAGTCATTATACTCTCTGGTGATATATTTTCAGTCGTCAAAAAGCCGTGGATAGCTCTTTCAATATTTCTCGCACTGCCCGATGTTGGAAACACATACCCAACATAAACAGAACCTGGTTCTTTAATAATCGAAACATGTTCCTCTTGTACAATCACTTTAAATCTCTTCGATCTTTTTCAAACAGTTTTAGCCGTCTGGTTTTTCCTTCCATCAAAATATAAGTCAGAAATTTCTGTTACTCTTTTTTCTGTTAAAATTTGCTCGCAAACTTTCTGTCTTATTCTTCTGAGTTTCATCCTGCCCACGACGTTAGTCGACTGCGCCTCAGAGTCAGCATCAGAAGCAGAATAAAGAACATTTATGATACGATAACCGCCGCAGCTCGGTCTGATACTCCGTATCTACCGCATACAATCGTCAAACTATGAAGACTGGCATCCGTGAGCTTTATAGGCTTTTGATCCACTTTGTTCGCGGTGTCAAGACCATCTGCGGCCGACGAACAAGAAGGAAGGTCAACATTAGAACTAACTTCAGATCTATTTAGCCTATATAAAGAAAAGGAAATTTCTTTAATTCTTGTATTTGAATTATGCCTGATTTCTTGTTTAAGAGCACGTAATCTTCTTTTCTGCAATTTTTTACTCTAGATAAGATCCGTTCTTCCTAAAACCATTTGTCTGTTAGTGCGTTGGTCTTCTAAAAATATTTGTTCCTCTTTTGGCACTTTATTTTCTCTCAAACAAGTACAGTTTACAAATTCTTTACATTTACATGCAGCTATGTCAAAAAGCTTTGCACTTTGTACTCTGAATTCTTCTACCTTTCTTTCCTTTAGTTTCTCAAAGACTTTTTCAAATTTCAAACAAAATCAAACAAATTAAATCAAAACATTTTGAGTGATATTTTTTAAGTAACTGTAAAACTCGTTTGTGTGTAACAATTGAAATAGAAGATTTTATTCATACCTAATTCTTCAATTTTTGTTTCAACTGTTTCGGCACTTTTCCAAAAATGTAGGTTATTTTGTGGTGCTGTTCTTTATTTTTAAGTCTTGTCGAACCCATTCAAAGAATTTCATAACATTCTCATACGTAAGTAGTATATTCTCCTTGAACTCTGCACTTTCACCAAATATCGGACATTTTAACTTTTGCCTTGTAGAAGTCATATTTATACACTTAAAAAACGTAGGTACATCAACTAATACCTACTGGTGAAAATAATTGACGGGCTACCTTCCACCTTGAGACAATATTATCGACACTAGTTGAAACGAAACACTGCAAATTCGTAGATCGAAGCGTGCTGCCCCCGCTTTGTCCCGCACTTTGCTCAACTGTCCCAGTACCAAAGTATATTAAAATGATGAAATATTTGATTGCAACTGCTAGTTAACTATATTTGAATATGTTTTTGAATAAAATAAACTTATTTTAATAAGTTCTGTATCGTTTTGTAGGCCGCGCAAATAGCCCCTAAATTGTCCTTTTTGTAAATATTCGATGTCTTGTCGGGGGCTCTTACCGTTGTCTGATAATTTTTATATTTTTAATGCAGGCAATTGATGGCAAAAGGCAACTAAATACAACTATTCCAAATCAAAATTCGAGAAAAAAAAATTTCGTTCCACCCTAATGGTCATATTCCACTATACTTCATGATTAGTGTAGTTTAAGTTACCAAACTAATACCAATGTGGTTATATGGCATGGTCATATTCCACTATACTTCATGATTAGTGTAGTTTAAGTTACCAAACTAATACCAATGTGGTTATATGGCATGGTCATATTCCACTATACTTCATGATTAGTGTAGTTTAAGTTACCAAACTAATACCAATGTTGTTATATGGCATGGTCATATTCCACTATACTTCGTGATTAAATACTTTAATATTTTGCTAAAATGAATAAATTGTAAAACAAAATGTTGTATACATTTTGTTTCAGCAGCATTTTGTGATTGAAAGTCCCAGACCATTATGTAATTTATTTATTTATTTTGCATATGATCTATAAAGGAACTTGAAACAACAATAAACATTTAAAAAATATCACACAAGGTAATACCTAAGAGGGGGGACAACAACTGTCAATTTAGATGCTGTTTTGAAAATTTTAGGTGCTTTTAACCACCCTCCATCCTGGGTAGATCCTTTTGATGAGTAACTTTTTTTTTTAATTGATAGGTCCTGTAAATATTAGCAGCAAAGCAAGACTTATCGCCCCCGGCCTGGTGGCCCCTGGAACAGTGTCCATCACCTCTACAGAGCTTTACTTTGAAGTAGATGAAGAGGATCCAGAGTTCAGGAAAGTTGATCAAGAGGTAAGAGTTTTTATCTTAATATTTTTAAATTTGTTGATGATATCTATTTGTATTAAATATTATTTTTATATTTGTAATGGATTTTATTTTACTTATTGTTTTTATGATATAGAGTTTTATGTGCTCCATAAATATCCTTGTTTCTTTTTGGATTAATTTTGTAAGTGGCTAATTGCCATATAATGTTACATAAATAAATAAACATTTAGGCAGTTCTTTGTTTACTTTCTGTTGACAACTGTCACAACTACAAATCATCGTAGTACAAACTGGCTCATGAACGACTTTTGAATTTGATTATTTTCCGGCCGTCAGGACATTGGCCTTAGGAATGTAATCCATAACTACTACTAAAAATTTCTCCCCCCTCCCTCGGTATAGGAATTATACTGACTATTGATTATGTCAATACCAATTATTGTTGCATATTGCATACAGAGTATCGGTACATTTTTGTTAATGTGAATGAATTTCTACCATTCAATCTTGCCCCCTGTCACCGGAATTCTCAAGACGGGGGCATAGGAATTTTAAATATTTCACGAACTCCTCGGTTTTGTTATAGAATATTTACCCACAACCATAAATTATCGGGTATTTTTTATCGATAACCGACCAACAAATATATACCCATTATTCCAAACATTTATTAAGCAGCTTATCTATCTCAAAGGATTTATTAAGTTTGTGGGCATGCCCTGCCCACCGTGCCCACAACGGATTTGCCTTTGTAGTAGATGCTCTTGTTGAAAAGTCTAACTATTTTTACAAAGAAGACGACACCTCCATTCACCCACATTGAGACACCCAATACCCTATTATCATTGTGTTTCTCTAGCAACATGGAACGCCAGATCTATTATTAATAAAGGGATGGAGGAACTTGATGTAAACACATTTTTTCTGGGAGTACCTGAAGATAGACGTGCACAATATGGCGCTCTTCAGGCCATGTTATGAGAAAACAGCTATAGAAAGATAAAAGAAAGCATTGCATAGCTATAGCGGGGTAGAATCAATAAAATTTGATGATTTATTTATTGAATTGGCCTTTATTTAGTAAAACTCCATGTTTATGTATGGAAGAATACTCAATTGGTTTTAGTTTTACTTAATATTGAATTGAAAAGTACCTGGTTTTGACTTGTAAAGTCATCGTCAAACTAATCTTTGTTAATCTTAGCAATGTATTGTAATACTTGTGACCATTTACAAAAACACATTATGTTTTTACTCACTGAAGAGATTGTGAGTATTATGAGTAATTTATTATACAGTTGTACCTCAACATAGGAGTTTAATTTGTTCTGCAACCTTGCTCGTATTTCAAATTACTCATATCTCAAAGCAAATTTCCCCATTGAAATTAATTGAACTGCCATTGATCGTTCCAGCTCCCAAGATGTGTTGCCCCAATTATTTTGTTACTTATGTGTTTTTGAATAAGAAAAATGTATTTATAAATCACAAATATTGTACAAAAACATAATAAAAGGGAATGTTAAGATATAAACTAGATTTATGAAATATTACTTTCACTTAATTTTCATCACTGCTTTTCTTTTCTCTGGTATTTGCCTTTTTTCACCACACTTTTCTCACTTTCACCTGTAGGCCGTTTAAAAAAACATGTCCAAGAAGGTTTGTTTCTTCCCCCCTTTCAGAATGTTCCGGAAATGAGTTAGGCAAGTGTCATCCAATAGCTCGTATCTCAAATTTTGCTCGTATTTCAAAGCAAAAAATCGCTCGCTCCACGGCTCGTTTCTTATAAAACTCGTATGTCAAGGTACCACTGTAGTGTTTTTATTCCACACAAGCGGTCCGCACCGGCTTCACACGGGTAGATAGGTATTTTAAAAAAAAAAAAACAGTTTTAGTAATGATCCCTATTTTTTTTGAAAATATAATATAGCCTATGTCACCAGGGGATAGTGTAGCTTCCCAACAGTAAAAGAATTTTTCAAATCGGTTCAGTAGTTTCGGAGCCTATTCAATGCAAACAATCAAATCTTTCCTCTTTATAATATTAGTATAGATAATTCATGTTTAGCATGTTACTAAGTAGGTATATGAGGCATAAAGCATATAATTATCTACTTTTTTAATTATCATGATTATATTATTATGTTTGTCAATAAAATATATTTATTTCTGTTTACAAAGTTCGATGAAGACCTGTTTGTTAAATTTATTAAAAAAATCCTTTGTCAAATCAAGTGGAATTCGAATCTCAATCGGTGGGCCATGTAGGAGCCGCGGGAGGTCATTGTTCTCTTGTCACGAGGGTTCTTTATTTTACCAGAAGGGACATTTGTTAACTTTTATATATTTTCATAAATATCTACCTATGTTTAAAAATAGATTAATTTGTTTACGTTTTTTTTTCGCAGTAGAACCAGGTAGCTCATAAGTTGGTAAATTTTATTATTATTTTATTTACCTTTATTCATTCATACTTTCTATGATAAGTATTAATTTGAAAAATCTCCAGTCAATCTCATTTATTATACATAAAAAGTATATGGAGGAAACAGTATTGTAATCGCGCATTTCCTTATATAGCTAATTACCTACATACTAAGTATGTACTAAATTCGTCGATTAACAACTCACATCACTTGAAATCGCAATACTTGAAAAGTATTCGTAATATTAATTTGTAAAAGGTAGGTAATTTATGTTATTTTCGACTTATTAATATTATCCCAAATTCACACTATATAATATTGATTTTTGAGTTATCATCGGATATTCAATTTTTGCATATTAATAGTTAACTGCTAAAATAATTTATAATGATTATAACTATATATTTTAGGGAATTTTCCTTTCCTTACCTATCTCAGTTTAACAACGCGTTGTTCTGAAATTGAAAATGAATCAAAATTTCCCACAGAATAATAGTTCGCATGCGCTACGGCGCCACCGTCGCCGCGGGGTACCTGCCCCATCGAGACTATCAACAGTTATTGTTGTGTTTTGTGTTATTATAACATTTATATCTCTTTAACATTATAATGTTGTATTATAATAATACGCGCGATCAGTAGAAGGTAGTGTAGGGAAGATATCAAAATAATAATATGAATGACATCACACGGACAGTTTACTCTCGCTTCACATGTTCCCTTACCTGTCCCTGTCCATCCATCATGATAAGACACACGATAATGTTGCCATACGTAGTCGACTCCATACTACGTATATACATAATACATACATAGGTAAGTATTATTTATCTATATATCCTCCGCGGGTCCCGAACCTACTACCCACATCTAACTATTTACGAATCTACATTTTTTAAGGAGTTTTTTTTTCATGTTTGAATTCGTATCTACTGTGGTTTGACAGTAGAATGACTTATTTAATTTAGTAGCTGGTTACCTGAACCGTCACACTATTCTGTTGTAGGCAGAGAGGATCGAACAGTAGACGAATATATCACATTCTTCGTTTACACAATTTGCCATATTTGCTTCATAACATTAGCACCTAGATACACAAGACGCCTCTGTGTGGTTTTCGAATATTATTTTTGTCATATTAGGTGCCTACATACACCTATGTGTAAAACTATTTTGACTATTTAAATGATGCTTCATATTATTTATTGCTTCCTGAAGTATTAATATACCTTTGTTTCCTTTTATTGCGTTGTCGTAGTTTTCATAAATTATTTAATATTAATGTAATATAATTATAATTTAATCTGAAAAATTGCAAGTGAGAAAGCATGGACATCCAAGAACTACGTGGCTTTGTCCCGTTGATCAAATTTTCGGGGACGGCTGCTTATGTATGTAGAGAAAACGATAGAAGTATGTATGGATAGATTAACACGGCGTTCCGTTCTCTCTGCGTACTCCACCTGGAATACGATATATATTATATTAATTGTTATAATTACTTTTCCACTTTCATATTTGAACTTCCAAAATATTAATTATGTTAAAAAGTATTGGAGGTCGTAATTTTCTTTTTATTTATTAATATTTCCAAAATAATATTCTTTAGTGTATTCAAAAACCAGCCAGATGGTTGTTGGAGATATTTTATTGAACCTATTTCTTTTGTTTTAATTTGATATTTGTTTTTAAAGTTTTTGTTTTATTATTCTTACACCTTCTTCAAAGAATATTATTTTTATAAAATATTTTTAAATGCAAAAGATCTTTTGGAATTCACACTCGAGTTTTTGTTACCGCGCAGTCAAAACAGCGGGCAGTGTCATTAATTGATCTTGGGTTCATATCCCAGATGGGATGTGTCGATATCTTTACCCAAATATGGAGATTTATTTGACTTACCACCATTAGTACTGTCACATAACGACTTTTGTCTTCAGTTTTATGTGTAATTAAAATTCATGTTTTATACAAAACTTTATCCTTTACGAAGAGTTTTTAAACTGTTAGACCACAAATCAGTGTTTTCCAACAGTAGTATTTACGTATATGTTTATTTTTTTCGGTATGCACCTACATTTAACTTTTTAAACACGGTTACGTAATAGGTATGTAGGTACACTTTGCAGTACTTTATTTTTCTACTGTTTAAATGTGACTTGACAAATGTGTTGCCCGTAAAAGCTTAATTAATTCGTAATGTTAACTGAATATATGGTACTTCTACTACTATACTATACCCTCACGCCATGTCCCAGGAGGGGTAGGCAGAGAGAACGGAACGCCATATAGATCTATCCTTGCATACTTCTTTCGCTTCCTCTACATTCATCCAGTTTCTCATACATGCACGCCGATTTCTCTTACTCAGCACGCGTCCGTCCTTAAGAATTTGGTCCACGTGATCAAGCCACGTGGTTCTTGGACGTCCGCGCTTCCTCACACCCCTTCTTTCAGATAAATACATCCTCTTCGTCATCCTTTCATCTTGCATTCGCTCAACATGTCCAAACCATCTCAACTTGTTTACACGCATTCTGTCCACAACACTCCTCTCACATCCGCTCATGAATATATTCCCAACCATAGTTCTTTACTGAGATAATTGATCATACAATTGCAAATCACGGTTTTAATATATTTTTATATTTTCACATCACATATTGACCGCTCATTAACCATTCATACCATAACGAAACTTCACACAAGTGAGGTCGAACACTCATTAACATTTTCATAATTCAGTTCAGGTGATGAAAAACTGTTTCAGCATGTAACACCCAGACCCAGGACAATATGAAAAAAGTCATGCATTTTTGTCGTGGCCGGGAATCAAGCCCGGAATGTAGTGACTCAAAGGATAAAACGTTTTCTCTGCGCCACACCGATCGGTTAAATATAGTTGGTTGGCACATCTCTTTAATTTTGATTACAATATTTCGATAAATGTAGAAACATTGTTTGCATAAAAGTTGATTCAGGTTTAGTGTTATTTCTTTTTTTTTGTTGTGAAACGTATTCGCATTATTACTGTTGAATATTTTTAAAATTATCCCTGTTAGGTTGACATGATACAAAATTTAGTAACGCAAAAAACGCAATAAATAAAATATAGGTAAGTGATACGATCAAAAATAGTATCGAATTCCGGCTGCCTGAATCAATTATACCTGACATGTAACCTGACGTAGATGTAAACCTGTTTACGAACATATAATTATCTAACAAAGTATGTATATTATATTATATTATATGTATATTATTTATTTAATATATAATTTCATGTATTTAGACAGGTACCTACCTACATAAGATAATGCACTTCACTATTTAGTAAATGTGTCATATTCACAGAATCATTGTACAAGTTAGTAGGTATGTAAATACATTAATAGTCTTGTGCATTGTCCTTCATGATATCATTTTGTGTCTATAGTGGTGTGTGAGGGAAGTTCATCCATAATGAAATATTCACCAAAATGATATATAAAATGACACTTTCATAGAACGAACTTAAATTTATTAAAACATTCTTAATGAGGTACCTACCACAAATATTATTATATGTACTTAACTTATACACAAGTAATATAATCGGAAGGTATTTTGTAATAAATGTACCTTACATACCTATCTACATTACGACAATGATGTGGTTCAATTGGCGCAGAATCACTCTGAAGAGAAAGACTTTAACTTTCATTCCGTACTCCCAATAAGTATAAATGTTAAAGATGAAAAATGAAGATAACTTTAACACATTCATTTATTCCGTTATTTTTTTACCAGATAAAAAAAAATCTAGGTTTCTTCTTAACTTTTTTTATATAATTTATTTATTAATTTAATCGGGAGTATATTGTGTTGCCAAGATACCTACGCAGGTATACATCTTATTAAATATATAATGTAGGTATTAATAAGATGTTGTCTATCATGTTTACATCACACAATATGCTTAGCATCTTACAGTACCTATGGCACATTTATCAATCAATGGATTCGTTACGAATGCTGGTGTGAATGCAAAATACATGTACCTAACCATCAGATAGATGATAATATGTTATGTGCTTACGTAAGAAGGTACCTAGCATATTCCTAAGTACCTATGTATGTACGATAATTTTAATATTTTTTTTGGACATCATCGTTTAATAACATAAATAACAAAACAATATAAAACACAACATATAAAGGTAACATGTGGTGACGATATTATCACGATGTGCTGCATACCTATATAGACGATATTTTCATTGGCGATTAATGCCCCTCAACTACTGGCTAAAATCGGTTTTCGCGTGCCTTCAGAAAGAAGAACTAATGGTCTCCTTACTTAAGCTATGATAATGCTAGCTTACGAAACTTTCTCTACGGGATATTGAAGTTAAAAATGTCTTCTTGGCAGATTTTGAATGATGTATAAAATTGACTAATTTTTTGCTCGTGTTGTGTGGATTACATAGTAACTACCATTCCTGAAACATCCACGGGTAAGGGAGGGTACAACCCTTATTGCTCGTGTTCTTCACATCCCAAAGATTTTCCCATTCTATTCTGTTCGTTCCCATTCTAATCACCATACAGAGTACATACTATACATGTACCTGATTAACATAGAGATTCTCTTTTACTGCTACTAACTTTAAGACTACCTACCTACCATTATTATATAATTCTCTTCTTATTTTATATGTGTATAAATATATATTTGTATCCATCACTATATACATGATATTTTTTTTTAAAAAGATATACTTATCTGGGTTTTGTTATAAACCCAAATACAAACCTTATACACCTTTCACACTAAGCTAAAAGCTTGTGTCGTGAAAGGGGAGTTTGCCGGTACCTGGGATCGAACCACGGACCCCCTGTTCACGAGACCGAGGCTCTACCTATTTAAATGACATAGTATACCCATGTATGTACCTAGTAAATGCACGAGTAATATTTAGTTCATCTCATTAGTGGGAGATAACACGGTGATATACTTAGTAGGTTAGGTTAGATAGATAGAGGTTGGCAGTTAGGTAACTTTACTGTAAATAGGTAGGTACTTTCAGTGTTTAAATTTATATTTGCAATGTAAAATAATATTCCAAAAACTTTCTGAATCGCGCGATATTTGTGTCACAACACATATCATAAATATTTTTTTAAATAAAAAAATCTTTCTTGTTACAGCCCGGTGTTAATTATTTTAAATTATAAATTTCAAACATATTAATAGCGGTAAAATGAATTCATTAACTATACCTTCCAAATACCTACAGTTTTTCTTTAATTTAAGGATACCTATTAATATTACATTTATAAATTTGTTGCATATAATTTGATGCAAATCAACCTTCCAATAAAATCTAATATCTAAAATAAGCACAAAATAAAAATCAAACAAAAGCCTTACATTGTTTATCCTCACAATAAAACTGTCACATAACTCGAATACGATCCCCCTATGGTGTACGGTGTGACGCGACACTGGAAAACCGAATTAATTTTTTTAAGGACATCGAAACAGAAGTGTGACGAATCATCTAGAATGGTAGGGAAAATGAAATGACTACTTTGCATCTTTATGTAGTAACTTGGCCAATTATTCTCTTAACTTATTGCCTATTAACTTTTATGTGCATTCGGTTTGTCCGTCATTTTAAAGGCCCCTGTGGGTCATGTTTATTTTTTTACAAATTTTATATTTTACGACGTGCATGCAGGTCACATAACACTTTGTGTTGCACAGTTGACTCGATACTTTGAATTTATCATTTTTTAATGAATGTGTTTTATTCAAAAAATGATATAGCGTACATACGTTGATAATGTATATAGGTATAAACAGCTAGTGTTAACTTTTATAAATTTCCATTTCTGTGCATGGCTATTAATATGAATATTTGTAGTTTAGTTATTGTTCCAACTACGTTCCGTTTAAATTTTAGAGTAGGTATAATATTTTTGCCAGCGCTAACGCGATAATGATTTGTTACATTTGAAGGATAAGACACATGTTTAATAATGAATATAGAGCCCTTGAGCTATCTTAAGTCGCCCATCGTGAGTTGTGCTCCATCCTGATCCTTGCGTTCCCTCACCCATCTGTCACGCACTATGTTATTATGTACAGTCTGTCAAAAATGTCAGATTTCCATAACGTTACGAACAAGCGCACCCACAGTGCCTTTTATATATATACAGAACAAAACACCTGTAGTTTCAAATTTACTTATTATTTATTTTACTTTCATTTATTTAAATCTTGAATTATAAATTATATGTGGTTTGCAATTATGAATATTATGCCGTTGAATAAAATAATATGTTTGTATTTTGTACTCGAAAGTGTAAAATTTGGGATAAACGTATTTTAAGATGCTTCGTACGCGACCTCGTATCATGACGAAGATCTTGTAGATTTACAATATCTATTTCCTAAACAAAGTTTTAACAGCCATCATAGAAATGTCAATTCTACATTTTCTTTCTTTAATTATTGTATTCACTTATTTTTTATTGATAGCTACTGTATTATGAAAATACATTTGTTGTTGCAGTTAGCTGCAATCTGGTGGAATTAATTCGATGTTTTTCAATGCCTACGTAGATTGTACCTACTTCCTTAAAAAATATATATACTGCATTTGTTGTGCTGTATCATGGTGAAGGGTTTGATATATGAACTGTTTGTTATGGAAATGCAAAAAAAACTGTTGTTTTAATAATTAATATTATTATTATTAGTTGGAGTCCTCCGCTGCATACGGGTGGTCCGCACATATTTCTATCGCCACAGGATGGATGACGGTAAAAAAATTGCGGAACTGTAACAGTCAACCAGCAATATTATTAAATTATTCATGAATCAGAATATTCATCAATGGTTAGATACCTACAACTACATACCAGCGGCGTGTCTAGAATAATCGTACACTGTGTAAGCCCAAAAGTACGTTCAAGTAAAAAGTATATGAAAAAACTTCCAAATCAAGTATGATGAAAAAATATGACGCTAATTAAAAAAAAATACTTATTTAATTATAAAAATAATATAAAACAATGAATGAAATCTGCAAAAAGAATCTTCAATACTACTTCAGTTTCAGTTGGCATAACAATATCACAGGAGTTTTTTGGCGATTAGCGGAGTCCCGCATGACTTCCATCTGGGACCGATACTTATATTTTTTTCCTAAGTGATATAGTTGATTAGACTACGTGGAGTCGAGGCTTTAATGTACTATGCTGACGACTTAAAATTATTTAGAGTAGTTCATGATATAGAAGATTGTGCTATATTACAACACAATATTGATGTTCTATCGGGCTGGTGTGATGTCTAATTACTATTCGGTCTATTACTAAATGAAAAAATGTAATGTTACGCGCTTCACTAAATCAAGGGAGATACTGTTTTTTGATTACAAACTAGGAACAATTTTTCTAAATGCTCTCTTAGAAATAAGGGTCCTCTGTATCATTTTCGATAATAGATTGAATTTCATAAGCCACATACAGAACATAAGGGATAATGCTAATAGACCACCGGGTTTCATATTTAGAATGTCTAAAAATTTCAAAAGAATTGAAACATTAAAAATAGTTAATTGCGAATTTATAAGGAACCAACTGGAGTACCTATGCGACCACTGTATGGTCCCCAAATTACGCTGCGCACAATAATATTGAATATATTCAACATAGATTCTTACGACATGTGAACTACCGCCTGGGAATTCCCATTGATAGCTTGAAGTATGATTTATTTGTTGATGGAGATGAGCTCGTTAGTCTGCATTATCGCAGAGTGTAGTTCGATCTCCTTACACTGAAGGGAATAGTGCTCTCCAAATTTCCCCGAGTTGCTAACCCGAGTCGTAGCGCCAAAAGTTAGGCATTGTTCTAGGTATGCTGCGGAATCATCGTCCAACTGTTAAAGAATTTTAGAATTAAAGAAGACACCGTGAGAAAATGTGCTGTGAGCGGGTTTCTTCGAAGGTTCATGCTTTCCGTTGAGAATTCTCTGTAGCTTCTATTGTATTGATTGTCTCTCATATGTTGATTGTGTTTGTGTTTCAAGTATATTTTTTTAATGCTCTGAATGGAGGAGGCTGGTTTCTGCCCTGTGCTCCCTAGAGGAGCGTTGAGGGCGATAAATAAGTGAAATATTTTTTTAAGTTATTAGTAAAGGCTGTTCAGCCGTATACTGTGTTAATAAATAAATAATATACCTAATGTTATCTATCCATATACAAACCGTTCTCTACATATATTGCTTAACTTCTTTGATAGGGCGAAAACCGATGCATTCAGCTACATACGATCATAGCCTTGATTATTTCTTTCTATACGATTCGCGATGTAAAAAAATTTATACTCACAAGTCACAATAGATCATTTATGTATAACGTGTCTTAGGTATGATCATTGCATATATATTACTATTATGAGCGAGACAGAAATATAACAGATAAATTGCCCGTTGCACTAATGCGCTAACCAATAATGTTACACATATTATTGTTAATGTTACACATAACATACAATGACTTTATCGCCAGGATAGAGATTCTCCTCTGATTGTCACTTTTTGATGATATCTTTTATTTTCTTGACTTGGCATTTCTTTGTTTTTTGTTTTTTTGTTTTTTCATTTTTCCTGCTGAGACCGCCTTGGCCAAAAGTTATTATTGTCTCAGTGCAGGGTGATGTTTTATAATAATAATAATTTATTACTGATAAAGAGACGATTCTTACAGGGATCATTACAGCGGAATATATGTAACATAATGCTTAGCGCATTAGTGCATCGGACGAACCGGGGAAACGGAAGCGCGCAATAATACTTTTGCTTAAAAAAACTGAGGTAAAGCCCGATTTTTGGGCTCGTATGTAAGACACGTCACTGTATCATACTTATATACACACAGATAGGTAGGTAGTATATGTGTACTAGAACGACTTACTAATACACCACACTTCTACTAGCTGGTGATTTTAGTTGATTATTTATGTTCCTATATGTAACTTTAAATAGATCTTTCAGCAATAATTGGCATGTTTAAAAATAGTGTAAAGATGATTTGCAAATCTCCTAATATAACGATGCTGCTGCAAATCATGTAATGACTTACTCGTCATTTTATGATGTTGTTTTCTCTTTATGCAGACATTTTATTGCGTTCAAATGGAATAACAACCTCTATAGCCATAGTACATGTTACGAGAACTCATGGATATACGTGGTTTATGTAATTTGTATTCATATCGGGTTTAAGTATTATTCCTAAAGTGATTTACGACATGATAGTTTCGGTGGACTATTCCACATAAGTATAATAATATGTAGGTAACTATGAGTGACATTTATATCAAGCACTGATGTCATCTGATGGTATTAGGAAAGCATAAGGACTAAGGATCTCACGAATGTACGTGTTGTGTGTCTCCATAGGTGTGTTAACAGAAAGACATGTTAAATGAAACATTCTGCGGACAGGCTGATGTTGGGGCCCCACGCCGTGCGGCGCGCCCACCGCTCCTGGGGTGATGCCGTACATTTATCATTACATACATCTCCTCGATAAACATACCATCCTGATATTATATTTAATATTCAATAAAAACAATACATTATGTCTCATGTAAACCATTTGTGGAATGTATCATATTATAATAATAGTGATTAACGGTATGTAGATAGATAGGATATTTTATTCTTATTATTTACTGCTCCCATCCTACCATCTCATCTATATTTATAACTCGACTATAATACGAGGTAGGTACATCTACATACCTACCTACAGAATTCCAAATCAATTTCATATCTACATAGTAATACATATCTGCAAGAGTTACGTCACCATCATGCATATCCGATTATAAATATTTTTTATTAGATGAAAACTGGTAGTCAGGTATTTTGTTTCAGACTTTTCTTTGGAAAACAACAAATGACCGACACAAACTTTAAGTTTATTAAATAACAAAGTATAATATGGCGTTCTATCTTCTCTGCCTACCCTATTAGGAACACACCACGAGGGCATGGATAGACAAAAAAATATCTTCCATATGTTATAACTGTGTTTATTTTGTTTATATTTTCGGCAACAACTATATAATAATTTATAGAAATATTGATATTGTTTTAGAGTAGGTACCTACCTAACTAACTACATAAATATTATATTACTAGACTGGTATGTAGAAATAGTTAAAGAGTGTTGTATTTTGGAAGTTTGTTAAGTACAATGAATGTGCGTGTGTGTGTGTGGCCACGTGACTAGCTGGTGGTATTTTAGCGCCGCAGCCTGCGGCCTCCGCCCAGTTCGGCCCCTCGTTACCGCACTAATATATCACGCTACCTTCATTATTGGAAACACAAATTACGTAAACAATTTGATATTTTCACAGTTTTGTCAAATCTTATTATGTCGTTAGCAGCATCACAATATTTATGAGAATATCTTAGTATATATTATATATTATCAAGTCACATAAATTTGGAATTTCGTTAAGATTTTTTCTCAGTGCAATTAATTCATTCCTCTTTTTGAAGTATTTAACCCACTGTAAGGAGAAAAGTTGCTGGCAATAAGGTAAATGGTGCAATCCGACCAATAATTGCAAATAGAAACATATCCACCACAGCTAAAAGGTTGGTGCACTCTGCTATCTTAGTGCCAACACTTATGTATGCAAGTGAGACGTGGACATGGTTAAAGAAGGATGTAAGTGGCATAAATGCAGTTGAAATGAGATCACTGAGAAGGATGTGTGGTAAAAGTCTGAGAGATCGTGTGCGTAACAGTGAGATACGAAAGGAATGTGGAATGAAAGTTAGTGTAATAACAAGGATGAATGTAAATAAGTTAAGATTGTTTGGGCACGTGGAAAGAATGAATGAGGACAGAATGACTAAGAAGATATATTTGTCTGAGAGGAATGGTGCTCGGAGACGTGGACGTCCGAGGATTAAATGGCAAGATCATTTAAATCAAATCCTACAGGACGGTCACGTGTTGAGTACGTTGAACAGGAGAGCATGCATGAGGAATTGTATGACAGTGACGGAAGCGAAAGATGTGTGCAAGGATAGAAGGAAGTGGCGCTCGATCCTTTCTGCCTACCCCGCGAGGGAAGCGGCGTGATGTTATGTATGTATGTATAACCCACTGTATAGGGCTACGCTATGGGATTGGAAGTGAAATCCACTATTCTCACTGTAGGTATATACCTACCTACAATTTAATGGACAGTTTCATACAAGTAATTATATTGGCTGTTTCATAAGTAGCTTTATAAACGATGTACATAATATCTAGGTATCTTAAAGTTGAAATCTCACATAGTTGAAATTATTTCTAATACTTCATGTCCGACTCAATAAAGAATAATTCTACCGAGTCATCACGATCATATGTATCATTATTCCATTTGATATTTTTCGGCGCCCAAGGGTTGTCGTTGTTGTCTATTTGTTTTTATGTTATCCTGATTATTGTTTATGATCTTTTAAATCGTTTTGTATTCCATTTTAATTATGATACACCATTTTAAACAAATACCGCATAAATAGATTTCTTGTTATTATCACTGAATGACGTAAAAGCGTATTGACAACGATTCTTGAACAAGGGACGATTTAATCAGCTGATCAAAATTATTGTACAAAAAATAAATTTCGTTTATTATGTATAATAAAGTTACTTTATCGATATAAAAAGAAAAAATTTTGAAATTTTTTTGTCAATTAAGAGCAAGAAAATTAAGTGCTCTGCAAACTTCTTTCATAATGGAACTTTTTCGTATTTTTACTCAATTTATTTCAATACCGTCTCATTCACTTACAATAGATACTCGTATAATATATTACAAGACTCTTCATGAGTGCATATGTACATATATACCATAACGCCACTTCCTTCACAATAAAAGAATCGAGCGCAACTTCCACCTATCATTAGACACGCTTATCACTTCCATCACATCCATGCGATTCCTTCTGTTCATTGTACTCAACACGTATACATCTGTTAAGATCTGGCCTACTCGGCCGGCTGCGTCTCCGAGTTCCTTTTCTCTCAGCCATGTATGTATTTTTTGTCAATCTGTCCTCGTTCGTTCTTTTCACGTACTGAAACCAACGTTCTTTATGAGTAAATGAAATATATTTTATATGTGCAAATTGTATAAATATATCAAAACTATTAATCAATGCATCAAACTTATCAGGCACAATTTTGTGTGCTTGCGTTGTTAAAACTGAACTAAAAATAACAATAAAATTGTAATAATAATCAGGTTTCTAAAACAAAAGTACCTACACAGTATTGTTATGGATCTGGTAAAAAATATCTACTACTACTATACCATCACGGCATATCCCACAAGTAGGGTAGCCAGCAGACTGGCTGCATGTAAAAATAAACATGCAAGGTGTCCTCTCTGTACCAACAAAAAATTAAGCCATGCAAGATGAGTGGTTAACTTCATCGCTGAATTTAAGATATAAATTTTATATATTTTTCAAACACCTTCGTTTTTCCAGGACAATTGAAAACTTTCGGGAAAAAGTGAAAGACCAATTCTTCACAGAGTGATCCATGGAACATTTAAAAGTATCAGTACCTTTTTGGGTGTAATTCCGCCCTTATGTTCCGTCAGCATAACATAGCAGCGATGATGTTCTTTGTTCACAATTTATTGATCATATTGGGGATGACACTGATGACTTGTAGTTTAGTTATGAGTTCATTATGATTTGAGTCTTTCATTATAATATTAATCTCATCATTGATACCGATCTCAACAAGTATGTTGGTAGTTTCAGAATTATTTAAAAAACATAAGTCCGTGAAAACGTGGGTAAAGTATAGATATCTCTTTCCTTTTTGTTGGTTTCGTGTGTTCTGTAAAAGGCAGGTATACGTAAAACATTACGTTTAAGGCATTTAACATCTTCGGTTCAGCGATGAGGTATACCTCCCATGCTAAATGCCAAGCTACACCACTTGTAGGATATACTGTAATGGCATGTACGTGTATATGTACAAGTATGCAACTAGCAACAATTTTATATTTGAATTCTTCAGTAATAATATATTTTGTTCTCTTTTTTGATTGAGGTGATTGAGTATTATTAAATTATATAGTTAGAGAATTTAAATGGGCACTGATTTCCAAATCGAGCCTCTGAGAGGACATTCGAAAAGACAAAGAAAAAGTGTATCACTGTAATTTTACATACCTAACAATATCCAAGCCAGTGTAAATATTTTTTCATTGTTGAGAAAATTGTAAAATGTAACTTTTACACAGGAAATTCCTTTTATAGATTATTCATAGAATCGTCCACAAGGAAATTTAAAATACTACCGACCTCAGAACTCGTATGATGCCACGTCTATTGTTTATGGCGTGAAACGTGAAATCGAGGTTGTGTAAACAATATTGTGTATTATAAAAAGTATGAGAAATGATACGCATCTTATGAAATATTACAATCTTGATATTGTATATTATATATTGTATATTGTATATCATCAGCCGTAGGCCCAGTCCGGGCACTTGGATTCGTCAAAAGCATTACAATTTTTGATTAAAAAATATAAAAAGATATAAAAAAGAATATAAAAATGATATAAAAAAGAAACAGACATTCAGTAAATTTATAGGTCATTGCAAATCGGAGTGTAAATGGCTCAGATTTGCAAATCGTCAGACATAGGCAGACAACAAGAGACAACAAAGAATTACAGATTTACAAAATATTTAAATACTAATAGAGTCATTTGCTCGATTCAGCATTTC
Source organism: Athripsodes cinereus (assembly GCA_947579605.1). Classification (NCBI taxonomy): domain Eukaryota; kingdom Metazoa; phylum Arthropoda; class Insecta; order Trichoptera; family Leptoceridae; genus Athripsodes; species Athripsodes cinereus. The sequence continues at coordinate 17,847,000 of OX388309.1, forward strand.
GTCAATAGTGTAAAAGGATTGCTCAACGAGATACTCCTTCACCCTCCCACGAAACGCCTCCAAGCCCAAGGCCCTCACATCTTCAGGCAGCTTGTTAAACAACCGCACACTGAGGCACACAAAGCTTTTGCTGACCTTTGCCAACCTATGCTCGATTGCACGAACATCATTTTTATGTCTAGTGTCATAGGCGTGCTGATCCGAATTTAGGGGAGTGTTTGGCAAGTTTTTCCGGGCAAAAGTCATGCACTCTATGATATATGCACCGGCCAAGGTCAATACACCCAGCTCTCGAAAGGAGTTTCGACAACTGTCTCCCGGCTTCAGCCCCATTAATACTCGTATGGCCCTTTTTTGTAAGAGAAATATTCTTCTTGCTTCACCTACCCCGCCCCAGAACAGCACCCCATATGACATGATGCTGTGAAAGTAGGCATGGTATATGGACTTTGCCGCCTCAAAACCGCAGGTCTCTTTAATTTTTTTAATTGCGAAAATTGCGGAATTTAATTTCCCGGCCAGCTCCTCAATGTGCGCCGTCCACCGCAATCTCCTGTCAATCTTAACTCCTAAGAATTTACAATTGTCAACTATAGCTAGTTGGCGCTCAGATAGAGCCGCCGTGACTGGGTCGGGCGCAGAGGACTGTCTCAGTGAGAAGTGAATAGTATTCGTTTTCGTCACATTCAGGACAAGATCATTTTCCCTGAACCACTCGCCCACTCTGTCCAGGACACTTAAGGTGTTGCGAATCGTTTTCTCTTTTTCAATACCATCCTGGATCAATATCGAGGTATCGTCTGCGAACATAACTATTTTTTGACCTTCCTCGATACAGCCTGGTAGGTCGTTCACATAAATTAAAAAGAGCAAGGGCCCCAGTATCGAACCTTGGGGAACGCCGCAGACTATCGCTCTCTCAGTCGACCTGACACCGTTTACCTCTGTGATCTGTCTACGGTCATCCAAATACGATCTGAGAAATTGATTCTCAGTGCCCCTCACTCCGTATAGAGTGAGCTTTTCTAGTAGAATTTTATGGTTCACACAATCAAATGCCTTTGACAGATCACAGAAGACTCCATATGTATCGCGCTTCTGATCCAGAGATTCAAGAACTGTCTGGAGTAGGGACGAAATCCCGTCGACCGTACTTTTTCCCTTTTGGAAACCAAATTGGAGTGAATTTAGGGTATTATTGTGAACAAAAAAGTGGGCGAGCTGTGCAGTGACCATTCTCTCAAGAAGCTTACTAATCACCGGCAGGATCGAGATGGGTCTGTAGTTTCCGGGGTCAGTTGGGTCACCCTTTTTATGTATAGGGACAACCCTAGCCATTTTTAAGAGATCCGGAAAAATCCCCTGCTCAAGGCTCAAATTGAACAATTTTGCTAGACATGGTGCAAGGCAATGAATAATGGATTTAAGTAATTTAGTTGATATATTCCAGAGGTCTGTGGATCCTTTTGATTTTAAATTTTTACAGGTATTTAATACGTCCTGTGTGGATATTGGCCTAAACTTGAAAGTAGTCTCTACAGAATCTATACACTTATATTTATTGGTTACAACCGAGGAAGGGCCTGATGCCTGAATCAGGGATGATGCTGCACTTACAAAATATTCGTTAAAGTAATTTGATATGGCCAGTTTATCGGAACCATCTATGCCGCCTACAGTGATGAGATCCGCCTCATGAGAGTGCTCAATGGATCTACCCGTTTCCTCTTTAATAACATTCCATGTTGCTCTAATTGGATTTTTTGATAGCATTATTTTGCGGCTAAGAAATCTTTTTTTTGCCTCTTTACACACTGCTTTGAATATGGCACTGTATCTACGTACTAAATTTGTAATTTCTTCAGAATTTTTCAATCTTTTTTGCTCGTACAATTGGAACAAATTTCTCCTTGATATCCGTATACCAGGAGTAGCCCAACATTCAAAAGATTTCTTAGTCATACACTTTGTTTTCTTTACAGGAAAATTATGATTCAATTCCAAAAGGATTAATTTGAACAATTCACTAAAAACCAAATTTACATTTTTGTTGTCGACTGCCAAAGAGCAAACAGTATGGGCAACAGATTGTTGGAAATTATTTATGCTTTCCTCGGTACAAATTCTCCTGGAAATACATTTTTTTACAACTGGTTTACATTTAATATTCTCAATTTTAAATTCAATCATTTGCCCATAATGGTCTGATCTGATTATATCAACAAGGTGAGAATTAATCAAGTTTACATCTGTAAAAACATTGTCAATGCAAGTGGCTGTACTATTTGTTACTCTAGTAGGTGCAAGAATGCTACGCGTCAAACAGAAACTACTCATAATATCCACAAAATTGTTCTTGTTGTTTGTGTCAGTGTCTAGATCTATATTGAAATCACCACATACAATTAGGCGCTTATTATTATTTAAACTTAAAATATTCAGGGCATTTTCCAGTGTACTGAGGAATGAGTCAACGTTTCCAGATGGTGCTCTGTACACTGAGACAACTACAATATTATTCATTTCAACACAACTGATCTCACAGTGCTTTTCTAATGACAGTTTCACAATGTCTACCCTGTTTTTTGCTCGCCATTTATTATTTACAAATATAAGAGATCCCCCTCTTGTTGTTTTTTCTCTACTAAAGTTACTAATGATACTAAAGTTAGATATATTGTGACACACGACCTCAGACTCGCACAACCATGACTCAGTGATGCACAACACATCCAACCCATCCAATACCGGCGAAGTGTTCAACTCGTGGAGTTTGCCACGCAGGCCCTGGACGTTCTGATGTGCGACTGTGAAGGTACTGCCATGTTAATAGTCGCTTTACGGCTGTAAATCAAACCAATCAAATAGCTATTAAACATAGTGAGGAGTGAAGAAACATATGGAGGACGAGATAGTATAAAAGTAATATTGTTTATGTAAACATAAAGGATAACCGGCAATTAGCTCCAAACCATCCCGTGCCCTGGGGGTCGGCCAGGTCTAGTCAGGAATTATTTCAATAAATACGAATACGTATCTACCAATGATTGATATTATATTTTATCAAATTGGTTTATTAGGTTCTGAATCATTTTAAATATTGTGTATTTAAATTTGAAATATTTTATTAATTAGGTATAAATTTATTTTGTTTTTGTCATGGGATTTTAAGAGCAATTATTTTATAACAGATTTCAGTTTGTTATAACTTGAATTTGTCAACTTTGTGTTGTGAAATAATCTGAAAATGTTAAAGGGATATTTCATTTTATAACTTGTGTGTAACGATCATTTTGAAGTTAAAAAAGAATATAATGTCGTATTAAAGGTATTACTTTTAATTGAATTTTATACGGTCCTGGTGTAAATCCATGGTAATTGTTTCTTGACCCGCCAGCCCCTCGGGCTATTTGTTCCTCTCATATTCAATTACACTCACGATCTACACAGATCCGCTTCGCCCCAACGAAATGGAGAGAATATATCAGTTCACATTTTATTTTCTGTCAAAAACCACTTGGGTGATACACAATATCAGAAAATGGAGAACGTTTATCGGAGTTGTGTTGTTTTTTATTCATTTATGTTCACTACTAGACCTGAGTAATGTATTTTCAGAAATAAATTTCATGTAACTGCTTGTAGGTGTGAAATACCTACTGTATTTAAATGTCGAATAAATGAATAAAAATAGGTAAATTTAAATGTCATGTCATATCTGTTAGTTACATGAACTTACTTCATCAACACAACTGTATTTTTTCATGTAGCTTAACAAGGTTTTTTTTTCAATCATTATGTGAGAAGTTCCTTGCTTTTTCAATGTCCGTTCAGCAAAATATCCCTTATCTATTCCGTAACTGCATTGTTAGTAGTTGGATGGACATGTAAGTAAGTATATATAGGTATGTACGTTATATCGGGCATGAGATGTGAATATTACTTATATAAAGGAAGATTTAATGTTTGATGCCATCCAAGCAACTTGTGCATAAATCAGTGAGAGGTAATGGTTATGAGTGACACTCAACTTGCGAGTTGATTTATGTTAATGTAACTACGTATTAATATGATGGGCTGCCTTACCTTACCGTTATACATACCTAGGTACATAAATATTTGTAATTGCATAATAATATGTTGAATGCTGATACACATTCAAATAGCCCTCCTAGATCAATGGAAACTATTGGCCGTGTAAAACTTTAAAAATGTACCTACATACATACTTTTGTATTAAGATATTTTTGATTCGGAAATCTGCAATGAAATTAATTAAAATTCAGTGAAAATCTAAATTAGTCTGCAAGGTGACATCAAAAGAGCATTCATGAGAAAACGCATGAACTATATGGAAGAAAAAACCTAAGAACAGAAGTGAAGTGTCGCTCGATTGTCTAGTACCGTATAAGAAGAGTATATTATATTATTATTTGTTTTTCAACTGTTCAGTAAGCGCGAAACCTGAAGTTCGATTAACTAGTATTATTACTTAAATACTTCTCAAATATTTTTACATTAATATGGACACTGGTTGATGTTAATTTTTTAAGAATATAATTACGTACTGATATTAATCCTGCGATACCCACAATATCTATAATGAAGTAGATAGTAGTGTGGTACGTGCCTATCGCATTCCTATAGGTAGTGTGGTATGGTATGATTACAAGAAGAAGGGTCCAGCCGTCATCGTAATTTGGTTTAAGTATCTTCTTGAACCCGTTATAAAATACTTTGGTAAATTGATATTACGTGTGATGATAAATCGTTGTTTGTTTATCAATTTCTTTTTTTACTCAACTCGTTGTAAACTATAGGTACTCGTATTAAATATTCACAGGGGTAGTCAAGGGAGTGATTGTTATTTTATTGAAGCAGTAAAAATCACTACAAAAAAATTCACCTCAGATTAATGGAAAAGAATCAATATGAAAATAAATAAGTGAATAAAACAATTTATAAAAAAATTGTCCAACTTCATTCCTAACGATAGAATTTTTAAATAAAAATGTTCTAAATTTCCTAGTTTGTTTCAATATTAAAAGCGTTTTGTGATAACATTGGCACCTATAGAATTTATAAAAATTATGATAGTCTGTTGTGATTGTATATTTCCTACTAGTTTTTCGCATGAAAATATGATTTTGTGTTCCTCGTTATGATACCCCTGTACGTTCATGAGGTGTATAGTGTATAGAGGTGGCGCTTCACTGGCATCAACTTCGCTGACAGCATAATGACGGGTGCAGGCCGCGGGCCTAACTGAAATATGGCCGAGGAAATTGAATTTTATGCAGACGGACCTTTCCTCTCGTTTCATGTACATATACTTAGCAGAGACGTATCATATGTAATATACATACGTCTATAACAACCATCTCATGCACACAGAAAAGCAGGTCGACTTTATTCTCTGGATCCAAGAATATTCATTATCTAAGACAATCCAAGAGGATATTGTCTTGAGTAAAGAACATTTCCTTGAATTAAGAGCATCAGTTTTCTTTAATATTATTGAAAATTTTCATTTCTTTAATGAAGATTGTTTTGATAATTTGAATTATTTTATGACGATATGTCTTCTTACATTGTGAAATATTTTCTTTTAATCTATATTTATTTATTTATTCAACCAAAATTACGGCTTACGCCATTTACAAATATCAAAAAAATAAACCAAAAAATATAAACACCTCGTACTCGACTACTCGTACAAATATACATGCATAATAATACTACTAAAATATAACTATACATAGGTACATTTTTATACTTAGATCTATCATGTTGGTTGCTAAAACAAATTTGGAATTATACAAGAAATTTATATCCATACCTACCCATCAGGTAACAACAATACGGAGAACATTATTTTTGCTAGTACAGTTGACAAATGTAATACAGATATTCGCTTTTTTTATATATGTATAAAAGAAACTCGTGTTGGTTACACCATTTATAACTCAAGAATGGCTGTACCGATTTGAATGATCTCTGATTTGTTGGATTCTCCTCCGCCCGGAATAGCCGATTGGCTATTAAAATATCTTACGAATTCACGGGATGAAAAATTACGAAGAAAATTATTTACGCCATACATTTTTAATTTCAATAAAAAATGCAATATGGAGAATTATACAAAATCAACGATGATGTTTTTTTATAGATTGGCATATCTATATCTATACCTACCTACTAATATACAAAGAGTAAATATTTGATTGTTTGTTTGCATTGAATAGGCTTCGAAACTACTGAACCGATTTGAAAAATTCTTTCACTGTTGGGAAGCTACTCTATCCCTTTTATAAACATTATCTATTGCGTGTTACATTGAATTAATCCTAACGAGTACTGTTTAGCAATGTGTATGTTTGAATTGAAATTGATGTAGGTAGGTATACGTTTTATGTGAATCTTATTATTGGTTATGATGTATGGCAATAAATGGTTGATTTATCCCTGGATGTGTTGGTTGTTCTCACTTATTACTTCTATATGATTTAATATTAATGTTTGCTAAGTATTCAGTATGTTTAAGTGTTTGTATATAATGTAACTGTGCACGATATTACGTAGATGTGTAAATAGTAACTCTTCACGTTTTGCAAACCGCTTCAATAAATTCACTATAATTACTATTGGGTACATTCTTTGGCTGGTATCGTGTATCTGAAATGGTAATTATTTTCGTATTAATATTTAATCAAATAGTGGATGTCATGTAACATCCATTTTTTATGTTGTTTATTATTTACACTATGATTGCGTTGAACATTTTATAATAGTCGGTGGCTGTACGTGTCTGAAGATAGGTATAATAACGTATGTATGTAAGAAGTTATAATGTGGTCGTTTATTAAAGATGTTACATTTTATCTTCGTGTTTTTATTATATTCATGGTCGTGTTTGTTTGACTGATGTCTGCGATGTTTCACGTTAACTCTTCTTCAACACTGTTATTAAATGTTAGTAATTCTTGTGTGGTTTTGACACCTTTAACATATATCATACCATCGCTACCAGCAGAATAGAAAACTAGTTAGTACCCACCTCTATTTAATCCCAAAATAAATTTATTTTATTTTCTAACATTTTAAATTATATTTACCATCTACAACAGCTATAGCTTATCTGTGATATATGATTAATTATTTTGTAAGTGATAGTTCCTTCATGAGATTTGTGATTTTCAGCATTAAATTATTGAGAAGTACGCAAATATATCAATGAAATGTTATACGCAGTTTTCGCATTTTACCGAGTTTTACACATTTCCTTGAGTGCAGACATTAATTTTTAATAGGTATTGGATTTTAAAAAAGTAGTGTTAGTTGATGAGTTATGTATGGAAATGAGAAGTATCAAGTTTGTTCCATAAATAATGAATTTTCAATGGATTATGGAACATACTGTGGATAACGTGCACTTTAACCAGCCTAAGCTGATTTGGAATTATCAGAAAACTTTTCCTGCATTGTGCTGGAGAGAGAGTTAGATTACTCAATATTTTGGTTGTGTAGATGAGGTGTCTGTTGAGTAATACTCTAAGTTGATATTAACAGGATTGCGTACAGACGATTTTTATACTATTTTTTAATGTAAACTTTAACGGTATTGTTAATCAAGTAAAGGTAATTATTGATACCTCCATATTCTCACGAAACTCTCGGTAATGACGAGAGCGAATGAAAGTTTCATATTTATATTTTACCTACCTACCATGTAATAATATAAGTGAGGCATTGAATCTAAGTGCCTTGTAAATTGTTGATGGTTGGCACGTATTTACTAAATAAACAATCATGTTTGAACAGGGCGCAGGGGTACCAACCAATTTGTAATACCAGTCTATCGACAGGCGTATAATTAAGGTGAGGATACATTGATTTAACACAACACTTATTACTGAGGCGTGGTTGGTACCGATGATAGTGTATGCTGATAACCTACCTTACCTTACCTTACTCCTACTAACTGCACTCTTACACTGTTATTTAGAATCGTGGCATAAAGTTATACCATGGTTTATACCACGGAATAGGGAAAAATCTTATTTAGAAACGTGGTATAACCGTAATCTGTGGTATAAACCATGGAATAACGTTATACCACACTCGGGGGTAGTTTAACTATAGCGCAATTTGACATTTCTAATTTTTGCATTGTGAGTGTGGAGCTGAACGTTATTATATGTGTAGAGATGGAGATTTTGATTAAATATATGTAAATATATTGTTATATACATTGATAATTATTATGCTTACTTGTTATTTTTTTGGGTCTTTGTTAGTTCATTGTTGTTAAGCTTTGTTTATTTATTGTGTTTGATTCGTTTATGATTGCATTTTATCCTCCTAAGAGGGGCATCGAAGACGTAAATGTAGCATAAAAGATTCCCACGACGCGGTATTGGCCGGCCAGCCCTTCAGGCTGCTCAATAGGGCCCGCCCATGAGGACAAAAGTTTTGCTTAGAAGAGCGGATAAATAGAAGTCCCACGACTTCTGAGATATCCGGGTATGGGAGGGAGTCTTCAATATGTATTTATATATAAATTTTATCACCGATCTTATCAATACAAACAAATCCAACTACGAAACTAACGCGCCAAAACGTCATCTAAACGTCACATGTCCATAGTAAACACGGCGTTGTACCAACATAGCGCCGCTAAAAATAGTGTTACCATATGAAAACCGTGGTACAACCATGGTATAATAAAACTGCAGTTTATTTTTTTTCTAAATAACAATATGTTATACCAGGCATAACAAATTATACCTGGCATAACTATACCATAGTTTATACCTAGAATAGCGTGTTTTTCTAAATAACAGTGTTATAGAATATTATTATTTTCTTCTGATTTATAACAAGGTAATGTTGTTACGACTGGGATACTATCCCTTAAACCTTTTTTCTTTCACACCACCAATAGTTTTTCTCGAGAACTTATTTTTGGATTTGATAAAATGTAAATTATCTTATGACAAGTAAAACTTAATTTTCGGCTCACTCCATTCCTAGAACATAACGAGTATTTTTCTTTTTATTCGCTCCAAAGTTATTGGATATTGAATTTGGATATTTTATTTGTTCGTTCATCTTGTTATTAATTTAAAATAATATATTTATCACTTTAAACTCTTTTTACTACACGGACGATATTTAAAACTTTTTAGTTTCCCAATATACCTATAATTTTCCATATAGGTACCACAGGCACTAACTTTTTGTATGGAGTTAGGTGTGATCAAATATAGGGTCCGTAGCAGCAGACAGTGTGAGCAGGTGGGCCGCAGACCACCGGGCTGTAATAGCAGTGATTATCATGAAGGGGCGTGGTAGTGCGATTCATAAGATTGATCACCCCTGCCTGAGGCTCGTGGAATCTTTCTCTGCTTCTTTATGTTATTCATTCCCCTTTCTGTGTTCTAAAATCATGACAACTTTTTATTCGAGTAAACGCTTTTTAACTTAATAAATTTAAACTTCAATATTTTCAATAATTCCAGAATAGAAGACGAATGATGAACACTAATAATATTAAAAAATACATTATTAGATTTTTAAATTGTGAATGAAGTCGATTTAGTCGTTTTTATATTAACGCTTTGAATTCGATTTTATTCGGGAGCGTTTTAATTGTAGCTTGACGGTCACAGCGAGTGATTGGCGTCACGAATATATTTTTTCAACTCTTAAGTCCCATTATTTAAAGATGGAGGTCCTGTATCCTGCGAAGCTTTGCGACGTTTCTTTTTTTATTATACGTTTTCGATGTTCCATGAAAAATTGGATATGTTACGAACACCCGTCGCGTAAGGATAACATTTAGTGTTGTTTTCATGGCCTAAATTAATTCATCTGTAATTGCGTTGGTGGCTTTATAAATAAAATTGCATACATTGTACGCCATATATAGTTTGCAGCAATCAGTGTAAACTAAACACCGATATTTTATTATCGTTTTCTAAATATAATTGCAATGGGTCTCAATCAAAATCCCGTGGAGTCTCTGATAAAGAATATATATTCCACTTTCATCTATTAGTTTTAGAATATCCTGTAAAAAGTAGGTATTCGTAAAACATTTAACACATGCAATTCAGCGATGAGGTGTGCCACTCATCCTCAATGTCTTAATTTTTATCAACACGTCGAGGATAACTTGTAGTAATCAACAAAACATGAATTTGAAATTTTCAAATTGGAAATTCTAAATGCTTTCATCAGAAGGTTGGCTATCTAAAATGTGTGTATAATGTACCTACTTACAAAAGTCTTGAACGCTGCTGTGATAGTAATTTAATTTAAAGTTTTTTTGTCAATCATTTGAGACAAGAAGTTAGTCGTAGTATAATGAATATATAGGTAACTACCATTATTACATTTTTCAATGTGACTATTTTCTAACATGTCATTTTCTCTCCCACACACCTAGACTCTCAGCGCAGAGTTTTGTGATGAATTATTACCTCCCTTTGTTTCTCATGGTTGTTTGTGATTGTAATCAACAAAATTCGGGTGGTCCATGTCGTAGTGGTTTCATGGAATAGAGCCATTTGATACTCACTCTTTAATTATGTAACCAAATCTTTCTTTTCTGTGTGAAAAGTATCGTATGGATCTTATCATTCGCCGTCGTGGGTTGATGTTGTTCATTTTTAATTTAAAGTATTTTGATTAATGTTTAAAAATTACATTAGGTGCAGTCGTGCATCCACATCATAACTGATTAGTTGGATTCTTGTTAAAAGCGCTTAATTAATTAACGTGCTCGGTTTGTATTTCACATGAATCGATTGTTTCCTTACAGTATAAGATTGCGTGTATACAAGTATTCGAGATTAAAAAAAAAACAGGTAAATCTGGGCTATGTTTTAAACCCAAATACAACCTTATACACCTTTCACAGTAAGCTAAAAGCTTGTGTCGTGACAGGGGAGTCTGCCGACACCTAGGATCGAATCGCGAACCCCTACTCGCCCGCGAGACTCTACCTCCAGGCTACCGACAGTTACTTTTCATAATATTCTACCACTACTATACCTACCATCACGGCATATCCCACAAGTAGGATAGTCTCTAATACCAGCTACATATAATATATATGCAAGCTGTCCTCTTCGTGCCAACAAAAAATAAGGCATCCAAGATGGGTGGTTAACCTCATCACTGAATTTAAGATGTAATATGTCTTTATCTTTCGAACACCTGCCTTATACAGGACACTTAAAATATACCGACGATCCAGTTCCATACCTAAGGCATAACTAGAAAATTTATAAAATCTTGTTCTTTGGCTTATTACATGTAAAAAGTTATATTCTTTCAATTCCTCAAATAAAACATTGTAAAATTTGAATAATCATTCCGTTCCTCAGTTCTGAGGGAACATAAGAGAACAAAATTTGAAAATACCTTCCCAGTACCGCAGTAGCTATATATTTTTATATTTGATATTCCATTTTCTTTCTGGAAACTTAAAAATTAACAATAGATGTCGACCAGTGTAATTTGATGACCGAATATTGTCCATTCTTGTTCTCTGTGTGATTGCATTTATCATATTACCTACATTATATTTGACTATTGTCTCATAACATTACTTCAATGCATTGAATTCCGGTATTTAATAAAAAATCTCTCATACCTACTTAACAGTATTTCTTTCGAAATGTTAAGTGTGTCCAGGAAATCAGTGCCCTCGCACCGGGGACTTACATAATTTTGTACGGCAATTACGATTTAGTATTAGTGTTTACCATCATCCCGACGGAATGCCAGTATAATGTGTAGTTTATTCGTCTGCGTTTTATTTTATTAGTAATTTCATGTAATAAGTATCATATTACTTGGTGATTATCGGAGGATCTAAATGTTGTTGTTTTATTTTAACAATGTACCTACATAGTAAGTAAGTAGCTCGGTGGTCCTATAAGATCAGTAGTATGTTGTTAGTTACTTCTTATGAGACATTATCTTCATGTCGCTTCACTGTCTTACTCTCGATAGCTATTCACGTAGTGTAGTACAGCAAATTAACTGATGTAAGTAGCTATATGGAAAACTATTGCTTCTTTATACAAATGTCGTCCCTTCATAGTAGGTATATTCTTTTATATGTATGTAATAAAATCTCTCTTAACTCAGTCGTTTCGTAGCCATTCTTTAAATATTGGACATTCCTTTTTTTGATCAAGTAAATTAGTTATTAAAGTTTTCGTGTCCTATAGGTATAATAAAATTGCTACAAATATAAAAGTCGGTTTGTAAGATTCGTATATTAAGATTAGACTATCAATCATCCCTGTCTTGAAAATATATTAAACGAATTTATTAAATGAATGTTGTTATAGAAATGTACTGCAAACCCACGGTCCAACAGTTTATAAAAAATAATTGAACAAGAGTGCGATATTAAATGTAGTCGATAAAAGAATTACAATGCTAGCTGAACCACCCACTCACTAAGAAATATTGGAAGTGAATAATAATTTGGATATTTGAAAGCGTAAAACACAAAAAAATAATCATTTTCTGTATAGGGCAGAAGACCATTCAAACCTAACAAGGTCTCCCCGACATTGACAATCTCCCTAGTGAAAACTTCGCAAACCTGTGTCTTTCGAAACAACTCCTCCGCTTCTATTATCTCGGCTCAGTGTTCTATGTTGCACATTTACGACATTTTGTTTCCTGCCGACCCCACTGTTATCCGCCACGTACCTTACCGTTTCGTTTATTAATAAATTCAATATTAAATATCTTACGATAGTTTAAGGCTTCCTACATCTATAGAGAATGTGAAATCGTAATGAGTTGTAATAAATTATTGTTAGTAGTGTAATAGGTACGTACGTACGTACGTATCACTCCCGAGGGAAAGGGATCCGTAGCTCAATCCATCAAATCCCATTAATTGTGTGCAAATGAGCTGCAGCGAGCGTTTTGACTTGTCTTAATTTATATCGTTAGCAGCTGTCCGTCATTCAATTAATTAATATTACAAACTCTGTATTATTTTAATAAAACATCGTTGTTGATTGGTGAGGTGGGTGATACAAGGAAGGAACATTGATACATATATTATCATAATATCGTATTGTTATAAACAAGTCTATGTCTAACTAACTAGCAACTGTCGCCAACTTACTACTACTTCTACCTACCAGGTGGGATACAGGAAATACTCCTTTTCAAATTTAAATGTACTGACATGCCTTTTGTTTATATTATTTAGTATCCACGTGAGGGTTTGTGTGTTTAATGTATGTATCTTTTATTTTTTTTTATTTAGGCCTAATATATTTAAAAAAAAATTATATTAATCATTCATCGTCTTTTGTTTCATATGATCTCTATTTAAAACTTTGAAATGGTAGTGGAATATTCTGACACATCAGTAATTGAATTATTCACCGATTTTTTTTATGATATTGTGTATTTTAACGATGAACTCTTATTATCGCAATTCACTGTATTCAATAAAATTATTTAGAAGTTAATAAATATAACATAAAGAATTGCAATAATTTAACACTTTATTGAGAAAAAAAAATTGTACAGATATACATTTTGCCTTGGGACAATGTCTTCCGGCAAATCTAATATTATGTTTGATATAAGTACATGTTTCAACATCATGTGAAGTTAGATAGGACATATATAAAATAGAAATGAAAATAAAACAGGAGTAGGTATGTTAAATTACAATTAATAGAATAATGTAACCATTTACAACTATTAACGTATATGTGTACCTTATATATAGATATACATATTTACATTATCTAAATGGTTACTGGTTACTATATAAAGATGTTCTCGGTTTTTTATTAGGGGTTAGGAAGTTGGTGGAGTGATTAAATATTATTTCATTTGGGAAGTTTTTGGCATCTACGGTAGGAGATGATGATTAAAACGATGTATTTTGAGATGGAAATACTAGGAGACAATTATACGTTGGCATATAAACCTAAATAAAATGTGAATATATTATTGCGAAACCAAAAACATATACTACGCCTCATCTATTTTTAACAGCACTGTTTTGATTTTGTGTTCCAGAAATAAAATTTAAATTAATAATTTTTAAAATGAAACACAATATATAGTTATTCCACTATTGACTTTATTTATTTTTACGAGCCGGCTTTCAAGAGCTTCCGCTCACATCGTCAGGCAAAACTTTACTTTTGCCTGACGATGAGAGCGGAAGCTCTTGAAAGCCGGCTCGCAAAAATAAATAAAGTCAATAGTAAAATTTAAATGTTCGTTGGTCTTATTAATAAAAGGGATGTATTCTTAGCCTGAGTATAAATAGTATTTTACATAGATATTTACCTATGTAATAGGTATTTGATATTATATGAATTATTGTTTTATATTGATCGTTATGTTAATAATCCCTCGAATAGTTGAGAGTCATAGATAGGTAGAGACATGGCATGGCATGGCACACAGCATACACGAGGTAAGGTGAGGTGAACCCACCTACAAACATATTACATAAATAAGTATCCTCACTTGTTTTAATATGTATTTTAAAAATGGTTTAAAAAGATGTATCCTTTTTGTATAAATATTTACACAAGAGTAGATTATTCGTCTTGATTTGTAATAAATAATAATTTATCAAAGTCAAAAGCCATAGGAATATTGAATAAATCTTTTATCAATTACATCGCGTCTAGGGGGACGTGTATAATAGTCTGAAATTATCATATATCTATTTTAATCTAATAAATCAATCACAATTCTCAACTCGGGGCTATTCATTTTTTTTATATTATTTTATACGTTGGTGTGGTGTACCGTATGCGTTTATACGTTTTACTCACCAAGACTTACTATAAAATAATAGTCTTCTTTAAACTGCTTCTATAGATAAGATAATATCCAATAGAATCTTGGTACATTGTAGTAATATCCAGTGTAATCTTGGTATATTGTAGGCATTTTACATTTAATTGATGCTTAAATAAATTCTTATTAAACGTTTAAATAAATAAATTGTTGATTAATATATTTTCTAAACGCGCAGCTATCTATCTATTAAATCATATAATGTGAGTTTTACTTTTATCTACTTTGTATTTTGTTCTCGTTGGAGACAAGATTTTTTTATTGTTTGCATCCTTGTTTTGTTTACGATTCTAATTAAAATATTAATAATTTGTTCCTCTATTTTGTTTATATTTTAATTCAATAACAATTTGCTGTAGGCGTATGCATATAAATAATTATAATATTTCTCACATTTGATTGTTCATGCTTATTGTCTAGTTTTGAAGCGATTAGTAAGAGGGGCATCGTTACAATACCAAATAAATAATTAATTGGTGAAAATTAATATTTAAATATCATTATGTTTTCTTGTCGGCCATAAAAAACTGCTTATTATTGTTTCACTAATGTGATTGTATTAACAAATCCAGTTGTACACCAACAATGGTGTTATGAACTTGTTAAGAAGTCATGAAAGAAGTATTGGCTAAGCTATACCAACTCCACAACCGCAATATCGTTTTAATAAAAGAAATGTACTTATGTTAGTAACCAATTTTACCATTTGTAATAAAACTACCTTACCTACAATAAAAATACCTGCATTAGCTTATACCTACGGTCAGTTAGTTCAAATGCAAAAAATAATACAATAATGTCATACAACTCGTTATTATTGACAACCTGTTGGCAGAAATAAAAAATGTTTAGAAATTATTATTGAATGTAATTCTCATTATCACATTTTGCATTTTATTTCAAAACATTTCATTTTAGGACATTTTAAAGCATGTTATGGAACTCATGGATGTAAGTGGCTTACGACCGGAAAGGTAGAAGCATGTACAAGTATATCACCTCCTTAGTGACAAAAGTTCTTACAAGTTTATTTGTTGCAAACATGCATTTTGCCGTATAAAAGCATTTCAAGACTAAAGCAATGCTTATTACTGTATTGTAATTATTAATAGTTGACTACTCATGACAGTGCATTATCGTCCATCCCACTAATAATGTACGGATTATTGACATAGATGCCATACAAAAGATCCTGTTGACTTCTTGCGACATGTTGAAAGGTTTTAAATAATTGATAGCGAGACATTATAAATTAACATTTATCACAGCGGGTTGTCTTAGTTTCAACATAAAATCATGAGTATTTTAGAAACTTTGTAATTATTCATTACCATATTATCAAATTTGCTATCTTGTCTCAACTCTTTATGTAGATCCGACGAATTCTTTAGAAAAAGATTGAGCATTGAGATTACCATGTTTATGGATGTAGATAAAGATGAAGAAGACATGCGAATATAGGTACGACCTCGGGACGAGAAGAGCCGACCCCAGCAATCTTCAGAGGCAATAAATTGGGATATGGCCAGGAAGAAGAAGAAAATGGATATAGATTTTTTCTCTAATGTCAAACATAGCTCATGTTGCCTTTTTTCAATAATTGAATGAAATTTTTCAAACTCAATTTTGATGCTGAGGGTAACATAATTATAACCTTTACAGAAGATGTGATGGAGAATGCTCAGTGGATAACTTGTAATTAGCCAGGATAAATCGAAACAGCGTCGAGTTTTTGACATTAATTAAATTTTATATCAACTTACTATTTTCTTCAAAAAAATATGGGTAATACACCGACAGTCTGTAAAATCTGTTTTACTTATTGAAGAAATCAATCCAGTTAAGTACCAACTGATATATACCTTGTAGTAGGTATACTTGGAATCAACGTTGGTATCCATATAAGTTTATATTTGTATGATATGAAGTGTTGACTGTGTTGGCTGGCTGCACTGTATAATAATATGATGTACCCAATGTGATTATAATATTGCTTATAGTGTAGTGACACACCATGGATTTCGTATTGATCAAATAGGTATGTATAGCGTAGATACCCGCGATTATCTCGATAGTATATATAATTAACATGAACTATGTAGAACACTAATACATAAATGTCAACTGAAATGTTTAACTTTATATTTTTATCTTGAATATAAAAAGAGATAATCATCTTGTCATACTTGAGAAAAAGAATAATTTAAATATTTGTTTTTAAATACCTACTTGCAATATAAATTTTATCTTATTGGTGTGGTGGAGAGCAGAACACGAGCGAGAGCGATTATTAATTTCTTAATGTTTTATTTACATATTTTAAACATTCATACATTTGATTATTATTATTTTTTCGCTGTGTTGTTCAACATCATCCTAATTATATAAAATTTATATATTTATTAATTTTGCCCTATTCGTTTGTTTACTAATAATGCGTACTTTTATGCTTCGGCTTACTCTTGTCCATTTTCCGTGTATGCAGAGTGCTTTATTATGTAAAATAACGTATAATTTACAAGCAGTTTTATTCACCGTAGTGTCGGCGTGTGACATGAACATAAACGTTGCTTGGGGCTACTAATTCTCTCTATTTTTTTGCAAAATTATTTAAGTGTTAGAAAAAACATAGGTTTATTAAATATTTATGTATTTTTAAGCAATCCAGTTCATTCATTATTTTTTAAATTATAGTCTTGAATAAAATTTATTGTAAACT
This sequence comes from Athripsodes cinereus, assembly GCA_947579605.1. NCBI lineage: Eukaryota > Metazoa > Arthropoda > Insecta > Trichoptera > Leptoceridae > Athripsodes > Athripsodes cinereus. The sequence goes on from OX388309.1 coordinate 17,864,596, forward strand.
AGCCTATAAACCCGGTTTACTCAGGGGTTCAAATAAACAGAGAAAAGAACAATTCTTCAAATGTTTTTGCTAGTAAGAAAGTTAAATAAGTAAAAACTTTATCTCAATTTATTGTAAAAACATGAAGCGTAAAACTTGAAGACATTATTTTTCTCATAGGTCGATTTCTTTACTCATGTTATTCATTATCATTTCATGTTATTCGGTATTTCGCTACCAATCTTTTTCAGTTTTATTCTTAATTTGATACAATATACCAAGAAAAGTCTTTCCTTTACAAAATATGGCATACAATTACATTATTGTCTATAGGAGTTTCCCCATTATTATTATAATTGTACGATAATGAGATGATGATTTGTTGCCACGGCCTTGATAAGTGATGCTATTTCAGATGTTCTAGTTTGTCTATCCGCTATCGGAATATCTTCCTTACATTCGGGTTATTGGGTATTTTAGTCCAATTTTAAAACCTGAGTAATGGTTGCTTGTGTTAGAGCTGCAAGAGAGGTCGTAGGTTTTTAGAAGGGAATGAGAATATATTATAGTATTAATATTTTGGTGTTTTTAATCATTTGCTGACCGACACGAAAATAAGAAGATGTTGGTTATATCGTAATTGAATTTCAGTGTATGTTTTTGTTAAATATCGATATAATTTTCCCTCACTCGCATACCTAGTCGTTAAGGTTCTATTACACTTAATTGATTTTATTATCACCTAGGTATGTATATATTTGTGATATTCGAGTATGGTTGGTAATATTCTGAGAACAAAATGTAAAAATTGAACTGGAAAACTATTTGACGTATGTGGTATTACGTTTTTGTTTCAAGAAACTTTAGAAAGCGTATGTGACGATTTGGTTGAATTATTTACATACTCTGTAATTAATTTATTAATTAAATAATGTAGAGGCTCGACTATGTATCTAATATGCCATATTAATGTTATACCGGTTTAAGTCACTTACATTTATTGTCCGTCGATTTTAGTAGGTAACTAAAACAAATATTACAAGTTGTAATAATCCCCAGTCAACATAAATTTATTCTGTATCCTATCGAAAATTCTGTCAAATTATTATTCGATTATTTTCTAGTTTTTGTTTAAAATGTATAAATTTATAACTTACGCTTTTGATATTTTGAAGAGTTTGTTTTCTTCTGCTTTTGGTCTTTATATTCTTTGTTCACTTAAAAATATTTTATTGAATATTGATTAGGAAGTAGGTTATTCGTATTACTAAACAAAATGGAAATAATTCAAAAATATTGTTTCTGTATATCTGATCACTCTTAAAGATGTTTTTTAAAGATTATAATAGAGTTTAATTGTGAGTGTATTTTTCGTACCTACCTATGGTATTTCACGGACTATAAGACGGTGCAACGCTGCAAATTTAGGTGCGTCTTATATTCTAAATTAATATAAAAATGTCTGATGTTTGACAAAAATATTATTAAACTTAAGGTGGGTCTTATGGTCCGTAAAATACGGTGCATCAAAACAGCCGAAAATAATAATATGTATGATGAACGTACATTACGTGCAGGTTTGTAATTAAGTCGATTAACTAAGTACCTATGGTGGTTTGGACATGTTGAGCGAATGCAAGATGAAAGAATGACGAAGAGGATGTATTTGTCTGAAAGAGGAGGTGTGAGGAAGCGCGGACGGCCAAGAACCACGTGGCTTGAGCACGTGGATCAAATCCTTAAGGACGGCCGCGTGTTGAGTAAGAGAAATCGGCGATCATGTATGAGAAACTGGATGAATGTGGAGGAAGCGAAAGAAGTTTGTAAGGATAGATCTATATGGCGTTCCATTCTCTCTGCCTACCCCTCCTGGGACACGGCGTGAGGGTATAGATAGATAGGACTTAGTACCTATGGCGTGTTATCGAACTTTTTACGTTTTTCGAAAGCATAGGTATTCTGTATTCAATCACAGTGTATTTTGTCATTTCACTCACTTCCGCGTAACATCAAAAGTTGTTCTTAACACTTAGTTCTTTTGACGCAGAAATGTCCAACATAATATTATGTGAAACAGTAAATACCTACCATGAGAGAATCCACTGGCAATTGGAATATTATTATGTGCTCACTATTGTTGCCCCGCTCATGTCCCTGCCAAGACCATATGGAGAGGAGCCGGGGCAAGAAGAGGATGGTAGTGGGGATTCGAAAGGAATTAAAAGTTTATACAAACATCGCGCTGTAGGGGGTTAACTCTCGCAGATCCTAAACATTTTATGTGTATGTGTGTAGGTGATTAATTTTAAACATTGTTTTTAATATTACTGATTGAATTTACGTCCCGTTTCACTTTTTGAGAACGTAAAACTCAACACACTAAATGCTTTTATTGTAAATGAAGTATTTTTTACACTGAGAAAAATACTCAAAACGAATCATTGGTACGGTACCATCAGATTAGGATCAGAGATCGTACAAACGATTCATTGGTATAAATCTATAATATTAACTCTTCGCAAACAAATCATTGGTAAATTTACCAACAATTTGTTTGCGAAGAGTTAATATTATAGATTCGTACTAATGAATCGTTTGTACGATCTCTGGTCCTAATCTGATAGTACGTACCAATGATTCGTTGTGAAATTTCGTTAGTATTTTTCTCAGTGTACAGTGTATGTACTATTATTATTATTATTATTTATTATTTTATTTTATTCTTCACTGTACATTGGTTACAATATTACATAATGAAATAGTGTCATAAAAATAACAATTATAAATTCAATGTACAGAGGGCGAGTTTATCGCTAAAATGCGATGTCTTCCAACTAACCCGGTAACTAAAATTAAAATGAAATAAAAAAAACACATGCATACATATATACATCCTTACATATCAACAGTCATAAAAGAAATAAAAATACAACACAAAGTAAACAAAAGAAAAGAAAAAGAACACATTCAAGCAACAATGCACTTACGGACACATAATAATAAAAGTATAACATATTAAATTGCAGCGTGCACATGCATAGGGAAAGGGAAAAGGATTTAGGAGTCAGATGCTAAATTCAATGAGAGAAAATGATTTTTGACAGCTTGTCTGTACTTGTATGTACTACTGGGTTTTCAGTAGGTTACCCATATTTTGATAACATTCGTAGTTAAAAAAAGATGAAAATGATGTTACTATATTTTTTTCTTTCATAATGTTTAGTTACCTACTCATATACTGTTTGTCTACCGCTGACATACCTGTAGTGGGATTGTTATATAATGTAGGTAGGTACATAGGTAGGTATGTATTGGAACTATCACAGCGTGATATATGTCCGCTTTTATTTGCTCACACTGGGATAGCTATGTACACTTTGCGAAAAACAATTCAACATCCACAACTTTTTTATATAGGTATCCTATAAATTCACTTATTAATATCCTTGTTTCAGACAATTTTCTTTGAAGCACAACAATTTAATTCAAACCTTTTGAAATCATATTAACTTAAATTTTAATCAAACAATTAGGATTTGGTAATTTATTTAAAATCTTGCTGTTTCAATACTCGCTTCGTGATTATGAGGACTAACGCCCTAAATATTTTTATCACATTGCTAGTACTTTGTCCATGTTTGGTTTTGAACATTGACTGTAGGTTTGTACATTTGCGATTTTTAATTGTTTTAACTGATGGTTTTTGTCTCAGATGTAACATTTAGACAGTGAAATGGGGTTACGGAGGCGCCGACCTCCTCCTGTGAATGAGTTTCTAAATACCTTGTGATAGTAAATATTTTATAATATTCAGTCATCGAATGATATTTCAATAAACGATATTTCATCTATCTATTAGTCGATTTGTGTTTTATGTTGCTATATCATAAACGTTTATCAATTTCACTAATACTATTCCCAGTTGTAAGGTTTAAAATATGGTCATATCTCAAGTATTAAGCCGACTGCAATATTACTGTAGAATTATTTTCTGCTTGTTACTAATTTCTATATTTCTTTTGTCCACAGGTAACTGTTTATTATTCTCATTCTAAGTTCTATTTGGGTGAGTCATGTGTTAATCAATTTCACATTATTATTATTATTACAATTCCACTTTAGTTCTCACGCTACTAAACTTTTGTGTGTGTATCTTGTCATCGGACAATGTTGTTCCTCATCTGGGTAATTTATATTCTGCAGGATAAAATCGGAAATACATCAGGATTGCCACAAAAAAAATAATATGAGATTATGTAAGCATAGAGCAATGTGTTCACAGTTCAATCTTGGCGCCACACTCACCTTTGTGTGGTCACAGTTATTAACAAGTCAGTAACCGCGCATTACCAAACCAACAATGGCACCATGCAGTGATCGTGCCCATTACAATGGTACTAACCAAATGTTGGGATACACATATTTCATATGACGTCTTCAATTCAATTGTATTATGCTCTTATCAAAATAAAATATATACACAATCGTTTAATCGAAGAATTCTTGTTAAATATATGATTAAAGAACAAGTTTTATATTTTTAATGAACATCTTTTGTAGGTAGGTAGATCAATATATTTCTTCCAAATTCACTTATACATGATTGATATTATGTTTCTATTTTTATTGCACTGTCTTTTCTTCTTTCTTCTGGCCTTGCATTCCGATCAGTTAGCCTTCCTGGTTTTCTGACTTGTTTCTCTATATTCGAGTTCTCTTTACAATGCTCTCAATGTGCTTCTTTGTATCGATGGTACATCAGTTTGTCTTTCACTGGAGCCACCTTGAAACCCATGATCACGTGAATTTTTTCACCCTATCCGATCTGGTCATATCGCCGGCCCGTCTTAACGTTTTTATTTTACTGCGAGCATAAATAATTGTACTCCAAAAGTATGTAGCTATTTTCCTTATTTTTTAATTTTGCTAGCTTCAAATTATTCTAATTAGTAATGTCAATATTCAATATTAATGAGGCACATCTTTGTGACTTCCCTGTTAGTTTAGTATAAATCTATTTATTGACTAAAGAAAAAAATTACCTCAGTTTTTAGGACTGGCTATAGACTTATAATATTATCCCATACAACCAAATATGGCTGTGGTGACTAAATAAATGTAAAATAATCTGTACTCATATTCCGGTCGCGGTATTGTTTCTCTTATTACAGTTTGTGTCTGTGTGAGGTTTATGATACACACTGTGCACATTGTGTTAATAGTCTGTGTTTAGATTATGTCTTAGAAGCTTAGAACATTATTTTAAAAAAATATATATATTTTTTTATTTAACAATAATTATACAGACATAACAATACATAGACTATTTGATAAAACTTAAATCTAAACATCCTCCTTATAGAGACAAGTCTCGTGTAAAGGAGGGTTTATATATCTGGGTTTTTGTTATAAACCCAAATACAACCTTATACACCTTTCACACTAAGCTAAAAGCTTGTGCCGTGAAAGGGGAGTTTGCCGGCACCTGGGATCGAACCACGGACCCCTTGTTCTGAAGGCCGAGACTCTACTCCAGGCTACCGACGAACTCAATTGTATCTTCTCTATTTGGTGGTCAAGGTTTAACAAGATGGGTTATTTGGAAGAGATCGCGCCTTTGATATAAACTCGTCCTCTGTTTATAGATTGTATTTAATTTGAATACATTTATCTATAAAATTGTATGTATTGTGATGAATGTACAGTAAAGAATGAATAAATAAATATGTTATTTTATACTTATTTGAAATAAAGTAAACATATTGGTATGATGTTGTTAGTTTTACTTTTAGAATGGGCCTATAAAACGTGGAATATTCCCGTACGTCTCACATTATCTGTGTTCAGTATGGTTGGCATGCATGGTTGATGGTCGCATGATAATATTCACTAGAGACATTCATTAGCGCATTAACGAAGCATAAGTTATACCTACTTAATTGATTTTTACTGAGTATATATGATTTTGATTGGCATCAGGATACGTTATATCGTTTCTGTGAACATGGGTGTTGTGTTCTCTGTGAATATAATATTCGTATTAATGGTTTTTTGAGTGTGATGAACAGCAATTATTTGGAGAGTTTATGTTTAATTGAAATTTCTGTGACGTTGTTCACGTCGCAGCGAGTAGGTAATCATTTTATACATTCAGTCACACATCCGCACCGTTTGTTTCGTTCATAGGTAGGTACTATGTACACATCTTGAAATTCCTCGAAATGAAATAATACTCGTACAACCAACATGACACCAAAAACCTGGAAACATCTTAATTTTAACGAATACGGGTGGATTCATTATTAAATATGTCCTCTTTTTATATCTCGTGATGCCCCCCCCCCCCTGATGTTGGCTATCACTTAAGAGAAAGCATGTGTCTCTATCTTAGGCAATCCGAAACAGCTCTGCGATTCTCTTTTTTTTTGTCCTTTTGTGTGAATGGAACCAGAAGATCCACCTTTTTCCAACATCCCTTCGATCCTTGATCTTGTCCTTTATGATTAATCGCAGCAACTTTAATTTTTTTCCTCTGAGCACATGAACTTATTTAAATAGGTAAATTAATACTTATTAATATTAATTAATCAATTGATTAATTAATTAATTTGAGTACGTCAGTAGCCTGGAGGTAGAGTCTCGGCCTCCAGAACAAGGGGTCCGTGGTTCGATCCCAGGTGCCGGCAAACTCCCCTTTCACGGCACAAGCTTTAAGCTTAGTGTGAAAGGTGTATAAGGTTGTATTTGGGTTTATAACAAACCCAGAATATCTTTAAAAAAAAAGATAGAAGAAAATTATTGTTGACGGTCATATTAATCAATAGTATAAAAATGAAATGATGTAAAGTAAGCAACCAATAGGCGAACTAGCAAAAGCAATTCCTTACATCCTCGTTACGTAGTTAAACAATCGTTTTGCATGTTGAAACACATACATATTCTGTTTCTCATTCGATACGTGGGATCATTAAATCGAAATTGTATTGCTGTGTGATGGAAAGTTGTAGTGAAATCTTTGTATTTTTTCACGTAACATAATTATTATATTTTCGTACAATACCTATGTAGGTGAGCTTGTAGTGTTTGTGTACAATTTGTAATGATAAGCTTCTCTTGGCTATAACGATCTGAGTGACAAGTGACGCCTCCTGCCTCGTAATGTAGAGTCCCTTATAATACACATGCACATTTGAATGAAGGTATGTGTGCATTGTAGATCCCGACATGACATGTTCGCGCTCCGCTACGCCCACCTTCACCTACCTCTCATAATAATTACACCTTATCAAAGTGTTATTGCGCATTACCTACCCGTTATTGTAAATACACATTTCATTTCGTTATTTCTTGATCCGTTTCACATCATCCTAGTATTCCTACTACTCATTTTATCATTTTTAAAATTTTAATTTAATTTTCTTTATTCTTGATTATTTATTTTGTATTTCTGAGATCGGTGAGAAATTATTTTTATCCTCAATATTCATATAATTAAGTATCTTCTGTTTTGCTAAATATTTGTGTTTAAAAAAACTTAAAAATAATTGTATTTCCCCATTTTTATTATGTTTAAATACCATACTATACTTTATTTTTCTTACCATGGTTTTTCCTTATAAATCTAAATTCTAATTCTTTCAAATGTTACCATGATGACCGTCATAATATAAAGCTTAGATAATTAATAAGAACGTTTCGGCGACTGACCTAAATGGCCAGAGAATCAGCGTATTCAAACCGCAGTTTTATATTCGGCCTAAAAATTTGTTTCTTTTACTTTTTGTCCCGTTGCAATGTCCACATCTTTTTCGTGATCTCGATGTGTTTGATTTGTTTTTGTTTAACATTTATTGTTTTATTTTGTAATGGTATTCGTATCGGACGCTACAGCTGGCGCGGTTATAAAAATCTCCACACAAAAGGCACTATTTCTTAACCTCCATCCATTCTTCTGTCACCGTTCTTCTCCATGTCTCTACATCCATTCATCTTTCACTGTCAGACGGTCCGATGGAAATTAACATAGTTATGTACGAGCATGTTTCTTAGCTAGAACCGAGTGAACCTACTACCGTCTATCTACTCTTCACTATCTACATATGTAGGTAATTACAATTTGTATACCTAATATTCGAGTATATGTAGGTATAGTTGTGTATTTGCCACACCACAAAATACTTGATATTTATTTCATTTATTATTTTCGTGCTTTAGGAATGTTGCACAATTTATATATATACCTATCTAGTTTCCATTTAAAATTATCCTGGTCATTTCACATCGTTTAGCTTATTTTGGAACTAGCTTTCGCATCTAATCACATTTATCGCATTCGTTGTATGTGAATGAAAACCTGTGAAAAACACAATTATTTCACTTTAGTGGATTTATTCCAAATATTATGATTATTATTTATCAATATCGATGTTTTGAGTTCATTTAGTTTTTTTCGTATTTTTAAAGTACCAGGTACTTGTCTTTCCAAGTGTTTTTTTCTTATTAGGTACCTATGTATTTTCATCTATGTATTTCGTTTCGACTATATATGCAACTTTATGTTTTATAGTACGACTATTTCTATGGGTTAGTTTTAAGATATTGCGCTTCTGCGATAATCTCGCCTATTGGACAAATTTGTTTGTTCGGTTATAATGTTTTCATTTTTTTTCTACTGTTTAATATTTTTGTGCAGTAATTTTTTTTATTCTTATTATTATTATTTCTTTAATCGGTATGGTGTTTTTCTCATAACATGTTTTTTTTTGTTTGAGAACGTTTTCTTCCACATACGCTACAACTTGTACGAACGTATTCTTGTTTTAGTTGAGGCAATAGGGACATTCTCAGCCACTATTTTATGGCAAATATTTTTTGCCATAGAATTTATTAGTTTAATATTTAGTATTATGTGTTAATTATTATGTTCCTTGAATTGAATAGAAAGAGACATTGGATATTACTGATTAACATTTACACTGAAGGTATAACTAATAAATAAATAAAATTATATTGATATCAAATTGTATGTATAAGAATATGTTTACAGAAAGTACCAAAAGGCGATTTTTTCAGCCAATCCGGAAAAATTATAAATAAATAAAATTCAAAATGCATGTAAATTAAAAGATAAATATACTAAATTAATACTGAAAGGTAAATCATCTTCTACCGTTTTGAGAACATTATTAATTCATTAGTATGTTTACACTGCCACATATTTATTAATTTGCCATTTTAAGAAACGAATGTGAAATGTAGTTGTAATCATATACCTTCACTGTATTTCTTGTGTGAAATGATAATGCCCAACAGTGAGTTATTTCAAATTATGATAATTAAATATGAATCACTGTCCTATTACAATTATTTATCGCGTCCATTAAACGAGAAACATGTGATTTTACAAAATCGGTCTAACGTAATGCTAAATTAATCGTGTTTGTATTGTGAATATTATTTTTTTATTAATTATGTATTCGAGCTAAATACCAAACTTGAAAATAAAACATACACAAGTTGATGTGATCAGAGGTACAAGTTTAGTTGACTCGTATCACGCGATACCACTCGCTGTAACTTTGCTATCCTTGCACATAATGTTTTATGTCTACCATTTATGTATATTATATGTACCTAGGTACCTACATATATTATCTACTACATAAAACCTGATCACTCCTTGCATTTTGAAGAGAATTTCAAAAACAGTAAATGATAAGAAGGGGATTTTATTTTTACAGTTTCTTATCGGTATATTGAGGTTAGAACCAACAACTATTTTGTCTATATAGATTTCATTTTTTCGATGGGAACTTTATGATAGTTAATTGTACTTATATAAAAATATTTATTTAATGAAAAAACTGTAACTTTCACAATATTTATTTTTATTAATATCTTGCTAAATTATTAATTTAGGTTACTATATTTTTATTAAATAATAATTTTTGTAGGAGTCTAATGTCTACTTCTGTACTCTTCAACTTACTGTCTTCCCTTAGACCAAATTTCATATGAGCTTATTACGATAGTCTCTAGAAAGTTGAGTATCCGACTGGTAGTCGACGTTTAGTTTTTAGTGTAAGATTTCCCTTAAAGAATCTTGAGTAATATTTATTTGTAAATAATATTCATGCAATTTTGCGTGGTTCATCTGAGTTTTCAGTTTCAATTATTTTTCACTCTATTTTACTAATATTATAGAAACAATGTGTTTTATTTGTGAGCTACCAAAATATATTATAGGAACCCAATATACATAATTTATATTGCAATAGATTAAACATCTTCCAAGACTGACATAATATTTATTTGAAATTAATGTACGCAATTAACGATCTCAGATGAGTTTATTTACCTCTCCCACCTCCATACTTTTCTCTTACTCCGTATTTGCTTGTTCCCCGGGGGATGTGCGGCTCTGAATCAAAGGATTTTAGCTCCACTTACTTCGTGATTTATGTACAGATATGTGTATTATGAACAATATTGCAATCATTTCATGCCTGAATTCAATTGAGTATAGGTGAGCCAGCAATATATTTAGGTACTCATTAAATGTACTTATTTATGAGTAGATAGTTAATCTATAGTTCTTATTATTTATCTGTATTTCTTTCATGACTGTAACTCACCCGTCTGCCATATGTTTGATTCTTTTAGTTAGGTACATCCAGTTGTCCTCAACGTCTCCAATTAGATCTAGTTTTTTCATCCTTCCTTGTTTGGCATTTTTCTCCCATTATACTGATTGTCATTCACCAGTTGTTTTCTCTTGCCCAAGTTAAGATTACTTGTTGGTTAAACACTTGAACCGCGGCCGGTTGTGTTTTTAAAGCACAAAAGTAAGTTTTCTTAAGTTGGAATTCTCCAGTATGACTAAATATTGCCTCCGGGCACGCGTGCTTGCATGCGCGGCACTTCATGAAAGCCAACGGATTAAAAATATTATATGTTGATTTACAAGACTTAGTTTCAATTCACAGTGTGTGATCAAATAATTGATTGAACCAAAGCATGATTTTATGATTACTGTATTGGATGATGTAAAGAAATTGAAGAAATATAGCCGCATTAACAACTTTTATAAGACATATTAAAGCCCCCGATTTCATCTGAGTATGCCCAAATGATAAATGCTTCATCTATGTAGAATATTTACCTAACATTTTATCTTCTACATCTACCTTCCTATATATTAAAAATGTGAATGTTTTTGAAGCCCCGCCTCATTTAATTCCATATACAAATAATTAGATAACTTAAGCAGCAAGATAGCCATAAATTAATGTAATATTGTGTATTATATGTAACTATTTCTACATTCCTTGCCGATTATGTTTTTTGTGTGATATTAATATGTTGTATTCTCTTCTATCCTAGGTAAAATTATCGATATTATTACTTTCCCGAGAATGAAGTTTATGTGTAGTGAAGTTCAATATCTGTAGAGTGTAGTTGTATGTATACATAAGTATGTTTTAGTAGGTAACATCATAATTTTGTGACGTTCTCACAGTGGCCGTTGTAGTGTAGACATAATATTTCGTATTATTTTGTTATAATGTGTATCTCTGTGTACGTATATTGTGATTAATGTGCTGCTTATTGTAATGCTATGGGGGGACTAGCTGAGATGCTCAACCAATCGAGATATGATTTCTTACATCTAGTTCCGAATGGGAGGCTCGTGACGAATCACGGCACATGCCCATACGATATTCATATAACATAATATATTCACTCTTCACGGTTAAATGGGATATTTCACGGATACTTAGCATCTTATTATTGCTACAACATCATTCTACTGACACTCCTACTAATAATAAAGAAGCTTTATTTATTTATACAAATCACAACAATATTTCAAAATAAACTTTTATGAATTGACCATGCTTTTCCACTCCATCATTAATTTAATTATATTGTGTTTTAAAGTATATTTAAACTGTATCTTTGAAGTTTGCGACTCTGGGTCGAAAATTCTGTTCAACAATGTTTTTGATTGGATTGACACGTACCCGTTTATATTAAGATAATAATATATTTTCGAAGTACATTTCTATTTCGCTTTTTTATTATACTTGTCTTTATAGACGAGTACTATGTATTCTTTGGATTGTAATCTAATTTTGTTATCATTAGAAGCACCTACTCATCATCCATTATATGATTCGTCCATTAGTGCACACTTCGCCCCATACACTGATGGGTAGGTATGTATGTACCTTCCACTGTTAAATGTAATGTAATGTATTGGATTCTTCCCTTTAGAACAGCGTCGTTCCGCTTTCTGGTTTTCATTAATTCATCCTAATTTGATTGTCACCCTTGTAATATTGGATTAAATACGAATATTGACTTGCCCCTTCTACATTATTCCCATATAATCTATTTATATCGAGCCATTAATTTTTTTTCTAATGCACATTTTAAGTTATTTTATAAAATGAAAACATCTTTATGATGTGTCACTGCAAAAGGAAAATCAATACAATAATGTATTAATATATTGAGATAGGAATATCGCTGTTTGACTTGAATATCTAGGGTAGGTAGTCTACCAAAAGTTGATATTTCCGATTTTTATGAAAATTGATTTATCACTAGGTATGTCTCTTGCAACCTAGTTTTCTTATTGCACAAAAAAAATACTAACATTTATTTATTTATTTTCCAAAAATATTACATACAAAAATAACATGAAAACAACATTTTGGAATATATTGCCCCACTAGACCAAAATCTGTTCGGGGGCAATACTACGAAAAATAACACAATTAAAAATATAACCACACTCTCCGATGAAATACCCGAATAAATGCCCTCGCTACCCGTCCATGAGACGCAACGAAGGCACTCACCCGAACATCTCCTCGGAGAACGCTCCGAATCGCCGCCGAAAGATCCAAGACCATAATAATTATAATATCATTATTAGCAATAAAATGTAAATATTAACAGGAAGAACCAATGATTCTATACGCTGACAATCATAATTATGGCATTTGAAAAGAGTTTATGCAAAGTTTCTCTTTTTGATGTCAACTTTTGCCATTATTAGGTACTTATCACAGATATGTGCCTACATACTTAATTTTCATTACAAAGCTATGTAACACTCGAAAGGGACATCTTGATATCTGTATGATGGGTGTTTTACGTATTGCACTAGTGATATATCTGCTTCCTCTCAACTTAATTCAGTGCGTATTGCACAAATGTGGATTTCTTCAACTAATTTTTAAGCATAGTATTCTTACATAAGAGCGTGTATGTGTCGCGCATCGGCGATTTTGTAAAGAAGGGTTAAATCAAGTATGGAATCGCAAATTACAGGAGCGAAACGTTTCAACAATGGGAACAAATGTATGTAAGGTATTTATATTAAGTTTTATTGTTGTTATCGCTCTGTAGACTGTAGTCAAGTATTGTGCGCATAATGAAAACATTAAACGCATAAAACATAATCATTTCTATAGAGAGATGCACAACAATCGTATCAACAGAAACAATCGGCAGCTGGTTAGATATTTATTTAATGGGTTAAGGACGGTTCCACTACCAATACATACATAGGTACACATATAAATTACATAGGTAGAATACTTACTTACATGTCGGACCACATTACAATCATAACACACTTAAATGTTGGGAACATTGTTATTTTCATATTGAATGACGTGATGGACTTTAACTAGTTGAGCATAGTGACACAAAGAATTGAAAATAAAATTAACTTTATCGTGCATTATTGCTATATATTTATTTACTATATAGCATTTGATTTACTGGACGAAGTCGCTGTACGGCGATGAGTGCGGTCATCTACTCTGAAAGGTATAAGAGATACAAGTGGTATTGTTGATCGTTGCCATGGTATAAAGCGCTTAAGCCAGCCTGAGCCGATTCGTAACCTTCGAGCACCCAACACTCTTTCTCTATTCTGCAAGTGATGCATATCTTCAGATTAAATCATACCTATTGCAATACATATCACACAACATACCTTTTATAATAATACACTAACATAGGTGCAAAACAACCAGTTTAGTACGTAAAACCAAAATGTTCGTATGTGTGTCTGTGTATGCGAAATTTTCGTTTAATAAATCTCTTTATCTACATCCTCCCGCTGTATCCCAAGTGAGGTAGGCAGAGGGAATGGAGCGTCATAAAGATCTATCCTTACATACTACTTTCACTTTTTCTACATTCATAAATTTCTCATACACGCACGTATAGATCAATTTAGAGTGAATCGGGCTATAATGTAAAAAAAAAACTAAAACTATATATTCCGTTGAATTCAATGCCCTTTAATATAAAATTATAATTTCTACATACACATCATTATTATTATGTTGAAAAAAAACACAATGGGTAGGTACATGATAAAAAGTAGATGAAGACATACGTAAATGAAGAGGTAGGGTGGTAGGGGGGACTAATTTGGTTAGATGAATTATTTAAAGCGAGATATTGACGTTTCAGTACACTTTTAAATATGGGAATTGTAGGAGCAATTGTGATCAACAAAGGCAAATCATTATTTCATAACATAACATCACGTATAGTCAAGGAAGATTTGAAAAAAGATAACGATGAGAAATTAATTTAATTCGTACAATATTATCTTTTTTCAAACAGAAGATTGACATTCAACTCATATATTATGTAATAAGCGGAGAACTTTACTTAAATAGAAACTATTCATAAATATAATAATGTCGTACATAATATGTACATTAATATAGAATGCATTAGGTACTTTTATAATACATACCTACATCATGTTGTCTTTACCGAGATAATATTATAGTTTATATCACGCGAATGGAGCATCGTATTTTTCTTCTTCATCGTTGGTACATTATAATGATTCAATATGACATATTTCATAATTCGATAGATAATGTTTTCTTTGACTTTGAAGCCGTTCACTTGTAAGATTTTTTGCTTCATTTGATATATCCTACGTACTTACTACTTGGGTCCATTCCTCTTCACTATTCAAAAGTTATAAAAATTAACTCACAAAATATAGCATATTATTATTAATCGGTTACGGCAATTCACCCGATTCGAGTGATTTGTGAATATATCTTATCTACTTACGAAATATAAATTTGTATCTCCGTCTACTTCGCTGGTTCCCAAAAGGGGCAGGAGCTTTTCAAGGAGGCTATAGAAAACTCAGAGGGAATCAGAAAATATGCCCTAGAGGAGGCACTAGAGTTAATTATCTCAATAGGTACATTATGTTACATTTGGTATTGGTGAGGTTAGGAATTATTGTTTTTTAAAATGTGTTAAGTATTCTTTTAATCCAATGTTCAACAATGGACGCAGGGAGGCTGACATGATGATGATGATGATGATGATTCTTTTAATCCAGCTTCTTAGTATGAATATTCGAGAGTGTATTTGGGTTACTTTAACTCTAATATATCTTCAGTGAAAAGTCCATTGTTGTTATAGTTATGTATTAATAGATTGAACAGTACTAATTAATCAAATGGCATTATTCAAATCTTAACTAATACTTATCTTAACTTAACTCAAATCTTAACTGAACTAACAATATTGTAATATGCACATAACCGTACATATTACAATATTGTTAGTTCTTTGTGGTTAATTGTAAACAGGTATTGACTATGTATGTCATATAATCACATTTGAATGTAGTTATATATTGTATGTAGGTAGATGGGTAATCCATAATCGGTAGATGGACGTTTTCCTTCAATGCTTTCAACAGTCTTTAATTCCATTGTTGGTTGTTTCGCCGCCTCTTTGTTGCTACTGTTTTATTTCTCTATTGGTATGTCCTATACAATGATATTCCCCCTTTTCGGGTCCCGATCCCATATCCAGATAAGTGGATTCCTTACTCAACCAACCGTCTGGTCAATTCGGGACTGGATACGACTGTGTCCTCGTTTATCCTTTATTCTTTGTATTTTGATTATTTCTATTTTTTATTCACAGTACGTATTGACGTAATTTTACTTTTGTGTGTTTTGATAAATTTCAGTTGTTGGTTTTTGAGTGTTTTGACTTCATACTTTTTCGCCTAAAAGCTTTCGTTTGACTTCCTCTCACCATCTTCAGAAATTGGACTTCATTTTATTCCTTATACGTCAAATTATCGCCATGGAACTTCTAAAAATACACCACCATTGTGAAAACTTTGAGATCCCTGTGATGCACAGTGATATGTTATAACATCTATCACGGTTTTAATTTTTTGTATTTGGATCTTTAACAAATTCATTAAAGTGATATATGTATGTTCTATCTTTAAAAGAATTACAATTAATTATGTTTTCATCATTATTCTTAATATTGCTAAAAAATAATCGTGAGAATAATATTTTATGAGTTCGAAATGAAGTTGCTTTGCTACGACTCTAGTCTTCGTGAGGTTGGTTGGTTTGAAATTAATATTTCGGATGTGTATTGGTTTACCTTTTTGTTTGATACATTTTATTTTATGGTGTCTTTATAAATAAAATGGTGTTATAATAATTTCGAAGCTTTCTTTTATTTTATTTCATAGTTAAAGCATAAAACAGACAACATTACAAAATTTTAGTGCAGATAAAATAGTAAATTTTTCAGAAGTCAGCTATCCAATAACATGGACCACGATTAATTAAAAAATATATTATTATTATTATTATTTTGTATATTTTCATAATTTTGTAAGTACCTACCTACATAGAAAATCTGCGCTAATGATTTATCAACCTATTGACATCTTCTGAAATATATTTTTGTATTTTATTACCATTATAAATAAGATGTCAGGTTGATTTTTTATTCTACTGTTTGTACCTACTCATTATAATTATGACCAAATCGCTCTAATAACCAGTTTCTTTGATTAGTTTCGTTTGTCACTACATAGCAATAATCTTATAACCTATTGTGTCCTAATATGTTTCTTTTTATCTTTCCAGGTGAGTGAGAAAAAAAATGATCTCTGGGGAGGATGTGCTTGTTATGTAAGTGTTATATGGAATTGATAAATGATTTGACGTAGTATCTTGTAGGTACCTAACTAAATATATATTTGTATAAAATGTTACCGTTCCGCTCTCAGTGAATTCATCTTCTCATGATGTAGACCCTGGGGAGTAATTTTCTAAAATCACGAACGTGTACTCTCACTTGCTACTTCTTTTCCTCTTATTTTTTTTTAAATACTTATCAAATAAATTAAGTGTATTAGATTTACAGCTTAATCCATTTCAAATCAACCAGACTATGGTGATCAATGTCTTTGATTTTTTCATACTTTGCTGATTGCCTGATATGTTGATGTTATTTTTTACTCTTTGAATTATTTTTGGCGGTCATTTTTCTATCGCGCCCGGGAGTGTTTTTAATGATAAT
Source organism: Athripsodes cinereus (assembly GCA_947579605.1). Taxonomy (NCBI): domain Eukaryota; kingdom Metazoa; phylum Arthropoda; class Insecta; order Trichoptera; family Leptoceridae; genus Athripsodes; species Athripsodes cinereus. The sequence goes on from OX388309.1 coordinate 17,881,984, forward strand.
AGATTTTTAGGACTATAACATATCATATCTTTTTATTTATTAACATATCTAGATAATTTTACAACGACATACTTTGAAAACTATTTAGATTATTTAAAATGCTTTTTGTCGTTTATAAACTGTAACAAGTTGTGTGTTGTCTGAAGTGTGTAACTGGCTATAAATAAATAAAAAATAAATAAATAAATAAAAAAAACAAGAAAGTATTATTTTCAAATTATAGAGAGATAATTTAGAACCGTTTTTTAGATATACCTATAGTTGGATCGTAGTAGTATCATTATATTAATTATAGGAATTTTATACTTTTCTTAAGATCCATTTTCATAAAAAAATTCCGATAAAAAAATGACCGCCTAAAAATCTGAGAGTAGCAAAAATAAAACTTTGAAGTTCTCAACATACCTATCAGGCATTCAGTAGGTAAAGTATTAAAAAAACATCGAGCAAAGATTTTTCTATTTTCTGGCTGTTTTCAAATGGATTCATATAAACATACATAAAACATCAAATAATAGTTTTGTTTGTATCTATATTTGTGTTTTTCCTGACAATTCTCTTGGGAGCGAATAGTTCAATACTCAAGTGACATAAGTAATGGTGGAATACACTTAACTATATTGTTAATGGTAACACATGTTATTTTAATAACATTCCGTTAGCACCATATTCTAATGCATACAGCCATAATATTACGTGTACAAATATTCAATAGGTACCTACAAACCTATGTTATTATAACGTATGTTTTCTATCGTCACATTTCTACACTATGACAATTTATTAACGAGTGTCCTGAGCTTACAATTACATGTATCTCTGTAATATGTTACAACCAGTGGCGTGTCAAAAGTTTTATGATGTGTAAGCCCGATCACATATTCAAATCTGAAGATCAAGATCTCTCAAATGGCCTTAGTCCATAATATAAATAAAATATATATGTAGGTTCATAAGTCATATTGACAAATACGTGTATATTTATTTTTATTAAATTTAAGGTAGGTGCGTTAACGTAGTTTTAAGTAACTCTTGCCCTGAAGATGCCGCAAAGCGAAAGCGCTCAGGAGAGATTTTGGTCCTGGCTGGGGCATGGTTTGAGAATGTCTGATAATAGTTGCTCAAAAAGTGTTTCCTTTAACAAGGTATATAATGGCCCAATCAGTCTTATAGACACATTCGACCTGATTTTGTTCTACTCACACTGCGAAATTTGATTAGTGGTTACAGAATAATAAGGACAGACTCTAAATTACTCCTGAGGACAGTGAAATAAAATATTTTGTTCAAAAAATACCAAAGTGTGTATGCAGGTTTTTATTTAGAATATGTATCCTACTAGAATAAATAGAATATGGGTATTATTTATATCTTTTTTAAAGCTTCTGTTAAGCACACACGAATGGTTAACTGCAAAAAGCTATAATAATAAGTGAAATATATCAATGGTGTATGTTAACGGGAAGTACCTTTTTATGCGTGGTCAAATAGCATGGTCTTTACGTCGTGTTATGTGTATTCAATTGGTTAATTCAAAGCCAAGAAACACGTCATATTTTGACGCGATTTTCAACATTATTGTAATATCTAAGGGACCATTTTTATTTTATTCATTAATTTATTAAAGAATCTCATGTAAAGCCAGGCTATTCGGTTTGTATGAAAAACACGCCACTGGTTACTACAAAATATCGTTTTGCTAAATATCAACATGGAGTTATTTATTAACTGGTCTGATTTCGCCATCTTACAAATATTTATTATATCGCAGTTTGTGTCTGGTAAGTTTATATGTACGAATGTGTCTTATTTTACACGACATATTGTCGTTACTATATTACAAATACTAAGAAATAAATTAACCTCATCATACAAATTTAACGTTTCCATACTTGCACCAGTGTCACTTTTATTGTGCTTTGAACTCAAGTATTTAGATACTATATCTTTGAAAATATTTTATAGTACCTAATATAGTATATTTAGTTCAGTAACGCTGACAAATGCAATCTCTTGTTTCATGTTGATAAATAATTACCTGTTTGTCTGAAAGAAAAGGTGTGAGGAAGCGCGGACGTCCGAGAACCACGTGGCTTGATCACGTGGATCAAATTCTCAAGGACGGCCGCGTGTTGAGTAAGAGGAATCGACGTGCATGTATGAGAAACTGTATGAATGTGGAGGAAGCGAAGGAAGTGTGTAAAGATAGATCTGTGTGGCGTTCCGTTCTCTCTGCCTACCCCACTTGGGATACGGCGTGAGGGTATAGTATAGTATAGTATAGTATTTATATTTTGTTGTTTATTTAATTTTAGGCAGGTACTTTCAGTTTATTTTATCGTCGGCCGCTGAGGTGGAGAGGTAACGCTCTTGCTTTTGAGTCACGAGGTTCTGAGTTCAATTCCCGGCCAAGGCAAAACGAAGAATGCCCTTGTTCTAATTGTTCCGGGTCTCGGTGTTACACATATTTATGTGTGGTGTATTATATATATTGTCAATTTGTAAAGCGCCATTTACTCATAACATGACCTCAAGGGCGCCGTATATCGTATACATCACCCGAAACTCGCAGCAAAAAGGTGCGTCTTCAGCCCTCTTTTAAAACTTGTGTATATTTATCGTCGCGTTAGTACCCACAATACAAGAGTATTAGTTTGGGACTAGCTCAATTCATGTATTATATTATATTATATATTATGTTTTCGAGTATTGCAAAAAAAAAATTATAATTTCTATAAATAACACAAAATTTCAACGGAACTCAGACCATTATCCAAGAACTTGCCAGTATCAGTTGTGTATTTGGTTAATCACATTATAAATAAATTGTAGGTAGGTATAACTATTTATATTCCACCCCTTCTCAAGTGTGTTAATTATATCAGAGTAGGTATCGTAAATAAATTGATTATGCGAGTGTGTATTATTGATAGTAATTTTTTTTAATGTGATACAATAATATTTTAATTTCTAACTGTCCAACAAACTCCGCACACATTGTAAATGTTCTTACATAATCTACAAGTTACTCTTTCTAACAAAATAACTTGAAAGTGAGACACTGGTATAAGATTCTTGTGTTCCTTATAAACATTAAAAAAAAATCTTGAAATAAATATTCAATCACTTATACTATCACCGCATTTGCAAGTGGAGTAGCCAGCGGAACAACCACATGTAACAAACATGTAGTCCTCTTCGTGTCAATAAAAGTATAGACATTAAGATGAAGCTTACCTCATCGCTGAATTGGAGATGTAAAATGTCTTATGTAATACTTACGTGATGCTTTGTAAATACATTCCCTTTACAGGTCATACAATGACATCCTAAATACAACGTGAGAACTATGTGTTCATTATTGCTTTAATCTAAAATACCTATATAATAATATGTAGTTATACCTATACGTAATATTCCAACCCCACTCTTACTAGCACTTTGATATAAAGGACAATGTCAACCGACACTATGTAATTTATTTATACGCATGCCTCTTATTACAGAGTACACCAAGAGAGTAGCCAATTCCTCAGTTTCATTGTGATCATTCATCACATGATAATTATATTTGTATTAATCCAAAGTGCTATCGAAATTAGTACGTCATCTGCCAAAATTTTCCCTTAATAATTTTTATTACACGTTTTATCTTAATACCTACCTATATGTATAATTTTTAATGTCATCAATACTTAATGATGCAATAAAATCCTTGATGAATTCGATGAAAAATATATTTTTGTTTTATAACTTTTTATCGGATCTTACTATCAAAAGATTTAAGAATGCATGATGTATTGTGGAATAAATTATTTAAATATTTTATACCTACTTATATTATGATACTAATTAAGAAAATTGCGTTTAAATTGTCATTGTGAATTTATATACCCACCTAAAACGAGTAACAGTTCTATATTACAATATATAAATATTAGAAACCTCACTATAATGTGGAATTTCATCGTTTTAAAGTAGAGATTAATTTATCTCCCGTCATTTTTGTTCTACGTGAAACCACAACTATTCTACTATTCATTATAATTTATTAAGTATTATTTATTCTAATTAAAATAATTGTTTTTGTAGAATTTTTCTTATACCTATTGTAATGTTTTCTTTTTAATTAATTAGGAGCATGTTTCCGCTTAATAAAATCAAATAAACTGACATTAATTGGTCTACATTTGACATCGACAATAAATAAAACTCTAATTGAGTTTAAATTTTATGCTGTACTTCATTTTAAATAAAGGGTTGAATCGCCAGGGCCGATCGGATCCTACCCTATCGGATCGTGAACAAAATAAGATGTACCTGCATACATTGTGTATATATACAAACACAAATTCATTTAACGTTTTATGTCAGCAATAATCAATTTATGGTTAGATATGGTTAGAAATATTATAATATTACTTGTCTTTAGAATCTTACAAGAATTGTAATTTTTTATTTTTATTTTATTTTATTCTTGGTTGTTCAGAAAGCAAATAATTATCGAACTATTCGTCACTTAATTATTAAGGAGTTCGGAATTGATATACCTTTCGAATCGCTATCGATATATTCCTCAAAAATTGAATCTGGCTGCACCGAAATCTCTCCCAATGAAATTATATTTACCGTCTCTGTTATAGGCTCGGAAAGTCTGTTTGAGGTCAAAAGTATTGTAGTATTAGTGTCAAGAGGGCAAAGTTCTGTAAGACTCGATCGTGCTATCTTATTTATGGTCTACTAGACCAAAAGGTATGTTTTCAATGTCATTATTTCCTCAACCCTCAGTCAGTGTGATCGTTCCAGAAGAGGTGCAATACAACATATTTTGCGGTCTTGAAAAATAAGTCACTTAGCACTATTGAAAGTCAGCAATAGGCGAATGAGAAGGCAAGCCAGAACACCGTATATAATGGTGCAGTAATCATGCCTTGAGACCAGAAAAGCCATCACTTAATCCTTCGTGGCGCTCTCTCTCTCTCTTTCAGAAAAGTAGATATATCCCCTTCGGCATCCTTTCATGATCCATTCGTTCCACAAGTCCAAACCATCCTAATTAATTTACACGCTTTCTTTCAACAACACTCAATTAGGTACAAAATGTATATACAATTATGAATTCATTTTCAATGTTTGAAATTGTACACTTTTATTACAGCCCTGTTTACAGACAAGCAAGAAGTCAACCTACTGCATTGGTGTGTATTCGAGTATGTACCTACAGTGTACGTTGTATTATTTACAGACTACTCCACTCCCATTAGATGTCATCCCTTACATTATGTGTAAGTGCATGTGGTACAGAGGCGATACATGTAAAAAGCGAAGCATCAACTGCTTCATATCTATATGATAAATAGTTATTATTTTCTTTAGGCATATTCACAGCTTTCGCCTTTTACATGTAGACAAACACAAAAAATGAAAATATCAAATAGTAAATAATAGCAATTATGTAGAAATTAATAGACTTACGAAAATATTCCTATAAATTCGTGAATTAAAAACGAAACAAATTCAGATTCCACATTCTCACTTGTAATGTTACCTATTTGCTATTCGTTTTGCATTTAGTATTTTTTGACCAAATAAAAGAAATATGTAATAAAGTCGCCTCTGATGAAGTCATTTTATAGGAATACCTACTATATTTTGACTACAAAGGGCTGCAACGGCGAATAGCTGTATTCCAAAATAGGCTTGAATAATGCCGAAATTCATATAACTGAATGTTGTACCTACTAGATATATAATATATAATATGTAAAATGTTTATATCAAGAATATAATTGAATTTACATGTTGAAGTTTTTGTTTATGAAACATTTACATGATTGACCTTACGGCAAAAGATGAACAACATTATTCAATCGAGTTTTTTTTATTTATTTATTTATTTATTTTGTGCATAGTGGGTTTAACGTGGCATTTATAAAGAAAAACAAGAGAAAAAGACGTAGGTATTGTTAAAGAATTTGTATTAAATTTATTTTTTCTTGTTGCTATTTAGTATAACCTATATTTTTCTCATCTTTTATGCTTCAGTAATACGGTATAGAACATCGTGTATGTAGAGCCTATAATATTGATAATGTAGAGAATGCGATGTCCTTTTATCTCCACCGTAATCCCTCATTGTTAGTCGCATACAATCCTTTTCACTTTTATCTGAGTATTTAGTAGGCAGATATTGTATGGCTGACACGGCGCCACGCCTCGCCTGTCTGGACAAAATATTATTACAAACAACAATATGTATTATTATATTACATAAAGTATAATATACCTACCCACTTTATGATTCAATTGTAATTGTATGTAATCTTCTTTTTATACCTTCGTATTATATCTACAGTGGCCTTTTTATGTTCGCCACCTGCGCTTATGACTGAAAAATATTAAAGTAAAACCATCCATTTATTTACGTGTAACTTTATTTACCATTCCACGTAGTTTAAACTCATCACATGATAATTGTGAGATCGTATCTATTCGTGACAACGATTTTTAATCCATTTTACCTAAAAAAAAATCGCGTTTTTTCCTACATTTTGATCATATTGTATCTAACGAACAATAGTTGGATATTACGTAAACTTTTTTAATTTTTTGTAAATTATTATAAAAGTAATTAGCTAAATGTACGCCGTGCCACATCTATTCCCAGTCTCTCATCTCATCATGTCATCTCTCTCTACATGATCGCAACAACATGCTCTTCACTTTAGTCTCCTAATAGTCTTGAGGGACCACGCTTCCCCTACTTGTAGCTGTTATGTTTCACTCTCTGTCATTTGTTTTCATTTTTCATCCCCCGAGACACAACAGAGGGTCGTAAAAAAAGCTATTTGATTACTACCAAGTCTACCTACTTACCTAGTGAGCATCTTCCCCTCTCGAGATGATATTGTTATGGTATGTTTTGAATAATTCAGTGCAACATCACTACATAGATATGCGATCTCGTAAATATGCTTACCTATAGGAATATTGAGAAATATACCATGATTATATACCTACATAAAATATATTTTCTTATCGTTTCTATATAAAATATACAGCTACAGTGAAAATATAATTACTTGATTGTGATTAGGTATTTTGATGCATAGATAATTAGGTTTTATGTTATCAATTTCAACTATAATATACACTTACATATCAAGTACTTACCTATTTGTGCTTTAATTACGCTCTTAAACTTTTAAGTAGGTATCATTGTATCGCAAAATAATACTGCCCATCCATCCATTCATCCCATCAGGACATCTTGCTCATGTGGGGTAGTCAACGGAATAACTGCTTGTAACAAATATGCAAGTCATTCTCTCTGTGAGAATAAAAGATAATATTGCTGAACTGAAGATGAAAACTGTCTTGAAATGTAATATTTCCGTAATGTAGTGGAAGCGAAAGAAGTAGGTATGTAAGGATAGATCTATATGGCGTTCCGTTCTCTCTGTTTACCCCTCCTGGGACACGGCGTGAGGGTATAGTATAGTGTAGTAGTATAATATAATATGGTAGGTAATATTATTATTTTCTCCCGACATCCTTCCTCACTTTATTAGTCATCAGGTGTTGTTGAGCATCTGATGGCTTTTATATCGTGTTCTCAAGTGGTTCCCGAGTACCTTCATATTATACTGCTTACTTGTACATTATACATAATAGATATACCGCCTACCCTCCATTCTCAACGTCGGCCCATCATTACAAGAGCACTTAGCCAAGGTAGCGGATGACACTCTGCCTATTTAGCTACTCATTAAAGAGCGCCTCTCGTTATATGGGTTAAGGTTAAGTGTTTCTGAAAATAACTTGTTGACAACACGTTACATTATAATTACACTAATTGGTAATACCCGTGAGGAGATAATAACTTCACACTCTCAACGATAATATTGTGTTAACAATGTGGACTTTTTTTTGTTTTTCGGCATTTCTTTTTTTTGTAGTGTTATCAAACGAGATATTTAATATCTTTGATGGCTATCGAATTGTTTTTCTTTTTTTAATTAATGTCTCGTCGTCAGCTTTATTAATTAGAAGAGCATTGAACTTTAGTGCATATGAGTCGAATTCCAATACCGACATCTCAGAATATTCAATAAATAAATAGGTATAGATGGGGCAAACAGACATTCCTACATCTTCGCAAAGGTACCGATCTCCGATTAGGTACCTACCTATGTGTGTAACATTATACCTATATTATTTATTTTGTACAGAATTAGAAACATTACATTGCGTTATATTAATAAATAAATATCCGCGGATAAGTATAGTTATGTACCTACTGTGGATTACCCAGTTGTATAAATATTTTATTGTTGATATTTTATAAATATTTCCCCTCCGCCATATAAATATTACGTCAATAAATTCTCGATTATTATTAACCATTATTATTAAACATTATTACCGGTGTCTCATTTACATAATTTCACCAAAAACAAACGGAATCCTCGTATTTACATTTTGATTATTGAAATACACACCTAGGTACCTACTTATTTATACACACTACACACTCCAATCAGAATACAATATCCAAATCATTTTATGTTTTACAATAAATTCTGAATTTATTTGAGAGTTTTTACAAGTGTTCATTCCATTCTCAAATAATATTGTTTCATGCATATTACTCAAAGTATTTCACGGAAAATTGTAATTACATTTTGTTATATTAGATTTTTTCCTCGTACGATATGTTTCACTATGTGTTCTTAATTCGTTGTATAATTGTTGCGGATTGTATAATCATTGTATAAAGAATCACGATTTTAAACCTCATCAAAATAATGAATTTATATATTTTTATACTATCACAAAAGTGATACGAAAAAATGCGTAATATAATGTTTTTTTTTATTGGCATGGAAAGGACAGCTTGCATGCAGCTGGTCTGCTGGCTAATCCACTTGTTGGATATGCCGTGTTGGTATAGTGTATTTCTAGATTCTACAAACTTATATTTTTTTTAGTTTAATAAACCGTACAGTTTTCCCATTTATTTGCAGATGATTTAATTTCTCCGTTTAATATTAATTCGTTTAAACAATACAAAAACTTTTTGATTAAGTTTGCTTACATATTTATATTTAATGAGAAGTTAGAGAGAGTTCATAACTAAATGGCGTTTTCATTTCTTTCTACATCACAATAATAAGATTGAAGATTACTCATAGAAATAAATGTGGCGTGTTTGAATCGTTTTTACGGTAAGACGTCAATGTTATGAAAATGAATATCCTTATCTCATTAACATAAATGATTTACGGTAGTCGATATACCTACCAATCTAATACATATTCAGTATTTCTATACTGTATAGGTAAGTTTCCACAAATGCATGGGGTGTATGTCTATAAAATATTATGTATGATCATACATAGGTATACTTACCTATATATATTTTATTTTACATATAGGTATGCGGCGCCAGAATCAAGATATTTTGGGCATATTTTTTTTATTCAATTTTTCATGCTTATTTATTTAATCAGTTTATTTCAAGATTTATATTATTTAAGTAAACATCATCATTTTACGGTAGATAGGTATGTAAGATTCAATTTTTTAATTGAAATTTATATAATCTAGAAAAAACTAACAAACTAACATCGCAATCAAAATTTATCCATCAGACATCCATGGTTGTAAATTAGTGAAGTATTTTCTAATTACTCATTTATTATGATATAATACAATAGTATTGATTAAATTCTGTGTGTTTTTTTATTCTTCTTACATTTAAATTATTAGTTGATGTGACCTAAGAGCTTTCGATTACAAATTAAAAATCTTAGCAGGACCCCAACAATATGCTATACGTACAACATAAAGCTTACATAACAGTTATTTTTTTTTTATACAGTAGGCTCTTAGATTTTATTAAAATTTTATATCTATATACATAACTATTTTTATTTCATATCCATCGCGTGCTTGTTGTTTTACCCAGTGGCATGGCGCCACCCCCTACTGTTCTTCAACCCCGAGCCTCATTCCGTAAATATTCCGTTGATTTTATAAAATATTACATTTCCACCATTTTAATCAAAGAGTTGTTTGAAATATTTTAATTTAGGTACTTAATGTTTTTCTTGCATTTTTTAATCTATTACTGCAACTTGCCCATATCGAATTCTTCAAATTTTCATTGTCTCCTTGTTCTTTACATTTATCAACATCTTATCATTTATGTAGGAAGACTCACATATTCATATAATATCTATTATTTTCTGTATAATTAGGTACAAGAGCGTCTGTCATTGTTTATTGTTATTGTTTCTACTTAATTTCTTATATAATAAACGAGTTATAATAATCATCATGATACCTAACTATATCTATTCCTCTAAGATTGCCATCTTTGTGGATATTGTTATATATATATCTACCTATCTTCCTTGATATAATCTACCCATCGCAGTATGGCATCTGCTAGACTCGTTGTTCATAATATGATGTGTTTTGAGTCTCACGAATATGAAAGAATTCGTGGCATCTCACCGCGGTATTCAGTGATATTAGATAGGTGAGGTACATACAATTTAATAATTGTATAATAATATAATAGGTAGGTAAATACAACATATAGAATAAATACTTTATAGTACCTACCGTGCATGTGTATTGTCTATCCCTTACGATCTTCACATCACATCGGCGCTGTGTTTCTTTGTTTTAATTTTATTCCCGTATCATAGAATTATTTCCATCTGCCCTCTCAGTTAGTTTGATATATTATCTCTTAACATTTGAATAATGATATTTCGATGTATGAATAATGGTTGTTTAAGATTTCTTGTTGTCCACACGACTCACGACTACGCTATATGAGTAGGTATAAATGTCTACATTCGTACCGTACTATTGTTTTATTGAAGCTGTTACTGCAATTATTATTCTCTGTGTTGTATGAAACTCTTAACATATCAATAAACAAACCATCGAACTTTTACTTTATTTTAGGTCTCTTGTTCAACGGAAATAGTCTTTCTTAGTTTTGTGCACAATAAGGCATTGAAGTATACGGAAGTTACTAAAACTATTCAATTTCAAATATAATATAAAATATTTGCAATATTTATACCTAGATAGATATCGTGTAAATGTAGGTACACACACAATATGAAGTATGCAGCTTCGGCCGTTAATCTGAATTAAGTTCCTCCCCCATCTCTCTCAGCGTAATGAGATTTACCAGAAATCGAGAAGGGATGAACAGTATCCACATGCATAATACCATAGTACCTACTAGAGTCCAAACTCCTCTCTACCAACATCGATACTAATCAGATTATAACTAGATGAAGTGTCTTTGTGAATGTATGTACTTATATCTTCATAGGTTGCTGTTATACTGTACAAGTAAAACCCATTCAAGTTTGATAAGTTTACACATTGTAGTCTTTTTGGTAATATTTTGTTCCTTTTCTATTTATAAAAACTTATTATGTGAATAGAAATCTTAAATATATGTGTGATTCTTAAAGCTTTTTAAGTTTTAGCCCGACAACAGTTTTATCACATTTTTTTTTCAAAATTTTATTATTGGTATTCTGAGAACATTATTTTGAATAAATATGTAATCGAAATATAATTTTGACTCATGACGTATTTATTTTTCGTACTCGGCTTATCCTTATACTAAGGATGAATTGTACCTACATGTATTATATATTCTGGTGAATTTGACATCTTTTTTGTAATCCTTGTCGTCTATAAATTAGAATGTGATGATTATCTATGAACGTATCAAGAATAGTGTTAATCTATGAAATCTGTAGTCAAATCAACAACAACAACGCAGTATAGGCATAATAAACAATAAATCCTCTAATCACGTGTGCAGGGGCTCTTAAATAATATTAAATAGTCATTCCTCGTCCCGTGGGCACACTCTGGACATATTAATGTTCAAATACTTCGTCTACGTGCCTCTCAGATCTGCCGACATTTTTCTTTCGAATTTTGCTAGAGGGCAATGCATTCGTACATACGAGCGCGCGCAACGGAATGTTGCGTCTGCGCCTCTATTGCCATTGCCAATATCGTCATAGCGCTGCTATTAATCACCGATTAAGAAACTGAAATTTCGTTATTTAAAAAATTCTCTTAAAAATAATTCTGTATTAAGGAAATTATGAAAAGTGATTAAAAGCCAACATTGTATATATACAGCTTCATTTATATTATCATGTTTGCGTAACAGAAATTTTTTCTATGTTTTATTATCCAGAGAAATAAACTTGTTTTGGAAAAATAACGTATTGTAAATTGAAATAGATCTACATATCGATTATATTGCTAGATTTAATGAAATGTTTAACATTAGATTGGTTAAAATATAATATGGATGCTGCTAAATAAATCGTAGATCAAGATTAATGTAGATACGCTGTGTAATAATGTCGTATAATTCGAGGGCAGCAGGACATTGTCAGGACTTTTCATAATATTTATAATTGACACCGCTCATATTCTGCGAACGTATTTAGTTGGAGTTATCATTGTATTATTTAGACATTGCGACTCGCTATAAAAGGCGTCTGGATCTTGTATTTCTGATGGACGTGATTATTTTTCTAAGTGGAAGCTCTCGTCGTTATCAACAACCTTTATACGGAACACAAATGTTGATATTAAATATTAATATTGATTTATGACATTCATCTTCTGTGGGTACAACCTGTGTACGCATAGTGTCATCATGTGGTAGGTAGGTACCTACATAAATATATTGAAATTAAACGTGGTTATAACATCAATTAGTCGGACTCACCTCTCACGATACAAAGACGGAGGTGATAATTATAAGTAACAACCCCATGATAGGAGATGATTCCTATCCTATATACTTACGCGTACCTGTATAGGTAGGTAGGTAGGTAGGTATCATGTGCTGGTGATGACCATATCAGAGTTTTCGCAATAGGAATAATTGATGATTTATGAAGTCCGTTTGTTTCCTATAATACTTGTCGTAACATATATACCAAATAATTCCATTTATAGTTTCTTTCAAAAGGAAAGTCTCTGTGTGTGCATGCCGACCAGCCGACCAGCGGACCAGCGTAGTGTTGTATGCGAGTACATGATTGTACTCCTTTGATGTGTAGAGAGCCGCAGATACGGCACCTCGCTGTGTTGGACTCGCTTCGATAATGAACGTGGTCCAGTACTTAATCAATATTTACACAATCACTTATCTCACGAGATACAGTTATTCTTAAACCTACAATACTTTGTTGTACAATATTTTTGCAAACATTTCTGTGTACCAACTTATTATAATATTAATTATTTCACATAGTAGTCATACTTAGTGTTGTTATTCCAATACAAATAAGATTTTTTGTGAATGTACCAGTACTTTATATTATAAGGATTAATTATATTTCTATTCAAGTTCATATTTTTGCAAATTATCTTCTTTAGATTTTAAAAATAATTCGTGTTAATGTAGGTAAATATAACTAATAAGTATTTGGCATTGGAGATAGAGCATTTAGTGTTTAGGGTCCCAGATGCTGGAACAGTGTGCCTCTGGGTCTGCGTGACGAGATGAATAGAGAGGGCTTCCGAAGGAATCTGAAAACACGCCTTTTTAAAGAGCCTGGAACGATACAAATTTTTCATAGTTATATATATTAAGAACTTTTTTTAGGTATATCTGCGTGAAGTAGTCTTGAATAAGATTTTTTAGTTGGTCTAGAGAAAGACCGTTGATTTCTGCCCGATGTTTCGTGAAGGATTCAACCTGACATCAGCCGGGGTGTTGAAGGGAGTTGGTAGGCTTCACTTTGCGCGGCTGCCGTGGAGGTAGCAGGCGACAATATTCGAGACTTGCAGTCTTTCTCGACACCACCTAAAAAAAATCAAGACTACTGTATAGATGTAAACGATATTTATACATATACATATAATATGGTCTGCGAGAAACTGGAAGACAAAGACAAAAGCAAAGGACAGACGAGAGTGGAAGAGACTATTGGATTCAGCCAAGTCTCACTCAGGGCTGTCGAGCTCATTATGATGAATATGCTCTGCGAAAACACCTTTTCAAACACATATACCTGTAGGTACATAATATATTTCATTGACGGTATCACTTTGTAGTTGATCCAGTTATGCTTAATCAATTTTTATTAACATTGTTATGAAATGATCCGCGATACACAAAACTTCAAATACGACATAATCAAAAACATAAGCTCAAGATAATTTTCTGTTTGGAGTATGAATATGTTTAGTTTGCAACACCATTCGACTTGTGTTACACTGCAAGGTATTTAACAGTTATGAGATGTGACACATCTCTATGATGTTTTTAATTAACTACTACGAGGTACACTGTTCACACCGCCTGTTCTGGTATCACAACTCTTCCTCTTTATTCATTATACCGCGTGCCGCATTGCTACATCATTATGCCGTTTGATATTCCCTGAACCGTGTTTCTTAACCACGTTCTTTACGCCGTTCTTAACCCGTCTCGGCATTTCTAGTCCCAGCTGCTTATATTATATCGAAAGGAAACTGGACAGGCCTGCGATGGATATACCTACACACTACACAGTAGGTACACGTCTAATAATATCAATTTCTTACTTTTATTTTGTTATCTCATAAATGACAATATTTCGTCTATTGCGGTTCTCTCTGCGGTTATCAAAAACATTATTCGACTATATTATGACTACTCATTTCATCTCGTATTTGTTTATCACAATCTCATCTCTGTTATCAGTTAATGCATAGGTACATAATTTTTCAATTGTCACATATTATGTTCGGTATCTACATACGTGTCTATGTCTTGTATTTATTTAATCCAATTAAATATTAGGTATTATTTTTATTAACAATTACTATACAAATAAAGTAACGTTATATAAATAGGTACATATTTTTGTTTTGGATATAACATGGTATTAAGATTTCTACAAAAGATTAACACAGAGTTGTTATGTATAAGAGAGTATTCATATTTATTTTTTTCATCTATAATGTCTTCTATTATTTTTCCAATGTCCAGTAAAAATGAATTTTATATCTCAAGTTTATTTAATGGAAACATTAAAGTTTCAGTAATAATTAATTTCAATCTTGATAACTCTTTATTCCGGCTCAGGCCATCGTGTATACTAGATGTTAACGTTCCCACACTTAGTAATTTGGCAATTAGTATGAATCGTTACTTTTTATTTTACTATCGAATTGGTCGGATCACAAAGTTACCGCCGGTTTATCTATGAGTCTAATATTATGGCACTTTATTGAGTGTTTCTTCAATAATTACGTTGTCATTTACTTCAAATTGTTTTACAAAACAAATCGATTATCTCACATTTCAACGCTTTTCTTATTTCGTGAAGATAAACTTAAGAAAATATAATAATGTAATAAATAAATAGGAAGAATAATGTGAATTGTGGAATTTTTATTGTTGTGTTCTTAGAGAATCAATATCGCTCTGAAAATTGTGACTTGCTTGCGAAATTCTTACTTACATTTTTTCCCTTCGCATTTACCTATACAGTATACACCATGACGTTTCTTTGCAATCCCTCAAGTTTATATATTTTGTGTGCAAATACAAGATATATTTGCTTACACCATCCGTTGATATCTAGAGAATATTTGTTATTATAGCTATTCTATCATAATTTACAACAGATGAATTTATTATAATGAAAATAACCCCCGTGATAATTATCATATATATGTTGACCTCATGTCGGAGTATCATACAGATACTTTATACACCTCGTGTAGTCATTAGAATATTTATCTGATTTGTTTATTGATTATTATATTCACTATGCTTTTACGTCTTCACATCTATGACTATAGTTGGATATTTTCTTGACACGGACATTATATTGTCTTTGATCGTTAACATCTTACTTTTATAATTTGTTTCGTTTTCGGTTTATTTCATTACAACTCTAAAACTATTTTATATAAAATGATATTTTTGCGTCAGTATTTCTAATGAGTTATGTTTATTCCTATCTATACCATCATGGCATATCCCACACAAACGGGGCAGCCAGCGAACATAGAATGAAATTTGTTTTTATTTTAATTATATCGAATGACACAGGTATTGAGAACTAAGGATTTATCAAGAAGTCTAGAAACTTCGGGTTTAGTTTTTTTTTTGTAATTATAGGCTACCACGAAACTGATATGAAGATATAATTCAACTTTTAATTCGAATTCAAAAAGTCCTTGTTTTGTTTTTTTGATTTGCATTTTATTGCATGTCTCTA
The DNA here is from genome assembly GCA_947579605.1 of Athripsodes cinereus. Taxonomy (NCBI): domain Eukaryota; kingdom Metazoa; phylum Arthropoda; class Insecta; order Trichoptera; family Leptoceridae; genus Athripsodes; species Athripsodes cinereus. Next base: position 17,898,276 of record OX388309.1, read on the forward strand.
TTATTGTAGGTATACACTTTCATTAGTTAGGTTTCTAAATTACATATAGGTACCTACCTACGAGGCATGCCTTTTAAGTTTTGTCGTTTGAAGAAAAAAACACAACTAGAACCTTATAATACTTTTTATTGTTTTTCAAAGTATTCACCACGTAGCTTAATACACTTTTCCATTCGCTCAAACCAGTTATTATAACATTTATTCCACTCTAAAGTGGGGGTGTTCAAAATGGCTGACTTGAAAGCGTCGACTGCTTCTTCACCGGACTGGAACCTTTGACCACGAAGACTTTTCTTAATTTTAGGAAATGTAAAGAAATCGTTAGGGCTTAGGTCAGGACTGTATGGAGGATGGTCAAGAATTTCTACTTTTTCCTGCTTCAAATACTCAATTGTTTGCCGAGCGCTGTGTGAGCTTGCGTTGTCATGGTGCAGGATGATGCGTCGCTTTGAGTTAGATTTTCGAAGTTCGGCGATGACTTGTGGTAAACAAACTGTGGTATACCACTCTGCGTTAACCGTTCTACGATCTTCAAGTGCAATAGTCGCAACATGGCCGGTTTTTCCAACGAACGTGGCCACCATCTTCTTTGAAGTGCTTCGAGAACGAACAACTTTAGTCGGCTTTGGCTCGTCTTGAAAGACCCAGATTGTAGATTGTTGTTTGGAATCAGGATCGTAGGCATAGATCCAAGATTCATCACCACTGATGATGTCGTAGACGTGATTTGACTCTCCTCGGTTGAACCTTTCCAGAGTTTTCTTACACCATCTGACGCGGGCCGCCTTGTGATCGTCGGAAAGCAGATGCGGTATCCAACGGCAAACTAGCTTTCTCACACCAAGCGCTTCATGCAAGATCTTCTGAATGGTTGTCCCTGAGATGCCTAATAGAGCCTCTATCTCTCGATACGTCACATGACGATCTTCGAGAATTAGTTGTCTCACAGCAATGATGTTATCTTCAGTGAAGGCGGATTTTGGGCGTCCTTCGCGAGATTTGTCACTAACACTAGTATGTCCACGCTGGAATTCTAAATACTAGCGTTCGACAGTCCGCAGACATGGGGCTTCATCACTGAACACAGATGTTAGCTCTGCAAATCACTGAAGCCGTGTCAGGCCTCTTCTAAAGTTGTAGAAAATTATTGCACGAACATTTTCCTTAGAAAGATTCATTTTCGTACGTAACCTGGCAGATTCCAGTCGACGCTGTGACTAAACAATAGCATTTATCCTAATACTTTCAACTGTTTTGAGATTCAAAATTTAAACACATTCGAATATAGAACAGTTCCAAATTCAAAATTGCCGGGAAATATGGAAACGACAGAACTTAAAAGGCATGCCTCGTACCTATGTGCAAATAGGTACAGAGAGTTTATAACACAACATTACATAAAATATATCCTAACTCACTAACGCAATTTACATCATGTTACATACTACATCTTTTCAATATGTGTTTATGTAGAACCCATTAGTAAATTTACATGAAGTAGGTATCTAACTTATAAACTCGTGTAATCAATAGCGCATTACAATGGTTCAAAGCGTCGATACTTCAACACCTGTCTCTAATGTTTCGTGCAGTACAATAACTCATTATTACTTATTGGTATGACCAGATGATAATATTACACCGCTTGAATGTTATGTTTTATAGTACAACTAGGTGTAGGTATTAACTTAGGCCCACCACCTCTAGTTCACTGATGGCGCCCTGTATGAAAACTTACTAAACGATTGTCTTAACGCCGATAATTTAGTATAAGTAGGTAGATAATATTATTATAATATTATGTAATGTTTACCATTTCAGTAATGCCCTGTGTAAATCAATAATCCAATGAGCTAATGATGTAATAACTCTCTCTCTCTCTGTTTCGGGATACACTTTGTTGTTACGATGTCTCTCACATCTTGCCGGCTGCGGTGCACACACATAGGTAATAATATATTTATAACACTATGCTGTGTCTACCTATTCTTAATATTTATTTTTATTATTGATAACATATTAGGCATGATAATGTAGTCGTATTAATATCAAATTTATAGAGGCGTATGTTTTTTCTTATTGATAATGTTAGTTATATCATGTACGTTTACCTATGTACCTTGGTATTAGGTATATGCATAGGTATAAATGTTTGAGTTGGGTTCATATTACCGAAATGTATAGGTAGGTAGATATTAGGCATACATTAGGCTCACAATCGTTCACATATTATAAGTAGGTACTCGTCCTATTAATTATGTTTCAAACTTCTCGCGAAAAGCTGAGTGTATATTTCTGCTAAGAAAAGTTGTTTAGATTTCTGTCCTAATCGGTACCTAATGTTTTTCCTCACTCAAAATTTCAGTTACTTTACAATATAAATGTACCACTGCATGAATTAAGATACCCTAATGTATCGAAATAATTTAACATCTTTAATTCGCGGTGACGTTTGCCATTTATCATGAATGTCTTAGTTTGTGTTGGCTCGGAGATGACGACTTGCATGTTTGTCTCATGCAGCTGGTCTCCTGGTTTCGAAACTACAATGCCATCACGGTATATCCCACAAATGGTACAGTAGTTATGAAATAAACATGTATTTTCAATTTTGTGTTTAAAATGATTTTTCCAAATTTTCCTTTCATTGAATTATATTCCTTCTATCAGTTTTGATTAAATTGTGAAGGATCTGGTGGCTCTCACAACAGATTTTTTTGTAGTAGCACAATGGACTATTAATGTTTATTTAATACTCGAGGGGAACCACGTATAAATAAATATTGGTTGCTATCTGGTGACATTTTATTGATCAGCATATATACCTACACATCACTTGGTTACAGTCATGGAAAATTCTCAGAAGCATTACATATTATATAGTGTCTCTATTTTGATTTCTCATTTTTATGATTTACACTTTACTGCACAGAATCCAAACATAGAATAATAATAAAACTTATGATATCTAAAACTATTTTTATATCGATTTTTCTCTTTACCCCTTTAAAACTTTTTTAGTCCTTTTTATACATAAATATACTTACTGCTTCCTTCGCTTCGCGCCATTTCTCGATATGAATTTCTTCAGTAGTCTGTAATCTTTCATGGCTTTCAATCTCGAGGTACACACAATCACTGCTTTCATTCACATTGCCATTTAAGATCTAAAACTGATACTCGTAGAAAATTGCGGATCATTACGTAGGTAATTACTTTTCTTACTTTCAAACTTTATTTTTTTATATTAGTAATACCTATATAGATAGATAAAGCAGGTAGGTACACTGCGTGCTTTACAAAAATGTATCAAATAGAAATAAAAGTAGGTAAGTACATTATCGGCTTCGATATTTAAAAGAATGCCGCTCCTTTCATATTTCATATTAAATAATTATAGGTATATCAACAGTTTAGTTTCTAGTCTGATCTATATTGAATCATTAAATGATGCTCAGGGATTTCGCGGTTAATTGATCGAGAGCCGTATTATACCTACATATCTATTATTTTTTAATTGCGAAGATTTGTATCGACTTATTAATTATTAAATACATTCTTGTATTTACTTAATTCGTAATAACGATACCTGTGGATTACAGAATCACATGTATTCAATTACCATGTCAATTTTCTTTTCTACAGAAGTACCTACTGAATGCTTAAGCTTATATGCGAACATTTACTATGTACTCAATATTATATAGTTAATAAATGTTTTATGTTATATACATACACTTGCCCATATGTATAAAATAGTTGTATTCATGCAAGGCTCTATAAATCTGTTAAGTTTGTTTAATGCTACGTGAAATTAATTTGTATGTTAATACCTACCCGATGGTAGCGAGTGCAATATAATGCATGTAATTTAAATTGCATTTTATCTGCATATTATGTTAATTTTATTTAAAATATTAATTATCCAGAGTTGATGTTGAAAATATTTGCCCATATTTTTAATTAGATATTTTTTTTAAATCTCAATAAGTACTTATCATGAACCCAAAAATATTTCAATATTAATTTTGTAGTGTGTCTATCTACTTTATATTTAACTACACAATTCCAGATTTTGTCATAACTAAGATCTAAAATTATCATTTCTTGACTTGTTCCTTTTAGTAGCATGGTTGTGAATGGTGCAAAACCGTTGGCCCGAATGATTCGCAATGTTGGGGGACTTGGCAGGATTATGATAATAAGTAACTTATCTAATTATAAAAGACTGGAGAAAATAACATTTTATCGTTATTATTGTGGTGTATCACCATACATTGTTGATCAGATAAGTGAGCACACTGTTGTTGGCCGAGTTTTATTACCCGTTTTCATTTTAATATCTTCAGATTCTTAAATCACTTCAATCATATTTAACAAAAAAACATATAGGTTAGTAAATAGCCTATCCTATTTCAAGATAAAAGTAACTGATACCAACTAGAACCTAGCTACATAACACACACATTGAACGTATTGAGAAATTGCACGGAAAATTCATAAAGCATCTAGGTTTTCTGACTCAGAATCACTTCGATGATTATAAAACTGCTACACGTTTTTATCATATTTCGACCCTTGAAAATCGTAGAACTGTAAGTGGTACGATGTATCTGTATAAGTTGCTGAATAACGAGGTCGATTCGATTGGTCTAGTACAGAATATACCATTTAATTGTCCGACGCGAAGCATGCGGTTCCATCATTTGTTCAAATTTCCACTGTGTACCACCAACTATGTGCAGAATTCTTTTCTGAGACGCTCTTGTTCTGTTTATGATTCATTCTTTCAAAACCTTGACATACTCGTCATGAATAAGCAAGACTTTAGAGCGGGAGTGTCTGGGGCCTTGTTGTCATCAGCGGTCCCCGTAGACTGATCTTGGTCTCTCACTGTTTGGCAATATAGGATCACTTACTTTTGAGCGGGGGGTGGATGGGTGTGCTTGAATGCATGGCTCTCTCGATCATAGCATCCTTGGGACATTGGATATTGGCTGTGTGTTTAATTGGGCTTTGTAACTCATACTGGATTGGTGATTTTATTTTGATTTCTAGTATTTTGGGATTTTTTATTTTTTATTTTTTTTTTGACTTTTTTTTTAAATTTTAACTTTTGCTTTTTTTCTCAAGACATTATATAATAATCCATTGCATTACAGTACTCCTATACTATAGATCTAACAATCTTACTAAGACATTTCTGGTCAGAGTGGAATCTTTGCTGGTCCACATGTTGAGTGTATTAATTGTTAACATGTTATGTTATGCCTGTTTGATTCTTTAATATTGTAAAAATAAAAATAAAATAAAATAAGGTAATAAAATTATCCACATTTAAATCTACCTACCCACCCCACCTATTTATTGGAAATTTCATGTAAAAAATGTTTATGGCTTTAATACATTATTTACATTATCTAAGATTTCTGTGATCTGTCATTATCTGTCGTGTTTTCCGTTATTTAAATAGACCAAGATATAAAAAATATGACATTCTAATTCAATTTTTTACCACTAGCAAGCATGATATTTAATTCTTAAAATAAACCCTAAACATTTAGTTACAGCATTGTTGTACGTAGGTACCTACTTATTCATTATAAGGTACATGCATTTTGAAATCCATTCAGTACAATGGAAATTGCTTGACTATGAATCCTGCTATTTAGTAAATCTTTCATACATTTACTGGTCAACTTTCTGACATGATTTCATTAAAACTGTGATATTTGTCAATAAATCAGATACATAAAACTTCAGCCAAACCTTCCCAGCTCTGCTGATGAAACCTCGTGTAGTGTATATTTTTACGTCTACCTCTGTTTATTACGGAGTCCATTGCGGACATTCGTGCATATATTCGGACGGACTGAAAAAAAAACTTTGGATTATAATTACCTACGTGAAAATATGTAAATTTGTGGTAGTATTATTATATTGGATGATTTATTCGGCGACGTTTAATGGAGCATCCATCTCAAGGGCGCGGGAAACTATGTTGGAAGAGCGAAGTCTTCAGCTTGCTCCTGAACGTTGTAATCGGCTGGTTTTTACGGAGGTCCTCGGGGAGTCGGTTCCAAATGACGAGTCCTGCGACGCCAAAAGCCCTATCATAGAAGCAGGACTTGTTTGCTCTGTTGTTTTCGTCCAGCGTGTTGGTGGATGTCTTAGCTGAGCGTAGAGGTCTACTTGCAGGTGTTTTGATAACATAGAGTTCAGAAAGTAGTAGGTACAAATAGTGAGTTAAGATTCATCAAAATAAAATTAAGACAAAATATGAATAAAAAATAATATGATATCAAAAGTTATTACGCGTTTTGCAGGCATGTCTGCGCGTGTGTAATTTGATGTGTCTGTGAAAATATGAGCATTAGGTATATTTTCTGTTTTATCTTAATGTTGTTGTATAAAATATTTGTAATGTCCATTTCTGTATCGCCCGGCATTATCTTAATGTAGCAATATTATCATTTGGTAGGTACATACATACGTGCCTTGTTGCGCCGTCGGGTTTTGATTTTGTCACTTTATACACGGATAGGTAGGGTACCTACTTATCATCAGCACGGGAATATAATTTTATAAGAGTTATATCCACTTTACAGTAATCTTTATTGATAGTGTGGTAGTATAAATATTTCATTTTAATTTCGTTATGAGCTACTAAATATTGCTTTTTTAACATTTATACAGATAAAATAATATTGAACTTAACTTTTGTTAGGTATTTCTGTAGATGGGTACCTACTCACGGATTTTTTTTTCTGTGTTTTTCGGTTCGATGGAGTTTTAGTATATTATAAGGTAGCATTCATCATTTTTTTCTCAAGTCATTTCACCTGTCATTTTTAACCGTGTAACAAAGAAAAAATAGCATTTTTTTCATATTATTAGGTAATAGTTAAACTTTTGACCTAAATGCAACCTATTGGGGAAGATGTCTAACAATTACAATTTGAAAAGTAGACAGTCAATAAAAGGAGAAAAATGTGTTTGACAAATTACAAATTATTGTTTTTTATATCTAAATTTATGCAGCGTCAAATTAAATTAAAACTCTCATTACAAATATTCATATTGTTATAGGCACATGTAACATGTTTAAAATACTTACCTGAAAATATGTCTTTGTAATATTCTTTTATGCGCTCAATCTTAGTACCTACCTACTTCATTATAATACTAGTTTATAACTAGGTAGGTAAGTATTTTGTTCGCTGATAAAGTATCAAGTATTAATAATTTCACTTATTAGGAATATCTACTTTGTGTTTTTTAATTCATTTTCTTTATGAATATTTTGGACGTGTTTACAACTTTTTATAATGTTTTTATATATTACCTAATGTTTATAGTCTTTGTTTTTGTATAAAATAAACCTATTAATTGCCAAATATTACAGTTCATCACTTTCAGTATTGTCAATAACAAGCGAAGTTGTTACACATGGCTAATGATTTGAATTTTTTATAATTATTTAGGTATTTTGTAAAGTTTGTGTAGTGATATGAGGTAGCAGTGTATTGAAACTAGAATTTATACGATTCATTTTTATGTGTATCATATATATTTCAATAATAAATACTTTATGTACAAAACGTTTTACAATATAAAAATAATATATTAATAGGAATCACATGTAATATTACGTGTACAATAAAGAGTATATATACAATTAAGTGGGAATATCTAATGTTTATGTACGATTTTTGTAAGTACATACATGTATATGTTAACTCTAGATAATAAAAATCTATCAAATAAATAATAATGAGTATGCGATTTATCTTTTTTAAGTACGATTAGGTATTTTGTGCACTTGTTAAATTGTGCAATTTCTACAAGACGATGCACTCTTTAAGTTTGTAGTCTACTGCCGTAGTTCTTCCTCTAAAATGATTAATTAATTAGCACTAACCTTATCCAAGAACAGCACCTACACGACACACATTAGCAATCCATATAATAATAATAAAATTATTTAACACAATTACAGTAGGTACCTACAATGATTTTGGGTTACATTAAATTTATATAGACATAGGGTATTATAAGTACGAGTATTATTTTATCACAGTTTTTCAAACGATCTTGAGTTAGTTAACATTTCTCTAGTCAGTCTCCACACTTGTTTGGCGGCATTCTCCAGAGCACTCGGAGACTTACCCTTGAAAAGATCTAAATGTGGCAAGAAATAATGAGGACATCTTCTGCACTGTAAGCAACTTATGAGCTGCAGGAATATTCCGTTTATTCTATCTCCGATGGCTCCTTCGTCCCACTCTTGTTCCCTCGGGTGCTTTTCACACTCATATAAGAGTAATGTTTTCATGTGATAGCATGTCACTGGATTTCCTGGTAAGTCTAGGTGTCGGTCCCTGATTGTTTTTAAGATACTTAAGCATTTCTTCCTACATCCACCCTGAAGCAACCGGTTTTCAGCTTCGAAAAAATGTAATGCCCATGCATCGCCTTCCATGGCTGAATTCTTTCCTTGAAGTGAAATACATTCCTTTGAAAGCAAGTCGAAACCTTCAGTCTTTACTTCCGCTACGATAGAAGGATGAGGCCAAGGTGATGCTGGTGTAGGCCAATGCGCGGCTGATCGAGGCCAAAGTCCTGCACATTTAAATGCTGGAGTGATTTGTACAATGTACCGTTCTCGTATTCTCAGTTTCACTTCTGTTGTTTCTGCTATCATTTTAACACAATCTCTGTAAGAACATTTATCGCAAGCCTGTGCCACCAGTGTTTGGAATCTGGATCTTATTTTCCTTGCCGACAAATATCCGGAAGCTGTGATAAACTCTACCCACAGAGACATGGATCTCTTTCTGCCGTCACTTAACTTGAGAACTGCACATCCTGGTAGGCTGCCGTCGTCCACAAAGTTTAGTACACCCATTTGATTCAAATAAATTACTATCTCGAATTCATTCGGTGATATCACTTCTAATCCATCAAAACGACCATTATAGTCCGATAGGGAAGATATGAACCTCGGCTCTTGTAATTCTACTTCTTTCAGTACATCTTGCACCACCCTGCATACTTCGTGAATGGTTTTACTAATTTGCACTTTTCTGCTGTGAACCCTCTCCGAACAATATTTGTTCATCTGGTAGACCAATTTGGTCTGAGCAGACATCATATCTGCCGGCACCAGCATCTTGGAGTCTATTTCTTGCGCACTTGATAACAACATCAATAGTTTTTATCGTTACTTAGCGATCTGAATCTGACAATCTTAGATATCACACCACAAAACAAATTCACTTTTATCCACGGAATCACTTTGTTATTAACACTTCATTGTCTTATCAGTCGATTGTGATAAGAGTCTTAATACACACGCGCTACTCATATGTGACGCGTCCAACAATCGGGAAAGTTGATGAAAGACTGTTGGGTGTTGTTTCGTTGAGAGGCAAGGAGCGGGTGAAGTAGGCGGTGACTGGGATGTGTTGCGTAGGATCATCATGTAGTTTGTATAGTGCTCGCTGCCGGCTGTGTATGTAACGCGCGGTGAGGGGGGTTGCGGTGATCCCGCCCATGAGACTCTAGACTCCGCCTATACATGTCCCGTATTTACAGATGACATCTAATTTTTGATGTTTATTTCGGAAAAGAGGGTAGTTTTCCATTTCATGATATACTATTTTACGTATAGTTTGCTTACCAATGCATGCCTTCCTATATAATAAATACCTAGGTACCTACCCATAATATCTCCATAAAATTTAGTCATATCTACTATATTTATGATGAACTAACTTTATACGAGCGTCCACATATTTATTTATTTTATTTTTGTACACGTATAGAATAATAATAACAATATTTATTGATTAAAAAAATCATGAGCAATTGGCGAACTTATTGCCTCCGAGGCAATATCTTCCAGCTAACCAAAAGAATATTATTGATGAAGAATTTAATTCAGCGTTGAAGCCACCTATTAGAAGAACTCATTTCCATGTAACATTAGAAAAATGCCCTGTATATTCATTGAATGTGGTTAGTCCACTGGCATCCCCTCTTGTCTGGAAATCCCATGTTGGAGAGAGGCCGGAGCATAATGACTATAACAAAACATCTAATTTTTTAACGATGATAACGATCTCATTCTCTTTTTGATGCCGTCTAATTTTGACAAAAATATCGCCAAATCTACGAACCTTCTTAAAATGAATTTTTTTGTACTTACATACCTATCTAGACAAGAACCAAACTCAAAACAAATCTTCTCATGGGAAATACACGTAATCTCCTTGTGAATGGAAAAGTCAGTTGCGTTTGTTATTTTGTCACCATCAAGTTAAATGCAATATTTTGAGTTAATAATAGATACCTACTTATTAAATATATGTGTACTTACCTACCTACTGAAAAAAGCGTCTCCCCTGAAGTTTGATTTATTTCGGTTGTATCTAAGATAATCTTCGTATGGGTTGGCTGGAAGAAATCGCATATGCGATAAGCCCGCCTTTTGGTAATTTATTGGAACAAAATCTTGTACACATTATATATTGATGCCAATAAAGTTTTATTTATTTATTTTATTTACCCACATACCTAATAACCTGCATATTATGTTATTCCATAATATTGTATGCGTCCATGATCTCTAGGTACTATATATATATATTATATTTTCAAATACATATAAGTACCTAGTTGAGTGGTAAACCCATTATACCAATGTTTCAATAAAACATATATTTATTGTAGGTATAGGTAAGTAGCGTGTCAAATATTTCACACATCCTTTTTTCTAATGTTCTAATTTTATTCTCGATATAATTATGTTAAGGATCATAACATAATCACCACGCTCCCAGGTCTGATGGTACCTAACCACATACATAGATTAATATGATTTGTAGTATCCAACCTAGTGATATTATGATTAAATGCCTGAACCACGCCCCAACGCCATAATGAAATTATTACCATTAATTTGGATATATTTAATTGGCTGCCGACAAACGGCCCATCAATCTTGATCACCCGCCGTCTTGTTTTTTTGTTTGTTTGTTTGTTTATTCTACTGAACCACGGTGGCAGTCTTTGTTATAGATGTAATACATTCACCAGAGAAGTAAAGTAAGTAGGTACATACTTTTTTTTTTTTTGCAAAAAAATATTTGAAAATTATAATGTTGCAAGTTAGAGACATGTATGGTGCAGTTGAATCAGTTAAATATTGTATTTTCAACACTTAAGAAGTTCTGTCGTATGAATACAAATATTCTTTAAAATATCTGTTAAGGTGAGGAAAATATGTTATCAAAATACTTCATTCAAATCTCTAAGAAAAAACTCTTCCAACTTAATTTTTTTTTCATCAAAAATTAAAGAAATTCCGTTTACATTTCTCATCATTGGTGCGTTATTGAATAGACTCTGTGTCCTGAATGTAATAATGAAGCACTTAGCGTATTATTCTATTAACTGACAAAAAAAATCTCAATTCACCGGTCCGCACCCTTTTTCCCAAACCGTGTTTCCTACAGCGCGCAACTAATAGTTGAAAGTAAAGATAGTTTCGAGTGTTATGACACTGAAAATCATATTGGCGTCTCATTGACTCCTTGGTACATCCCTATATTTGTATTTTGACACCAATTCCGATAGGTAAAGGTTTGGCTGTGGAAAACATTTCAAAACCTATCACAACGTAACATTTAAAAAATAATCTTACTTTGTTCCTACCCGTTACGCCACTGCAGTGGTACAAGTCATATTAAGTAGGTACCCATCACAACATACCTAATATATGAATTATGATTTCACGCTCGGGGGATGATGTATTTATAAGTCATTTTTATGTTTTAATTTTTACACAGCTATTAAGAATACCTAGGTACACGTATTTTAGTATAATTATATTCAGAAACAAACAAGGTGTGTAATTTAATTCTTCCATTGTTTGTATTAGACTACTTACTGCTACCTACCTATGTACATTAACGAGGTTATCTTATTTTATTTTATATACGTAGGTACCTACACATTACTTATGTGTACTTACTGAGTAGGTAGGCATAGAATATTCAATTCATGTCTTTAATAGTGTAGTATTGTATTGTCTAATTGTCCAAAGATTATGTAATAATAATAATAAAAATAATAAACTTTATTGCACAAAATCAATATATAAAGAAGAACAAAAAACATGGTATCACAACAATAGAATTAATAATTTTGTGCAATGGGCGAGTTTATTGCTGAAGCGCAATATCTTCCAACTAACCCATTAAACAAAAACAAATAATAATAATAATATATAAATAAATAAGTAAAACAAAATAAAATAATTTATGATATATACCTATAGATAAATATATAAATAAACACATATGTAGGTATACCAAAATAAATTTACAGATAAAATAAGCTACTCAAATATATAATCAAAAGAAATAACATCGGAATTTTATGTACCTAAAGTTGACAGATTTTAGGGATTCAATTAGTAGGTACCTACTTATTTCCTTTTTTCCAATTATTTCTAAATAAATAGTAATTGGCGACGTACACGATCGGGCGGGCCAAGGGTGGTCTGATATGGGATCCTATTATTACGAAGACTAACATAATCTATCCATTGTTTGGTCCCTGTGAAGGCTGCCTCTGGCTCGCTCGTCTGGGATCACTATTAGTAGCCTATGATGGTTTTGAAAAACTGATAAGACCATATATGTGATGTCCATGATGATTTATATATTGTGAAAATTGACAAATATTGATGTAGGTACCTATTGTAAGAAGGGAAATAAAAATCTTTTCATTTCAAATATTATAATAAATATTAACAAACTGATGTTTCTTTGTTTTTGGTAAGTATACGACATTGTTCATAATATGTAGGTATGTTTTTTCAAGGAGCAACTAAAACAAAGCAGAACAGGCCGATTGGTTATAACTTGGTTTTTAGAAATAAGTATTCAACTATCATTATGGTATTTCCGTTGGCATTTTGTATTATTCTCATTTTTTAATTCATTTTCCTATAAAAATAGAATTGCCCAAATTAATTAATAATGCTTTATTAAATTTTCTCTTGTCCCTTAAAAATAATCACCTGGCCAAAAGTTAAAATTTAATTTATTATATTATTCTTGTATATTTGGATGTATCTTTACTATAATAAAACAAAAATAATGTTCTAATCTATGCCTGTTCATGGATAAGAATTTTTGGATAAAATAACACAGAATGTATTGATGTTAAAATTACAGTTGATTTTGATGTATCATTGCTAGTTAGCGAGGCGGCGTTCCTTTAGATGTGTTATGCTAATGAAGCCACGGAAACAAGAGCTGTACTCTCCATTCTACTGTTCATAATAGAGGTATATACCTCTACCTGCCTAGTTTCCATCCACCAGAGAACAAAATAATAATAATTCCATAGATATACCATATACAGTGCCTACCAACTCAACTGAACTACATAACCAGAAGAAAATTTGTCATGTCAATTTTTGTATAATTCTCTTTCCTATGGATATAGTTTTTAAAATTTGTACACACATGTACCTTTATTTAATGTTTGCGTTACATACTTACTTACATCCTGTCTGCCTGCTCACAACATGTTTTGAGGTATCATTACTTTGTTTCTGTCTTTGTGTTTTTTTTTGCATTTAATGGCGTGTGTTTCTAATAACTTTAATGTAAGTGATATCAGTAAATGGACAAACGTTGCAAAACAATTGTATGAACTACATTTGTAAAAAGTCTGTTAATATGCCAAATAAAATCAAATGAGCAATAACTTTAAACATTAAAATTGTGCATATTTTTTTATATCTGAAACCGTACGGCGAATGTTTGGATATTGTGAAAAAAAATAAATATATATATATGGTATTATATATACAGTCTTGGTTCAATTTTTCCAATACCTTCAACATTTCGGTATTTTTCAAGTTCGCAGTTTGAACTTTTTTTCACGTTTTTAAATTTATCCATCTTCATCTCAGTGCGTCTCTGTGGTGCATTGCAAAGTGTACTTACTCGACTGGATATTATTTCCACACAGACAAGTATATATGTAGATACCTAAGTAGGTAGATTGATAATAATATTATTATTATTATAACTTGTAGTAGATACATAAATAATAGGCAATACTACCTATATCTTATACATACATACAGTGATGTTACATTGAGGTAAATGTATTTAATATACCTACCTTTTATGTACTATGTAAAGTATAAAGCCTCGCCGCCGATACTTTGTGACCATGTTTCAATTAATATCAATCAGTTGTTATCTAAGTGATCGATGCAGCTGACTACAGAAATATTATTTACTTCATTACCATCTGCGTACAATATCTACTTACATTAATTTATACTTACCTCATGCATGCTTCTTATAAATCCACACATACACATTAATAAAGTACTATATTTACATTAAACGTGTTATAAATACATATATAAGTATACCTACCTACTATGTGTAGCTATTGATAGTTAAGTAGGTATGTATATATATGTATATTTACCTATTTTAATTTGTGTAGAACAATTCGTTTAATTATCAAACTTCAAGTAAAAATATAGGTATCCCAATAGGTTTTTTTCATAATTCACGCGATCGCGAATTCTTCGGATTGAAATTAAACAAGTAGAAGACATTTTGGTTAGTGATAATAATAATAATAATCTTTATTACACAAAATTAGTATACAAAGAAAAAAACATGGTATCATAACAACAGAACACAATTTTGTGCAATGTGCGAGTTTATCGCTGAAGCGCGATATCATTCAACTAACCCATTAAACAAAAACAAATGAGTAGGTAGTAGGTAGGTATGTTAAATTACTTTTAGCATTACATACAAATCATCTGTTTCATCTTTTATGCGCTCCCAGCGAAAGACCAAGATTCATAGGCGTACATATTTGTTTTTCTTTGGAGTAATTCTATAATATTGGTAAGGGGCTATGCATATTTAAAGAAGGAAAACAAAGTGTGTAAGTTTTCGTTGTATTTCATTTATTAACAGAATAACACATGATAAAGTTTGTCTTAATCATCACCAAACATTGTACAAAGAGTGAAATTGTAAATGTAACATAAAACAAGTATTAGGCATGTGTTAAATAAGAATTAAACTGAACTTAGGTATCTTCGTCCTTTGTCACAATTTATATTTTTTTCGGTTTAAAATTATATTTAATTTGTCTATAAAATACAATAATACGAAAGTAAATATGACTAGATGCACAACCCTTGAAATAAACTTCAACAAAGCATATTAAAATTAAAAATATGTAGTGTTCAAGTAGGCCCTGAGAAAGGGCGAGTAATTTAAAAATTAGAAAATTATTTTTAGAATATATTGTTTTAGAAATGAAACGGTATTAGGTATATTCCATTTTATATTTGGTTGTGGATAAAATATTAATTAGTTTTGTATATGAATAATTTTATTATTCATTAGTTAGTACCTAGTATTCAATTTGTGTCTCAGAAAATTATTAGACTCTAATGCCTTATTTATTTGTATGTTATTTCAATTCTAAGGTAAATCTACTCTCCTACATATTAATTATAAAGATTAACATTAATTATAATATGTGCATAACACAAAAATCACAGATCTATTTTTATTTTATATCAAGTAAATGCTTTATTATATAAAAGTCCTATTATTAAAAATGTAATCGTATACGTATTAGTGTCACCATTATAGGTAATTGTGTGTATTTTTTTTTTGTATTTCCTCGAATTGTATATAAATATTGAAATACGCTTCAGTACTTCTACACGAAAATAGTTTCACTAAGCAAATAAATTGTAATCACAGTTAAATTAAAGGCAGTCAAATCACAAACTTAATCAAAACCTTCTAAAAAAAGCACCATAAATTATTAATATTATTGAAATGACTAGACACTGAGTATTTAAAATGAGATCATTTAATATTGCTTTTAAAGCTTTTCGAAGGATCTTGAGTTAGTTAACATCTCTCTAGTCAACCGCCACACTTGTTTTGCGGCATTTTCCAATGCGCTGGGAGATTTTCCTTTGAAAAGGTCTAAGTTCGGTAAGAAATAATGTGGACATCTACGACATTGTAGGCACGATATCAATTGTAAAAATATCCCATTTATCCTGTCTCCGACACTCGCTTCGTCCCATTCTAATTCTCTGGGATGTTTTTCACACTCGTATAAAAGAAGTGTCTTCATATGATATCCAGTTACAGGATTTCCTGGAAGGTCCAGATGTCTATCTCTTAAAGTTTTTAAAATACTGAGACACCTTCTTCTACATCCACCTTGAAGCAGTCGATTCTCAGCCTCTAAAAATGACAGAACCCACGCATCGCCCTCCATAGCAGACTGTTTTCCTTGTAAAGCTACACATTCTTTTGATAATAAGTCGAAGCCTTCTGTCTTGACTTCGGCAACAAGGTTAGGATGCGGCCAAGGTATGTGAGGAATAGGCCAGTGTGCTGCTGACCTGGGCCATACTCCCGAACACTTAAATGCTGGTGTTATTTGGACAATGTATCTTTCCCGTATACGTAATTTTACTTCAGTTGTATCCGCTATCATTTTTACTGAATCTCTATATGAACATTTATCACATGCTTGTGCCACGAGCGTTTGGAAGCGTGAACGTATTTTCCTCGCAGATAAATATCCTGAGGCCGTAATAAATTCTACCCAAAGAGACATGGAACGTTTACGTCCATCGCTCAGTTTTAATACTGCACAACCGGGAAGTGAGCCATCATCGACAAAATTAAATACTCCCATTTGATTAAGATACAAAACGACTTCAAATTCTCCAGGAGAGATAACTTCAAGGCCCTCATATTTGCCGTTGCATTCTGTCAAAGATGATATAAACCTTGGTTCCTGAACCTCAACCTCTTTTAACACATCTTGCACTACTTTACACACTTCCCTGATGGTTTTTGATATTTGAGCCATTCTCGTTTGTACTCGCTCTGCATAGTACTTGTTCAGTTGATATAGCATTTTCGATTGTGCAGCCATCATGTCGGTTGGAACTAACATGTTTGTGTTTTGTTTTTATATTTTTCCCCGTTAATTCCCAATTGTCGCGATTCACGAGTCCCCATTTCTTTTGTACATTATTATTGTTTTTGTAAGAATTCTATTCCCGCGCTTCGTATCGCGCCCAGCGTATGACTGACAACCGGTTTTACATTGCTGGAATAAGGGAAGAGAGCGGAGGGATATAGCATTGGGCGGAGACTTGTTCCCTCCTCTATGTTTGTAGAAATAGCGAGTGGAAGGGGCGTTGTAGTATTGATCCAAAGCGTGATAAAACGTCCCTAGCTCCACCCATAATCCTCACTACAATGTTGGCTGCTGAGTAGGTACCTACGTAGTAGAGGATAAAGGAATGTCGACCCTCGTCTGGCAGGGCCGCTTCGGTTTTGTTCCTGTTTTGTCTACAAGGAAAACGGATGCGTGTCACTTTTCGTACTGTCGTTATACTTCTACCTACACGCATAATACGAGAATATAATATTATCTACCTATAACTGGAAAACATTTGGTTAACTAGAGGGATTTTTTGAAACTATAAATATTTTGAAATTATCCTTCTCATAATATAATTTAATGTAAGATTATTGCCTCCTTTTTATAAAAAGTGTTTTCTCTCATTAATTATAATAAAATATTTTTTTCATTCCTGCATTGCTTTGATTTAATTGGTAATTGTACAATGTCCTTTAACGAACCCTTCAGATTTTTTTCATTAATTTATTTAGAACACAATGTGAAAATTCAATATTTCACTTATATCCTCACATCATTAAAGCATAAATAATTTATTTAGTCCATCCATCTATGTATAATTTTATAGGTAGGTATGTATTTATATTTATGAAGATGTTACAGATTATACGAAAAGATATTAAAACCTTGAGCCAGTGATATCTGGCATTTCTTGTAAAATTGTTTACGATGAATGACTTTATTCAAGACTGCAGCTTACAACTAATAATTGATACGGATATGTGCATTCATGACACACTTACAGTTCGTCTGATCAATCCTTTGATCGCATCCTAAGTGTACCAATTTCATTATTGACTATAATTTAAATGACATTCCACTCTATCTGTATCCTACATAGTCATATTTTGATGGTATACCTGTTAAATTAAACCAATTGATGTTTTAATAACCTTATTATGTATTATTGTTGTAGGGTACATCCTGCGCGGACTTCTTGAAAATAATATTGAAACGTTCTCTGTAATTTATGCACTCACTATGAAATATATTGTTTCTTTTTCTTTTCTTTTGTGTTGACAGTTAAGAAGTTAAATGATTTACTGTATTGAAACAAGTAATTATCGTATAGCACCTACACATCAGTGGCGTAGGTTTCCATATATGCCAAAAAGCATCGCATGCCTACAAATAAAAAAAGCAGGATGTTGTCTGAAATTGTTGTAAAAAATTGTGAGATCGATAGAAATTTTGTGTTTTTTTTTTAAATTGTTTACTAAATATGGATTTTTTTATTACAAATGCATGACACATACTACGAGGCGAAAAGATACTTGTTGGTATGTGCCTATTCATATAATGTATTCATTGTGTTGCGTAATATGTATTATATAGTAAGTCTAACTTCTATGAGAGGGCTCTTGGTGTTGTTGGACCAGTTACGTGGAAACGCCTACCGGTGCCATTGAGGGATAATCAGACTGTCACCAGCTTCAGAAGCAAATTGAAAAGTGAACTCTTCACCGGCGTCCTTGAGACGGTCTAGAGAAGTGGCATCAAAAAAATAAAATCATCCAGAATCATCATCATAATTATAGGTTTGTATCATTATGAGATGATGGAGCTATGGAGTCACTCCAGAATACATTATCCTACTACATACCTATTATGTACCTATGTACCTAGCTACCTACTTTCTAATAATGGAACCGTTAATCAGGACGATGGTCAAACCCGTTTGGAACAGCAGATAATAAATATTATTATATAGGCTGAAGAAAGGTTCACAGGGTTGACATTTACATAAGCTTTTGTGGGACAAACTAAAATGTTATAGAAATAATATCCTCTACTTTTAGTCTTTTTTATTGTACTTAATTGTTTACAGTCATATTGTACCTATATAACAATAAGTAAATAATTTTTCATTTGGTTCATGTGGATAAATTTATTATTTGTACAGCAATATTTTTCTATGTGTTTTTTCTACGTATTTTCGGGGTGTGAGGAAGCGCGGGCGTCTGAGAATTACATGGCTTGATCATGTAGATAAAATCTAAGGCGTTCCGTTCTCTCTGCCTACCCCACTTGGGATACGGCGTGAGGGAATAGATAAATATTTTTCTATAATTACCTGTTCATATACCTAATAATATTAGTCTTGTTGTTTTATGTTTTTCTGTTGCATTGCGAAATAAAATACTTGTTTTTTATACCGAAATAAATAAAACAAGTGTTTTATTCGACGAGAGAGACATCTTTCGTCTTATTAGGACATTGTCAATCAATGATTTTTATATGCCTTTGATGTTTTAAGATTATTTATATAGCCCAGCCCTATAGGTTAGTAGGTACCATTGTTAAATAGAATTTTTTGACTTCAATTGAATTCCAATTTTTATTCAAGAAAAATTGTTTATACAGTTACGACAATAAATTCAAAATATAACTATTATTTACTTTGCGGATGGTTTTTCGTCCCCAGTCAGCATAATATGTTGGTATAAGGGGAGCAATTCACTATGGTATGAATGCACGTTTTTACTCCATAGTCCTCAGATATCCGGCTGTGTGGCGGATCATTTCGATTTATTTATATTTATTTATAGTGAATATAGCAGTTAAAGAGAGCTGGCGACATTGAGCATCCTTGTCTTACGCCTTGTTCGACCCTTGCTTCTGCGCAGCTCTCTCCGCTTTTGATCACAGCCATTTCGTTCTTGTATAAGCTCCAGATTGCTCTTCTGTCTTTATAACTCATTCCTATCTGGTTTAGAGTGTTAAAAAGTTGTTCCCATTCTACTTTATCGAATGCTTTTTCAAGGTCGATGAATGCTATATATGTGTTTTTATTAATTGTTATTCTCTTTTCTAGAATAAGTCTGAGACTCAGGATTGCATCTCTTGTACCAGTCTCCTTGCGGAATCCAAATTGATCTTTTTTTTTTTTTTTTT
This sequence comes from Athripsodes cinereus, assembly GCA_947579605.1. Taxonomy (NCBI): domain Eukaryota; kingdom Metazoa; phylum Arthropoda; class Insecta; order Trichoptera; family Leptoceridae; genus Athripsodes; species Athripsodes cinereus. The sequence continues at coordinate 17,918,481 of OX388309.1, forward strand.
TATTTTTTTTTTTTATTTATTTATTATTCCAATAGAGCATACAAAATTAACATAAAAAAACAATATAATGGAATATATTGCCCCACTAGATTAAAATCTGTTCTGGGGCAATACTAGAAAAAAATACATACCTATATCAAAATACAATTTTTCAAATATGACTTAAAATACAATTCTTTTATGTAAACTTGAATAAGAGTTAAAATAATTCAAAATACATAATGAAATAGCATGTCATACGTCAAGTCATTTAGAATGTGCAAATAAGATTAATGTAAGAGTAAGTCAGTTATTGTATTATGTTCGTCAGGTCTCTCTCAGACTCCCTTCTTCCCCTGTCCATGAGCCAATTCGTCACCAATTTGTTTAAGTTTTTCCCACTTGGGGAAATAAATTTAGCAATATTTGGGATTATTCGATTATACATCATTATATCTTCTGAAAGTGTTTCGTTTATTTTATTTTCCGCCCTTTTCATTATAATGTTGGTGAGTATCTTAGAAGCTCAATGTCGCCAGCTCTCTTTAACTGCTATATACAGCGAGCCATTGATGAACTGAGAGAAGAAATGAAGAACTGGACAGGAGTAAAAATAAATGGGAAAAAGGTCGACATGATCAGATATGCTGACGACATAGCACTGCTCGCAGACTCCGAGATGGAGCTGAACGAAGCCTTAGGAAAAATGGAAAGTATTCTGTTGTCAAAGTACAACATGAAAATAAATAAAGAAAAAACAAAATGTATGGTCGTTGGAAGAGAGGAAGCGACTGCGAACATTGCCATAAATGGAGTGAGCATCAAACAAGTAAGTGAATTCGTGTACCTGGGCAGCAGAATAAACCAGGATGGACGCTCCAAATCGGAAATTGTAAGCAGAATAAACCAGGCAAGGATTGCCTTTAACAAAAAATCAAAGATATTGGAATCCCCAAATATTGACTTAAGCGTAAGGAAGAACCTTACTAAAGCCTTTGTATGGAGCATTCTGCTTTATGGTTGTGAGACATGGACCATCAGCAAGAGTGAAAGCGGACGGTTGGCGGCCTTTGAGATGTGGTGCTACAGACGCATGCTCAAGATCCATTGGTCGGAGCACGTCGAAAATGAAGAAGTATTAACCAGGGTAGGCGAAAAAAGGCAACTCCTTAAGAGAATCAGCCAACAACGAGCTAACTGGATTGGCCACAACATCAGGCATCCAGGACTACTCATCGCCATCGCAGAGGGTAAGACCGAGGGGACAAATGGCAGAGGCCGACCAAGAGAAGCATATATGGACCAACTGAAGAGAGACATGAACTGTGGCTCATACGTAGGGCTAAAAAGACTGGCTGAGAATAGAGACGAATGGAGAAGAAAAACCAAACTCGTTGCAGACCAATCCAGTGGATTGTAACTCATTATATATATATATATATATATATATATATATATATATAGTGAATGAGGTCCTACAGGTATTAACCGATGAATTTTCGTGGCATTCTTGTGTTCAATGATTACATAATGAACTTTCCTCCTCCCTGTTGTGTTTTGAGTTGTTGTTCATTTTGAAGTAGCTGCTCCCAAGGCATTACTAGAAAGAATCACTCTTTAACAGTTAACGTATGCTAGTCAACGCAACTTATTAAGGACATATTTTATTAGGGTGATACCAAAATACAAAACACTGCGATATGTTCCTCATGTTGTAGAATTTGTTCTACCAATGGCCTTTAATGGAATATCGTTGTATTTTATAATGCATATGTTGCAGTCATTTTGAAAAATTCGCCCGTTGAACAAACGTTCGGCGCTTTATAAAATGACAAAAACATTCTGGCATATTAAAATTTGGTGAGGCTTTTTACAAAATGACTAGTCAAATTGTTAAATATTAGTTCCATTTCTCACCATCACTCGGCGGTGTTTATCAAAACAAAAACATTAGCAAAACATAATTATGACAGCGTGGTGGTCTTAAAATAACAGTTCCGGTTCTCCCAATTCTTAAAATATAATTCTTCCACAATTAGGTAGGCAGTATTTTACTACTATCTCCTGCGTTAGTGTTTTTTTTTTTTTTTTTATAAACGCAGCGCCATTTGAAGTGTTTTATTATTTAAGGACAGCGCCCGCAACATACCTCGTGCCGTACCTGGAGATATGTATCTCCATAACGACACGCACATGCACAAACGGGATTTAATGTCTCATTGTCCGTGCACAGAATATGTGCCATGTGATGTTGAGAAAGGGAACTGATATTTTATTTATTTATTAACAATTTTTTTTTGATAATTTGACTAGTCATTTTGTAAAACGCCTCGGCAAATTGTAATATGCCTGAATGCTTTTGTTATTTTATAAAACGTCCAACGTTTGTTAAAGGGGCGAATTCTTCAAAATGACTACGATATAGGTACCTATATAGGTCGTGCAGTAATGCAGTCCTATCTTCCGTAAGATATATAATATCGCATTTCAGTGTCTAGGTAAAGGTAAGGATGTATGTAAGTAGGTAGGTATATGTAATGCCTACTATCCGTTCACTCCCAACTGACATGGACGATTTATTTTAAATGCACCGGCTAAGTGATATTAAATTTAGGATAATTTTAATGTAGTTTATGGTCGTTTTGAGTTCAAATACTTATTCGCATACATTAAGTATATTACCAATATTAGAAGCAATGCACTCGAAATATTTATTAAAAAAAAAACAACAAAAAGACTTGAAAAGTCTCTCACAATCTCTAGACGTAAATTAAATTCCTAAATAGCGTAATAATTATCTTAAAATGTGTTTTATATTTTTCGGGCAGCTGGATATTTATGTATCTTATGTATTTCCACATGATTTATAAACAACTCCTGGAGTAAATAGTTAGGTACATATAACTATCATCGTCTGAAAATTTATTTATCATCTCGCATGTCAAAGGCATTCTACAGTATTTCTCCACGCTTACATTAAAATTGCTGGGAATATTTTTTATTTATTGTATATACATAAAATTAATATCTACTCGTCATAAATAGATCCTCCTCTTCTCAGATATTATTTTCGACGCACATAAGATACTTATTTAATTATATTACCACCGTCATAAACATGTTTAATATCCGAGTGGGCCTAATTTTTGTAATTTTTATTTAGATATATTGAATTGAAAATTAATTTATGTACAAAGTTTTTCAAGTATTAAGCTGCCTATGGTGTTGCGAAATGTTGAGATTAGTGACTTGTAATCAAATATGAAGACATTGTAAAATTATATAAAATGTTGAACTCACTTCATTTGTTTGTTTATAGTTAGTTCTACTACACATGCACAAGCACATAATGACGAGTCTGTGTTAGGTAATAAAAGATGCTATATAAATTTTATGGATACTTTGTGTATGTATTTAATTTGTTTTATGCTGACTAAATAATATATTTACAAATAGGTACCTACCTCCCTTAATAAGCTATTGAAAGGATTTTTAGGGGAAACACAACTTTGAAACATAATAATAATATAATAAAATAGGTACCTACATAAGATTTGAAAGGTCGATATATATTTTCGACGCGTTTATACTTGGTATTTATATTGCGAATATCAATATTAAAGTTGCTACTTTTTAGTGAATTTACAAAAGAACTTTAAGTCAACATTATCATCTAGATTCTAGACATTAAGACATTATCGTGAAGTTTGGTGGTCATAAAATAACATCAGTTTAATACCATTGCGGTAGCCCTATACGTGTATGTAGGTATGTGCAACGTATTATGTCGTTCTGTTTTTATGTTGTGGATAGATGTATAAAGTCATCTGGAGCATGTTATGATCTCCTGGTATGAATTAGCGCCCACTTAGGAGCCCATAAATTATCGGGAGGATGTGTCGTACTATAATAAATGTGTGTTAGAGTATCTACCGTGACGCGCACAACAATCATCATCTGAAAGGAGCCGGCGCCGCGCGCATTGATGAAAAGTGCAAGTTGTCACACAATGTATCAGATCTACTATGTATCGACATTGTGTACATTCATATAGAAAGGTACTTATAATAGATATTATGTATCTTTCTATGTAGCTACACTTCCTATGTCGTCGTTTATATTATAATTATTATCTCTTACATAATTTTATCATGTCCAAAGGTTTTCGCGGTATCTTGTTGATACCTATATCTTCTTTTCTGATTTTGGATTTTCAGCCGACATTTTGGTTTTCATGCGGGGGTTATGGTCAGGGATCATTGGTTTGTTTTACATCTTTTACTTTTCTGGATGCTGTATTAGATTCAGATCGCCTTATATAGTTGTGCGATGGTAATAAAGGTAACTACGTCCCGGATAAGTATAACTATTCTTCCCTATTGATGTTATTAGGGTATTTAAAAGTTCAAGAAGAAGATGTTATTCGTCATGTAATTTTTGTTGAAACTCGTGTAACTTCGTTTTTGGCTTCAGTCGAATGACCAAAACCTATTGATGATATACTTTAAAACAACATCATCACTTTCTCATGCCGTTTCTGTGGAAATACAGACAAATAAATTATTATAATTATTACAATCCATTAAAATGTACAAATATTATCAACGCTTCAATCTTAATCGTAAAAATTAAATAATGTATGTTTTTTTTACTTATCTAGTTGCGCATAGATTTGTAATTCTTAATTAATCGACAGCCAAAAGTATTGTTGTCGATGCATAACATATTGAACTCATGGCTGGTGTGGCGCCGAAGAAACGCTCTGCCTTTGAGTCATTAAGTCCCGAGTTCGTTTCCTGGTAAACCTAGTAAAATGATGAATGACCTTTTTCAAATGTTCTGGACCTGGATAATTCATGTTTTGTGTCTAGCACATTGTATATGTGTATGTCGTCGCGTTAGTGCCTATCCATAATACAAGATTCATATTATTTTTTTGGGATTAGATTTATCTCTGTGAATTGTCTTTAGGTAGGTACATGTTATGTTACATTATCAACGAGTGTCGAGTTAAGACTATAAGCAAATGAACTTATTAATTATCTGAAATTTTCATGATGAAGGAATATGAAATGTTATTTTTCAAGGAATTGCATACAGTTATTACAGCATTATTAGTTTTAAAAATGTATTTAGGTATTCTAAGTAATCCATTACACTCCATACTTCATGGATGGTTTAAAATTTCAAATCCCGACATTCATTACATCAAATTCCGTACGCCTAAGCCACCTTCGCAAATAATTCATTCGTGTGGCGTTTTTTTTTTTATAAGTTGCTGAGCTTAAAGATCTATAGGTACATACTACTTACAACATATCATTATGTATTACGTATTAGTTGATGAGATGAGATACACCACATGGATAATCGCGAGGGCGAAACATCTGTTTAATGAAATATTAAGTTTCTTAATAGTTTCGTATTGTATTGTTAATGATATTTTTTTTATATAACCTACCTACCTTTTTTGTAGATTCGTTTATTTTTGTTCTATATTTTAGAACTTTTTGTATCTCGGGGCTATTAAGTGATTCTGTTTTATTGTATTCTATTTTTTTATCAATTACAAAGACATTTTTTTTTCTGCAAAACCTAGGCATCTACACTTATTTTTATTACACGATATATCTTTATAAAGTCTTGAGAAAAAAATACTAAACAAAAAATGTTTGAAAATTTTAAATCCTGTATCTAGGTATCTTTAATTATAGCTCGATATCTCAAAAATTATATTTAGACATTTATGTGGTAAGGTAAGCTTCTAAATAAATGGTTCATAATAAATAATAGGAATAGACCATTTCTTTACATCTTTTAACTATCGGTACGGTAATATTTTTAACCTAATTAGGTACGTAGGACTTAAAATGATTCTTACATTTGATAGCAATCACGAAATATTTCATGTAATCCTTGTCCCATTCATTTCACATTATTGTCACTGTAAATATCTCGTCTAATTTTAAAACCTTCCTTCACGTGTTTTCAGTATAGCACACGCTATTATAGGGAGACGGAGACATGACTTGTATGTAAGCTAGGAAGGTACCTACGAGTACACAAGATTACAAGATATTGAAACATACCTAAATAATAATATAAAATACCTTTGTAATAAAATTAACGATTATGTTCCCAAGAGTCAGCCCTCACACTTTCCATAAATATATTTCAAACTCACGACAGGATCGTCCTACGAACTAATGTTATGGCAGTAAGATTATATTATTATAATATGCAACGACAGCATCTCATGTCTCTAGACACTACAAAATATCATAGGTACCTACACCTACCTATATCTGTATATGTAACTATGTATTGTGAAATATTAATTGATCACATTTCATCATTGATCGCTTTAGGATACTCGGGAATTAAGGTGTTACTATAATTAAAGGTATATCTCTAATTATTGCTTATATCTCAATTTAACTATCAAGTTTTCTTAGAAATTAATGTGACTGTTACTCCAGTAGGTACCTACTTACATAAAGGTATATATCATCATGACGTTGTCTACATAATATTATGACATCGGCTCATTACATTTGTTTGCGTCTTGATATAAATGTATTTTCTTTTAATCTATTTTGCATAACATTATTAATGCGATCCGTTTTCTTTCTTCACTTTTTCCTCATCCCTGTAGCTAGCAGTGTTCCCTTGTACATGTAGGTATATTATTAATATTATGTTATGTCTCAACTGTGTGTCGCATCATTTAACACTGATTAGTTTCCAGACAGGACACGCTCTATTAACTCACACATCATCTTGGAACTTTATGTTTCTCATAGTAATTATTATGTTTGTAACATTTTTCGTCAACGTGTAACTAAACATACATCAAATTGTCACGATTTGCGACGAGCATAAATCATACATTTTTTTTATTTATTAATTCAACTATTAAAATCATTATAGATCTTAATAGAAGACATGTGTGTTTTTCTCTGTATATTAACTGTGTTGTGAGTTGGTACATACCTATAAGTTATCGAGTTGACAAATCCATTCATTTTCCATCAACCTATATGTACATGTACCAGGTACCTACATATAGGTTGATGTTCATAACGCAATCGATAAAACTATAAGAATTCTGTAATACAATAGTGATATAATTCCTAACGTTTGTATAATCTGCTACAAATGTCTGCATACTCTTAGATTTGTCTTGTCTATTCGATATTTTACGACACATCTCTCAATAAGATGTGGGCAACGTACGATTTATTGCACTAGGATTTGTTTGGCGTTGACAGGAAATTAGCTGCGCGCTAATCCTGATGCATGTTTATGATGTAGATTTTTTTACACGTTCTCCGGAGTAATTTTACTAATGGTGACAAGAGTTGTATCGCCATCAGATAGGTACCAACAATATAATGTCGCATTCTAATACCGTCTACTTCATACTCATTATCTTAATATAATACCAACACTATGAATGTGCTACGAAACGGTGATACGTTACTTAACAACTTTCAGGATTTAGTTGTTAAAGGGCTCGAATTTCTTTGAAAGTAATTATACTAAGTTTAAAATTATCTTTGAATTATTTGTTAGGTATATAAATTGAAATATTTAACACCGTATCATCCCGGATAAATTTTAACTTTTAGTTAATTCAAGTAGAGTGATTGTTTAAAATTCCAATAGAGTTATGTATAGTTTTAAAGGAGTTAATTATATAAATTTAGATTGAAAAGTTTTTGAATGTGGGTAATATTGTTATAGTTTCTTTTCCATAACCAGTAGTTTTATCATGTCTCATCTACACGAAAACAAACTCTTATAATATGTTTTATTGCTGGGAATCGTTTATTTTATTGTATTCATTTCGAAATGCTTTTTATTTGTCAAACATTTATTGTCTATGGGACACTATCGCTGATTCTCAAACTGTTCAAACAAACCATTTGCTTTGTGTATCAAAGAGCATTGCTACTTATTGATATATTCGAAACAATATTTGTTTACTAAGATCATTCAAGTCTTTTAAAATTATATCAGATATTAATAGCTTAATGATGACAAACTGAAATAGGAGCAATGCGGAAGCCGAATATTTGTGTAAAATAACATAATGAACATTGTTGATAATTATTTTGTAGACGATCGGAATGTCCCAATATCTGAATATTATAATATTGAACGGCTATTACAAAAATGTGACATTATCGAGCAGTTGAACTATCAGTTGTCACTAAAATGTGCAAACAAAATAAAACGATTTCCACCTCGTTGTTTAGCTGAAAACAAATCTACAGGGATAAAGAGCGGAATTTTAATTAAAATCGCTTTGGAACTGTACCAAATTTCGTACATCAATATTGCAAAGTTTATTACAATTCTAATATATTTTTACCCTTCACCGTTCCTTCTCGATGTTGTTCAGAGACGATAAGTTTCACCAGAAGACACAAATTTACTGAATGAATATTAAGACGATTTACAAAGATATCTGACTTGAAAATTTAAATATTGACATAAACATCGTCACCGCATTCCGATATAAGACCGCAATAATTAAAACAGACTTTAAATCGGTCTTTATAATATTGTCTCCTCTCTGAATTCTGATTTACCTACGAGAAATATTATTATTAGTAAAGAAAATAATATGAAAAAACACAACTTGGACTTCTATTTGCGTTTACAATAAATTCAAATGCACTTTGCATGAAAACTCTTTAGCGCACCGGATAGAATTATTTTTGTTTGTGTTGCTGAGTGTCTCCGTCAATTAGAATACAATATATATTTGTACAGTATTATGTACGGTATTGTTATTTAATACCTACGCTAGTTTCAGTAACGTTCAACTTTTCTTTTCTTTTACTTATTTGATATTGTTCGTTTTCATCAGCAATATATAACATGTTCATACATTTAATGATTAATTATAAAAGTCATTTATGCTTAATTTTTTTCGAATTTTCATATTTTGATTTCTTACTATCTGAATTAGGTAAAAATAAGTATACAACTCCTATCGGAATCTATAGACTATAGACCAAATACAGAGATCATATTAAACGAGTAAGCGGTGAAAATAAATTCATATTTTCTTGTATATGATTTGTTAACTTTATTTTAATTCGGCACACACCTCGTTTCACTCTGTTTTCCATTGTTAGTATTTTTCTAATTTAATTTCCATCCTACATTGACCGTAACTAATTTGGGAAGAAATTCAATAAAAAAGACTATCTTTAAAAACACGACATCGCATTAGACGGAGTGTAACTCAATGTCCATTCCGTCTTGTATATCCATACATCACTGTGACGGTGTTTTAAAAATAATCATTGTACCTAGGTATAAGTGTGTATTGTACGTATTTTATGTATTATATTAATTTCCAAACACATCTTATAAACATTATATTATTATTATTATTAACTATATTTATATGCATTTAAAAATAATATCACTGTTAGTTTCTTCGGGTTATTATAATCTAAATTGTAAATACGACATTCATCTTTTTAAAATAGAAAATATATGTGTCAGCTCTTGTAGTTTTTAAACATTTGGAGTTGATTTGTTATGTCTTGTTATCTATTCCTTTAACACCTACAGTATTATTATATATAATAATATTATATATGTAGTGGAGTTTAGCTGAAATCTTCTTATTTATGCTAGTGTTTTAATTTATTGTATTTTAATTTTTCTGTGTACGCCAATAGTGATTGTGTGTTTTGCATGTGAATTTATTTTATTTATTTTCGGAGCAGGACACGTGAAACCAAGTCATCAAGGAATATTGATTATAGCGTAATAAATTCATTCTTCGTGTCGGATTCAAGTGTTAATACAATTTGTGTATTATCTTTATTTATGTATTTGTTTATTTGTTTTCCTTACCAGCTTATCGCAAATATTTATTTTAGACAAATTGATTATGGTTTATAAAGTTTTATTTCTTTCCGCAAAACTTACATAGGTATTCATGAATTGATTTACCAATTGATATTATTTTATTGTATCACGTGTAGGTATATGAGAGTTTGTGCTACGAGTTAATAATATTTACTGCATGATACTTTTTGTGCATAAGTAATTTATTTATGGAGTAAATTTATTGATATCACACATTTTATTTCGTAATAAATGCATCCCATGTTATATTTTAATAGGTACCTATTTCCATTACATCAATGAGTTGCAGGTAATGGCGCTGCGCTGCGCTGAGCTGCCTTTGTTAATGTTATTTGATATTTACAAGATATTATATTTACTTTGATAATTCAAAATGTACCTACCTACCCTAGATATTTATACGAACAATAAAATAATATCGATTTCATTATAACAAAGCTTAACAACAATACTAATAAGAATAATAATAACGTTATGTTCGTTTTGTATTCAGTTACCTGGGTCTTATTATTATTATTATGTATGTATGTATGATAAACACTCGAAGATGGTAAGTTAGTGGAACAATGCAAACAATAATCCTTGTCTCTATATCAGTTCACGTCAAGAAGGATCAATTCTATTTATTGATATGGGATAATCCTCGTTTTTAACAGTTAATAAGCGTTACGATATTTATCTTCAATTCACTATGATACGCGACCTTACCCACAGTACCTACCTACATACTTACGTATTATTTATATTAATATCACTATCGACACCATATTATCATTACAACTAAATATTTCATCCATAAGTGCATTTTAGAAATCTGCTTGTAAATATATTAGTAGGTACTTATAAAAGTGTTCTCGACTCGCTTTGTGTTGTTAATAATGTGTGAGGTTTTCACATAATTTTGACAATTTATTTTATGTCGTGTACCTAATATCTGTAGTGCTCCACTTTATAACGTACCTGCATAGGTATTATTATTATATTTATCAGCCCACAATATTAACTCAGCTACCTGCCAATTAGATGACGTTTTCTTTGTTTAATGTTTTTAAGTCCACCTGGTTTTGTTTGAGAGAGCGTCCATATTCAAATGCTGGTATCTGCAAAAGTTTGAAAGGATACGATTGCTTACGCTCTGAAGGGCTCGAAGTCAAAATACATTTTAGCGTTACGTTTTCGTTCCAATATAGACGACGTTGCGAGAAAGTGTCAATTTTCGTAGCTAAAATAGACAATTAGCTATATTCGAACGAAAACATAACTCTAAAATGTGTTTTGACTACGGGCCCAGGTCAGTTGGAAGATATAGCGATAAACTCACCCTCTGTGTATTGAATTGTATAGCTTTTACGATACCTACTCTGTAATGATTGATATCATAACCAATGTTCAGCAAAAAATAAATTTAATTAAATAAATAAAATATATTTACGCAACACTACACTATACTATACCCTCACGCCGTGTCCCAGGTGGGGTAGGCAGAGAGAACGGAACGCCATGTTGATATATCTTTACATACTTCTTTCGCTTCTTCTATATTTCTCATACATGCACGCCGATTCCTCTTACTTATATTTACACAATATTATATTATTGCTGCAGATCAATAATGTAGGTTTATTGAAACCAAGTAAAATATATCTAAAAAAATAAATAAAATACCAAATTATTTTTGAAGTTCCTCCGCGGACTAGCACATCAGTGAGAAATACTGTGATGGTATGAATATGAATAATTTAAAGGAATTTAAAGTGTTATATTCTATCACTGTTTTCGTTTTTCTCACATATTGAGTTTGATCTTGGTCGTATGGGGTCGTTCTCGGTATGTTTGACTATTAGCAGATAGTAGCTAATGAATCCTGTTGGTATTGAGATATCAATGACACCTACACCATGGACAAAATTAAGTACAAAACCTTGTCAGACAGATATGGTCTCTTGATAGTAATTTATCGTCACTTTGCATTAAACGAGAGCACAACTTTTCCCCAAACATTTCCGATATGTGTCGTATGTCGGGCAAGTGTCCACTTTATCTTACGTTTTTTCGACTTTAATGCTTTTTGCCAAAGTTTTTATACAAGACAATTTTTTTTATGAAACCCATATTTTTTCTAATATGGCAATAACACTCTGACATCTCAAATTAAACGCAACTTTATCGTTATTCACTCTACCGTCTTTACAACCGTTGTCAAACTTTAATATTGTAAACACTTTAATTATTTAGAGATTTAACTCTTTGAACAGATCTTCTTCTACTTGTTTGTTATGGGTCATACCCACCATTAATTTCTAAATTAAGTACTTGCAACCCTCCGTTGTAGGAGTATCAGGGGCATGTGTTTAGCAGGTGGTCTGCTTTGTTTGGTCAGTACCACACATACGTAACGGAGAGTCTGCGAATCTCCATCGGTGACGATGGACGATATGACGCTGTACGACCAACGCCACTCTTTATGTATGTTCAAAGTGAACCAACATATGATGATTCTTCAAGAGGATTGCAAGAGGAGTGGTGTGGATAGAACGCGTGTAAGAATATAGTTACTTCTCTTAATGAAGGAGCGTGAAAAAGCCCGGGCGTCCGAGAGTCGCCGTGTGTTGGGTAAGAAAAATAGACATGCGGGTATGAGAAATTGTATGAATATAGAAGAAGTGAAAGAAGTATGTATAAATAGATCTACATGACGATTCGTCCTCTCTGCGTGATAGTGAGTATGATAGTAATAATGGTGTAGTAATATTTTCCTCTTGTACATTAGTTTATTGTATGTTCGATAGCCTGATGTTCGAGTATCAAGAGTTTCGACAGATTTTCTTCACTTCCACGACACAAATATATTGCTCACTTTAAAGATAAGTGATGTGTTGGTATTTAGATTTATATCAAATCCAGATTCCATATTTAAAAACTGACGTAATTAACTTCTTAAATTCAGCGATGAGGCTTGCCACCCATCCTGAATGTCTTGATTTTATATTGGCACGAAGAGGACAGTTTGCATGTTTCTTACATGCATCTGATCTGCTGGCTGCCCCACTTGTGGGATGTGCCGTGATGGTATAGTATAGTATAGTAATTAACACGCCATTATATCTCTGTCAATTATGTATAATATAGGTCTTCGTTTATTTATAGTTTTATACCTATAATGAGCATCTATATGATTACAAGTACTATAGATAATGATACTACACATAATAAATATTTATTTATTGAACTTTGTATATATTTATACTATCAAATTTAAGTTCAGATAATGTCATTATCTCGTATAAATCAACTATCAAATTACTAATATTGTCGCCATTATCTACAATTAGTCAAACAAATCTTGTCATACTACAAGTCCGGTCTCTTGGTATCTACTATCTATTATGGTAATATAATAAAATATATTTATTCAGTGTCTATCTTCTTGATACGAGTGTTACCACTTTACTATTAATTTTTGTAAATCTAATGTTATGCCTTTTATTTACTACAACACATGAAATCCGTGAGAACATCGAGCATATGTAGGTATATGATATTAACTTTATACTATAGCCTACTCGTGCATACCTAAAGACCACATTATAACATTTGAATATTGTGTAAACAATTTTTATTCTTTTTGTCATGTTACTGTATCTAATAATAAAAATAATATAAATGTATGTATAGATATAAAAGACACGATGTATTTTCTCTATGACTGGTATTTTTCTCATGTCGAAGTAAGTCCATAAATTATACATTTTCTGACGAAGTCTTGTTGACAGCCTAATTTATATTACAACCACCTTATATTGCCATGATTTTTCATTAAATTACACACTTGTTGCTATACGTGCAACTTAAGTACTTTCATAATAAAATGTTATTAATTTCAAATAATTTGTTATCACACCGTTGTGCCTATGTTCAAAAATTTGTTTTAACAATATGCCTACGGGATTCGTCTTTTAGAGTACATATACAAATTATACAACATTTCATAGTCTTCAAGTAAATGTATGGATTCTAGGTATTTCCACCAGTTATACTTACAAACCTTTTTATTGTATTTTTATAAATTCATTCATAATACCTAGTCCAAAACTGTACAAAACTATGTATATAACTTTACTTCTCAATTTTATTTTTATATATTTTTCGAATAGATGAAATTCCGGGCAACTATTACGACGGTCTCACGGGATGAACTCGTTTTGGTTTGTGTCTAGATAGGATCTACATGATTTATCGTATAAATTCTTAAACGTATCTATCTACGTGAGATATCGATCAATATCGATCTTTCAGATCTTCTCACTGCTATAACATACATAGCTAATATGTATATGTCTACCTACCTACAACTAGTTTACACTTCATATATCATTACAGTATCTACTATCTGAGAGTAAGCACAGGTACCTACTTACATACATTTTGTTTAGGTATACCTACGTTTCAGCTCCGTACAAAAATATGCTGAATACCAAGGTCTTGACCAGTCTTATCTTTGTGTTTCTCATAATTTCACGGCTTTTCCAAATTTTGACAAGACGACCCATTGCGTTCTTTGCCATAGTTATATTGTTAAATATTGATTATAACAAATAAAACATTCCTAATCTCTTATTTGTTGTTGGCATGGAGAGGATAGATTGCATGTTTATTAAAAGTGGCTGGTCTGATGGCTACTAAACTTGTGGGGTTCGCCGTGATGGTATAGTAGAAGTAAAACTATTTAAATTACTATTGTTAAGGTATACCTACCTATTTGTACTTTTATATCTATCTTTATTGTTTTTGATCGGTGGGCCCTTCAGGCCTGCCCAATGGCCCGCCCGTGAAGTTTGGTTTGATTTTGCGGATAAATAGGAGTTTACAACTCTTAAAATATCCGCTTGGAGGCGGGTCTCTCTTCAATGTACCCAAGACGGCGGTTTTGGCCGATTGACCTCTCATGCCTGCCCTAGGCCCGCCCGTGAGGACAACTTTTGATTTGAATGTGCGGATAAATAGGGGTATACAGCTACCTACCGGGTGTGAAGTGGGTCTCTCTTCAATGTATGTACTCACTATGAAAATGAAGTGACAACTATGCCGTCATCACTACATTTGTACGTAGTCGTGTTTGTTGTATTATTTTCCGATTGTAGATAATAATATACCTATTTGATATTATATTCGAGGAATGACGAATCGAAGAAGAGATTGTTACTGTGGGAGGTGAAATTGGAAAGAACAAATATCGTTTGTTGTTGATGCCATATATGATGCATTTTTTTTGAACTTCGTGATATTTTTTATATGATGTTAGAATCAGCACTTGACAACTTCCTTCTAGTACGGAGGAGATAGCCATTAAAGCCAGTAAATGGAATGGTTAGAAAACTTTATCTAGAACCATCGCGAAACTGAGCACTGGTAAAATGTTTTAAATTTGTTATAAAACTCGTGCTAAATACGAAACGTTAAAACGTATGTTTTTTAGATAAAAAATATTACAATGATAAAGAATCTGCTTCAATCTTCATAAATGTTTTGCTTTCACCTAATTATTATTGATTATGATTGTCGTGTAGTATTTTGATTACGGGTGAAATAGATTTTATTTCATCAGTCTGTTGTTTGTACAATTTAGAAAGGCCCATGTGTATCGTATCGTATAGCATTAGCTCATCTCTATGAAGAACATCCTCGCGTGCTGCCTGTCATTATGTAGGATTATATTAGGATTATTGGGGAGGTTTACAAATACAATACTACTACAAAGGGTGTGGGTGCTATCGGGTTGAAGTACAGCATCCTTGCTTAGTCCTGTTGTATAGCATTAATCTTGAAAAGTGTCGGCTTTGGAATTCGAATCGTAGAACTGTAAGTTAGACGTCAACAATTTTACCACCAGTTTTTAGGAAGCTATAAAAAGTCATCGATTGAATTTGTTCATTTTATACATCATATGAAAATTGTAATTCTGTCATCAAAGTATATTTTACCTCTTGCCTAACACTATTATTATTTCTCATCTATAAAGTTGAAATAAGAGAATAAAAAAATGAAGAAGAGCATCCATGCTTAGAACTGCAGAACATCATTTAATTTTAAAAAGCCAACATATTTTTATAAATATTTCTTACATCGCTATTTAAAATAGGTAATGTAACCATTACATACTAGTTTCGTATAGGTAATATTAATTATACTAGTAATTAATAGGACTGCTTCCTTTTGCTTACTCCATTCACCGTGTTTGTTTTTTATTCGTCTTAAATAATAATAATAATCGTTAATGTTTTTTGTCCCATCCTGACCGCGATAATAATTTTTATTTTATCGTACCCTCGAATCTGTCCTTTCACGATATTTTAAAACAAAGGACTGGTTGCACAAAAAAGGGAATTGAATGGTGACAAAACCACTTTTTTGTTGTGACCTTTTTTTATATACCTACCTTCACATATCCACATGCATTGTTCTATATATAGGTATGTATGTTTTATATATTGTTAATACTGATTTATAATACGCAAACATATAGATGTTATTATTTAAGTATCAACAACTGTTCTCGGAATTCAATATCTCGGGTTTGATCCTATCTGTCAAGAAATATTCCCTCCGAATATAACATATCAATTTTAAGAACAATAACTTAGAGCCGGCCACGATGCGGAGGTTTGAATTATTTTTCCTAATCTTTTCTTCATTCGGTTATTTATTATACTACGAGGAATATATTTACTCAAAGGCATTTTCTAATTTTTCTATCCAGTTGAGATAACCAGCGAACGCAAAAAAACACAATGTGAACATCAAAATCGGGCCGTTTTCCTCTGTAAGATTTTTTACGCAAATTAAAAAAGATTTTATGTTGTGGTGAAATTTGGAGTGAAATATATTCATAACACCATTTATCTTTCAAAGTATTCACTGTGTCGGTGTTTTGGTAGTAGAATTCCATAATAACATTAAATCAAAAGGTTTTTTCTATTGAGAGAGACGTCTTTCAAGGACTTTGTCTATGTCACAAAGTAGACATTCTGATATCAAGTACCTATATGTTTATTGGCTATGTCACCGAATTTCACATCTAAATCATCATCTTACCAACTAACTTGAATATAATAATAAAAAGCTTTATTGCACAAAAAATCTATTATAATAAACACTTGTAATATTGTAAAAAAGTTTTTGAACACAGATATTTCAGGCACAATGCTCGTATTTTGAACCCGCGTTCTGAGCCTAATTCTTTGATATCCTATATATCTGGATAGGTGAATTTTTCCCGGCATTAGACTGTTAAGTTTTTGTGTGACCATTACTGATCATATGGAGACTTATCTGGTTGTATAATGCTGAGAAGTGTGGATGGCAATTCTGCCGCCGCGTAAAAAATAAAATAAAAAAAAGAAAACCACATTACATGAAGACATGAACGAATAAATTTGTGCAATGGGCGAGTTTATCGCAGAAGCGCAATATATTCCAACTAACTTGAATATCTTGAATATCCTAGATAAATTTGCCATGTTTTTGTAGCGATTGTTCTTTCTTCATATAAAATTCAACATGTGCTGGAAGGGCACACGCACACTACTAGGTATATATGTAGGTATATGTAAAGCATATAGATGAGAGTTCACCAGTATTGGTATTATAATAAATGTACTTAGATGGTTCCCTATGACTCGGTTTATAAAACATTCATAACTCACTCGGAGCGGTCACATAAATCTAAACACCCCGAGTAATAACTTTTCCCGAGTTCAGTACAGACCTACGCTAGGTACGGCTGCGGCGCTCTCTGCACTTCTACAACGGCTCCCAACGGTACATGGGTACTTCCAGCATTTTTCGTGAACACGCCTAACTTTTTGTTTAGTAATAAACCTATGTCCTATAAGTTGACGTTTTTTTCTAACATTGAGGGCAACATCCGATATATCATCCACTTTGTTGCACTTAGTTAACAGAATTATTTTTAAAAATGAAATGCTATGTACAATTATTGCTTAAAAAAAAATCAGTGAATTTGTCCATAAAATTATATATTTATTTAATCCTAACTTATTTAATTCAATTATCAATTTCCTATTGCATATTACAAATTGTTATACGCTTCAATATTGTTTAGGAGTTTATGATTGTAAGAAAGAAGTATTTTTAGGAATTATCAACAGGCCGTGATTCAATTCAGTTCCTATAATACATATCTTACACGTTAAGTAACCAGCAGACTCATAGCACGTATACAAATAAAGATTGTACTATTTTTTATTATAGGAAAGGGGTGATACCTAGTTAATGGAGATAGTACAGCTCAATCAAAAAAATAATCCCTCTATTAAGTAATCTCCGAGACAAACTGTTGATACTTTATGTTAATATCATTTGCTAGTAGATTATCTAAATAATTCTTATAGTTTCATCCATGTTATAAAAACATTTTAAATAGTTATACATTTGTGGTAAGTATAATTTATTTATTTAAAAAAAAAACACAACGGCTGGTAAAACATAAAATATTCAAATCACAATCACAAAGAAAAAAGAACAATTACGTTGTATTAGGTATATGTATAATCTTAAAGGCACTAAATATGCACATTATATCTTTAAAAAAACTAATTATAATTTTGGAGAAGACAGGGAAAGAGGAGAAATAGAGAGAGAGAGAGAGTCATGGTCTGCGATACGGCCTTTGCGAAGTGTCCCCGTAACACTGTAAGATGTCGTTTACAAAACTTCTTGTCGAGTGAGATTGGTGAGATCCGACGTGATCCGTCGAGTAAGAAGATTCTCAATTTTAAGTTGGCTTATGGCATCAGCATAATTTTCGAATCGAATTTACTGACGATGAGATATGTTTTTCAAAAATATTTTTGTGTTCGTTCAATATTTATTAATATTACACAATGCCTTCAATTACAGAATTCAGAATGCTGATTTATTGTATTTATTTATTTATTTATTATTAATGATTCACTACAATGTATGTTTATATTTTACTTCCATAGATAGACCATACCAAAGTTGACGCCAGTCAGTGGTCGAATCTGTTAGATTTGGCGTGACTCATTATCCTAAGTTGTAAATATTTCTTATTCATTGTATTATTTTCATTAAAAAAAATGTTTGTTGAATCGTGATTGGTTTAATAACACAACACCAGATGATAACATTGTAAATTTACCCTGATTTGCCGATTTGTCATTAAGTTTTATTTATTTATTAAGCATCAACAGTACACTACAGACAACATATATACATAACAACAAAACAATATAGTCAAAGAAGGAATCAATACATTGCCCCATTTATAAGTGTACACATTATAACCTAAAGTTCTTATATTTTTATATTAAATTTATGAATTGTAAACAAAATTTTGTTTTTTTTAATCTAAACACACCAAAAAATAATAATCAATATTGAAAACCGCTTAAATATGACTATTTTCTTTTAAAAAATACACCAAAGTTAGGTTTTCATATATTTTGTAAGGGTGTCCATTCCTTTGGCCACTAGTGTATGTACGTGAGTGTGTAGGTAACTCCCACTTAGCAAAGCAATTAATCTACTACATATTTCTGTACTACATTGTCGTTACTTTATTCCCGAACCTCGCTAGAGTCGTGTCCTATCTATGGAAGTGAGGGACAGTCGTTCTATAAGCTGTTTATGTTTACCTATTCTGTGATTCTTAAACTTTACCTACTCTGTGTTCAGTGCACCCTTCATCAACACGTTTTTTTCTACTTCTCAAGCGAACATACAGTCATATGCATGTTTTATAGAGTTACACATATTTTGTTGTATCCATATTTAAACAATAAAGTTTGCGAGTAGGTATTTCAAAATAATCAGTATATTTACAAATCTATCGGATAAAATAATATGAAATGAGATCAAATCAACATTAAATGTAACATAATATTCTAAAACAATAAACGCATAACAAGATGTATCCAGTAACAGCTGGCAAAAACAGCGCTCTGAAAACGGTAGAAAAGAGCATAAGGGGAATTTATGGAATCGCAATCGCAAATTAAGGCGCGCGTTAACCAGCTTTTAATTTTTGACGCTGAGTATTGAAATACGAGTATATCGTGAAATATAAGTTACGTGCTCTGGTAAAGAAGAAAATTGAGCATAATTCGTCCTACAACGAAGAACTTACAAAATTAATTGATGAATAGATAATAATAATTAGTAATTCATTGTTTTTCATGTGTCATGTTCTAATTTGGTTCAACTCATTTGTGTGTCTATCGTAATATTTTAAATGCTTTGATTTGTATTTGGGTAATATAGGTGAACCTTTTTGGTCTATGTTTTGTTTAATATTGCATTGTTTTTATTATCTGTAATGACTGTTTGTTCTGAAGGAAGTTATAAATAAATAAATATAAATAAATAATATAAACTCATATATATACTTATTGACGAGCATCCTCAGGACAATTGTTACTTTAATCTAGTTTTATAGTAAGGCGAAAGTATTCGGCAATAAGTTTTTTTTTTATATTTATTAATCAATTAGTTAAATATGTTGTCACTTCCATTTCACAGAAGATATCCCTTCATTGAAAAATTTTTCACATACCTATATAGAATTTTAAAAAGAATAGTCAAGTATAGACTGTACGTTATTGTTTAAAAACATATTTTTGTTGAAATAATGATTTCACTCACATAACTGTTTGAGTATATCTGTGAAGCAGTGTTTATAGTAGGTATATTTGCGATTCAATACAGAGTCCTGATATCGAGTTTAGAGTGTTTAGACAGCATCAGTTGTTTACATTGGGCACGTGTAATTTAATAAGCATAATGTTCGTTATCCTTACAACTAGTCGCACATAATTATATACTTGAACTAAATATAATATGTAGATGTAGATTAGGGTGTCCCTTATTTTTCAAAGTTTTAATTTTATAACGCATAGGCTTTTATTTTATTCATTTGGTCCTAAAACACTCAAAAACCAATTTTTATCTTAATCGGATTAGTGCAACCTGTGCCGACTTGCACGGAAACATCTTCATACAAGTTACTTTACAGGGGTGGTGAGTGCTCGCTGTTATTGCCACTCAGTCTCGGTTTTTCTGGTAATTGTCGCGGATTTTTTTATATTTCAAAGATGTCAGTGGAATTAAGAAGCAATATAAAAAGTATTTTCTTGGTTGGAGAGGTAAATCAATAGATAATAGGGTCATAATTACCGCCAAATCGTCAAGTTCTCACAGTTCTGTCTTTCGACATGCGCGATATTAAGTTGAATGTTAGTGAATGCGAAAATCTAGTCATTCGTGTGTGCATTACTTTCTGTAAAAAGGCTAGAATACATAATAGAACTGTTACTAATCGTGTTAAGAGATCAGAGGATCTTTATCAGGTCTGGAAAGAGCTGCCAAGAAATAGCAAGAAGATTCAGGATTTTCATAGGCACCGTGAGGAGAACTTTCGACGTGAATTGGATAGTTTATGCGATATAGTATGCGCCGATGAAAGCCTTAAAAATGAAAGAAAATAATAAATTATTGTAAAAGCAAAGAGAACCAAGACGTACAGGATGCTTAGCGGGTGTTGACCAAAAAATGGCTGAAATTGACAAAGAGCAAGGCTGAAAAAACTAGCAGAAGAGAAAAAGAGATTTAAGCTTATGGTTTCAGAGAGCTTGTTGGCACCTGCTGCTTAACACATCTTTGATATGCCTGAGAGAGCCTCTGGCATCCACATAAATTGAAAATCAGTTCTTCTGGCGCAATACATCAAGCACGATGGATGGCAAGAGCTATTTACCCTTCAAAAATATGTTTAATGCAGAATCAGTTTAAAATGGGCGCTAAGGATAAAGAAACTTTACTAGATTTTTGTTTTTTTTTATTATGGTAGTTCATGTAAAGTCCTTGTTTGAATGTTGTTTGGTGGTGAAAGCGCCGAATCAAGCCTTGTGTTTTTCAAAAACATTAAATGGTAACGAAAGAATTTGCAAGCTGATTTCCAAAGCGACTTAAAACAAGATCATTCAACATTTTGTGATGTTTGTCAAAAGAAATAGCCGACCTTTTAATTTTTAAGATGTAATTGATGAGCAGACCAAGGGGATCACTGTAGACAATTTACAAAAAAAGAAAAATTTGGTGATTTCGGTAAGAGATATGAAAAATCCAAGGAACAGATGTCTGGCTCTCTATATATTAGGAAGAAGTGCTCAATTGAAAACAAAATATGTTATAACATGTTCTTTTTATGTATTCTACAAGTAGCCTTAATGTTTTTGTAGGCAAATTTTTGAGTTATTTTGTATCCGTCAGGACCAAAAATTAATTTACGCAACTAAAACTTGACAGCAGTTTCCTTCAAGAAGGTGTATCTTCGTATGATGAAAACGTGGCATTTGTGGAAGCTTAAAAAAAGATGTCTTGCTTAAAAGCAGTGAATGACACAGCTGAAAGAGCTGTGAAACTAATCCAAGGCTTTCATGGTTTGATAACCGCAGATGATTAATAGAAACAGTTCTTATTACGTTGTGTGCATGAACATAGAAAAATGTATCCAAATTGTAAACAAGAGACTTTTTAGAGGATATGTTCAAATTAATTAATATCAATTTTGTAACTTATCTTGATAATTACAAGTAATGCTCCATATAAATTTGTGTTTTCATCAATATTTAGCTAGCTAAATTTAAAAGACGCTCTAAGCTGCTATTTTCTGAAATTTTGAGGCTCTGTCGGCACGGGTTCCAATCAACTTAGAAAGCTTAAATTTTGTATTTGGGTAAGTAGTAGACTAATAAACACAATTAGGGGGTATGCGTTTCAATAACTGAAAAAAAAAATTTTTCGACCAAATAAGGGACACCCTAATGTAGATCTTCAATTTGTAACACTGTCGATATTAACATTGGTATATATTATTTTGTATGAAGTAATGCTGAGTTAGGTCTATATTTCTTTACAAATCGCATGTTCTGCGTGATATTATGTTCTTCATATACCAGTTTGGTCCCCCACCACTAGAGGGTTATTCCCGGGAATTCCCGGGAATAACTTCTAATTTTTATTTCCCGTTGAGCGGGAAAAAAACGAATCCTTTCCTGGAAAAAAAAACAAATTATTAGTCATGCAGATTGCCATACCGATACCGAAATCTTTGTTTAGTTAACTGTAATAGTCGTGATAAACTTGTTGAAGCTGCCGAACATTTTGATGTGATAAAATATGAAAACAAATATTAATTACCAACATAGGTGTTTTACTTTAAAAAAAACTTAATCTTAGCTTCAATGTATTCGTTTGAAAGAAGCATAATTCGAAATCGGGGGTGTGTTTGGCCGATAATGTACAAGAATCCTACGATTTTTCATGTTTTTTTTTTAATGTTTCGAAAAGTTAGTCATTTGTTTTTGTTTTATTCATGGATTAACGTATATAAAAAATTATTTTTTTTTTGTTGAATTTTCTCATTTTTTGAAGTCGAAAATCATCAAATGAACTCGATTTTTGTTTATTTAAAAAGCTTTGCCAAAATCCATAATATTTATTTGCTTGATAGGATGAACAAAAATTAAAAGTATACCTATATATTTTGTAAACAATTTGTATTTTGATATAACAAAGAGTACCTAAATAAATCTCGACAGTCAGCTATTTAGTTTTTTTTTAAGCAAATAACTTATATTGGTAACAAAAATTTGTTTTTTTTTTTTTTATCAAATCAAAATATTTGCAAGTTATGAGAGTTTTTCTACCAAATTTATTGAAAATTGAATATTAATAAATACAAGTTCATAAATAAGTGTCAACAAGTTATGAGAGTTTTTCTACCAAATTTATTGAAAATTGAATATAAATAAATACAATAATGAATTTCCCGTTTCCCGGGAACGAAAATAATCCGGGAAAAATTACCCTCTACCCACCACCTACATAATTATTAATTTACTGCTTTTATTATTATCTCGCAAAACAGGCTTTGGAGATAGAGCGTTTAGTGTTGCGGGTCCCAGATGTTGGAACAAGCTGCCAACACACTCACAGATCAGAAAGAACAGCCTCGGATACTGTACATATCTATGGACGGACCAACGCAATAAGATTTAATGATTTCGGAAACATAATGTAACTCGAATAGTATGCTGGAATGCTATATTGACATAATATGCAAACTTTCTGGTACAAAAAAGTTACTAGTAAATACTCTAATATTACATTATTATATGTAGCTAGAATGAAAAACATTTAAGAGCACATTCGACAGTTGGTATCTTACTGCATGAAAAATACGATAATAATAATAAGAGGGGTTTAATGAAAATTTGATCAGCCGAAATGATGAAATGCAAATAGCTATATATATGTGAATAGCGTCGCGAAGAAACTGAAAAGTAGGAAATCTCCTTGAACAGATTGCATACCAATCGAACTAATCTAAAATATATAGTGGAGGAACCTCTAAAAACGATCCTGGAAACTATAAAAGTTAACACTGTTGAGTTATGTTGTGAAGCTTCTCACAACTCTTGTAAATCAAACTGAAAGAGAAAATTACCACTACATAAAGCATAGAAACATTTTGAAAAGAGACCTACCCCACATCCTAATATATCGGGATTAATCGTAGACTTCTCATATTACGCAGAACTCCCATTCTTTTTTGTTTTCTAGTATTCTGTAAAAGGCAATATCGCGTATCGTAAAGATTATCTTAAAGACTATGAGCATTTCGGGTTCAGCGATTAGGTTTGTCATCCATCCTGAATATTTACTTATATTTGCACGGAGAGGTGGTCTTTCATGTTTACTATACGCAGTCGGTCTGCTGGCTACCCCTGTTATGGGTAATGCCGCGATGTTTTTTGCTTTAGTTATTGACCCGAAATCGTTTAGTGTAAGAGTAGACAATTGTAATTATTTATATTGAAATAGGTCTTGTGGGGTACGAAACAATAGAAAGAACATAAATCATACCAACATGCAATTATTCTGTATTTCTAAACATCAATTTCAGGTGTACATTTTCTCTCGCTGTATTTATTGCAATTATTCATTCACATCAGAGTGTTGCTAATCCAGAATTGATAGTACCAGAACAATCAGTATTTATTTACTACTATCCATATTCATACACATACATTTATTGACTCAAACAGTTGCTTGAAAATGTAAGTTTCTAATACCAGGTAAGTCAAATAAAGTTTATCTTCAAAGATTAGTGAGAAAAGATAGGAATTACGTGAATGCTTTGAAATCAATAATTAGCGAAGTATCAATAATTAATAATTAAATTATGTTTTAGTATCTTCATATCGAAATATAGTGTGAGCGTCATAAAAGTATTCGGATAAATGAGTCATAAAATATCTAATGTTTCCAAATTTGCTTCGTACACAAGGCAATTAAATATTATTTAACGACCATGATTTCCAAATGCAGAATATCCATAAAACCATGAAATAATAATACTAATAAAGTAATAGTAATTAAAATAAAACTTTTATATGGTTGATGTAATTAAACTGTAGATATTGTATGATTTACCTATTTTTTTTTATTAAACTACAGGTGTCCCTTCCCACAGTGCTATGTATTATATTGCCCTACCCTCCGCAGTGGGCATTGGGTGCTCCGGCAGGTTCATGTTCGCCTATCATAATCATAAATCCGGGAACACATTATTGTATCATAAATATAGTTTGTTGTCACAATAGTCACTACATTTATTGCACGACACAACTGCATATCACACTGTTGTCTATTGTTGATTCACTTCTCATACCTAGTGTAATACAACTATACAACTGCATATCACACTGTTGTCTATTGTTGATTCACTTCTCATACCTAGTGTAATACAACTACACAACTGCACAATATTCACCTACGACATCTCCTGTTTCCATTTCTTTATGTTATTAGTTGACATTATTTATATACTCGTGTGTATTGAATAGGAAACTACAATTAATTTAACTAAATATATATTAACATTTTCCGAAACTTATTGTTTTCATCATTTTGGAGGTACTTATCACTTCCTTTCAAAGATTCTTTCTAGTTACATCCGTTGTTATTTATTATATTCTGATTATCGATTTAGTTTTAAGGTATGTCTCTGTAGATATGTTTAGAATTTACAAGTGACTCATCAATTATTTTCCGCTTTAGGTATCAATGTACTATAAAAGAATAATTTATTTGGTACGCATCTCAGAACATTATTTTTTTATGTATTGTTTGTGGATTTTTACTGTTGAAATCCATCATGTTGGTAATTTTATGATAACCTACCTTGAAAGCAACATGTACCTACATTTATGTCGGCATATCTATACAGATTAGGTATGTGAGATCTTTGATAGTGCACAACGCAGTGTAAGTGCTTACATAGTGATACAATAATAGGGACGAGAGGGTGAGTGAGTGCAGAGTGGATGCAGCTATGCTGGTTGATGGTGGTGCGTTGTTATTTAGGGGAGAGAAGAGTGTCAGATTCTATTAAGCATCAATTTGTCACTATGTTTGTACAATCCAAGCCCACCCCATTGTATTCCACTCATCCTAATCTCTGCTCTTAATGCGGTTGCACACCGGGACTGTTTGTTGTTTTTTATTCACACAACACAATATATGTAATGATAGATGAGTAAAAACTAACTGATAATGAGACGTGTACTTTTAATAGTTTATATTACAATATTGAGTAGTGAACATACATGCGTATTAACACTTGTGTCTACTTTTTTTCCAGAACCTTGCATTACTGTGCTTTGTCTATCTAATGATTTCATGAACATTAATGTACAATATCAAAATCACACTTTCGTAACAGCATTAGCAGGTACCAATAATGAAAAAATATTTCCCAAGCCACTTTTATCCATAGTGGTGGAAGTAGTATTTTTTATGTTGGTCATGTTTTCGTATTGAAAATTATTATTATTTTTAATATGGCAATTTCATACAACTTTTCAACTTTTTACCCCCTCTGTCGCCAAATTTTCAACATGGTACCGGATTTTAAAACATTTCACTATCTCATCGTTTTTGTAAAACAATATTAGACAATATCCTGTAATTTTTGCTAGGCTTGCGGTGCTTGTTTGCGTTATATGGAAAGTAAGCCACTGGCATGGTGTGATAATCATTACTAAGTAATTTTTTCATACAATATTGGGGTAATATACCAAACTTTTTAGTAGTTTACTTTTTAACAAAATTACGTTCGAAGTTTTTATGTCTCTAGTTTAAACGGGATTATTTTCAAGTAAATTAGAAAATTGGTTCGTAAGTATGGAATCATTTTGAACTATTGGAATTCATATAACGTTCCCCAATTCATAGCGGCTTGTGTGGCGCAGAGGTAACACTCTCTTGTTTTTTCACTCACGAGGTCTCGAGTTCGAGTTCTTAGTTTGGAACTATCACGATCTGTGTGAATTGTCCGTATGCATGGTATTTTATATCAATGTTAAAATATGAGTTTTTTTAGTTTTCTCAAAAATGGTTAATTTTTTTATAACGTCTTTCTTTTCCTCTTAATATGTACAAGTACATACATATATCATTGTCTTTGCTTAATGACCTATTGTATTTTTGTGCATTTTATAGTATTTTATAGGTAATTGTTATTGTTTAGTCTACAATATTTTCTCTTACTCTCACCCCATGTATGTTTGCCCTCCCTACCTCTCCAATGTAATTACTGTCATATCGTGTTCACTTCATCCCTAATCACTTTTATCCACGTAATCTTTATAGACTAAGGGTTGATGTATATAATATATGATTTTGGTACAGCATCATATATAAGTATTATGAGTTACATACAATGTGTACTTAAAGTCTCATGAATGTTTTTACAATCAATCCATAATACTAAAGAAATGATAACATTTTTTGTAACATATTTTCATTCTGATTTTAAAGTTCAATGAGCAGTTTCGATCTATTGAGACATCTCTTACAGATTCTGCGTAGCGTATCAATTTTTGTCAATCATCGAAGGAGAGTCAAAGTAAGTCAACAACAGTGTTATGGAATATATAAAATATACAGTATATTTTTTTTATGAGTAAATGTAAGTGTAAGTAATTTTAGAACTATCCCTCAAAGCACGAACCTAGCTCAAATTTGAGGGAATATTTTTTTTTACTGTATATTTATAAAGAAATGATTATTATTGTAAAATATGTTTATTTTTAAATAAAAAAATATTTGAACATAATATTATTGATACAAATATACCGTTTCATGAAATTACTCATTCTGTCTATAGAAAATGAATTGATCATAGATATTACGTGGACACTAAGAGTGTGACATTATCAGGATATCAGAAGAGATGAGATGTTGACACGGTCTATTGTAGGAGATGAGATAATAAATAGTACGTAGCACGGGAGATCATTGCATGTTATTATATTATTATGTATTGTTAGATACGTTGTCATTCATGTTTTCATTAAGTTTTATACATAGGGAGCTGCGCGATTATCATTCTGTATCGGGGGAACATAACAAAACAACCATTAGGGATATCCCAATCTCTCTGCGATGTCAATCATACTGTCGTTGCTCGGTAACAATGTGGTTAGATTTATTATTGACTCGTCAATATTTTTATACTTCAACCAGCGTGATGAAGATTAAAATGACATTGGGAGATGTCTTAATAAGACTTAATGTTATTGTTTTGTGTTGCCTTAATCTTTTCATTGTACTGAAATATTCTAATTAAGTATTCCCAAGAAATTTGTGGACGACGCAAAATGCTTCTTTCTCTGATGATTGCATGAACGCTACCGCTGGCCTTAAAAGACTAGGTATTGAATATAGTTATATTTTACTTTTAATACCAATCATATTTAGATCTCTAGGCTACACATTCCGAATTATTACTCTAAAATTACGTTCTATTATTAATTAGGAATATAATTGTTTCACCGACTTATTTCTTAGAAAACTCGCATTGATAAAAGCCAGTATTTCATCTTAAATAACATGTTTCATTAATTTAGTTTGACTGTGTGTTGTATATAATTTTAATTTAATGAATTACATCAAGAGTATTATGTATTTAATAGTAAGTATCCACTCTAGGTGTAGGTATCTTATGATATTTATGTCTAGTTGCGATTACCATCGGAGCGTTAGATAATGTCATCTCTGAAGCAAATTCATTTACTGTATTACCCCTCGTTCTCTATTATTTCCAAAGTATCTTTAGGGTGACTGTGATTTTACAATCACAGAACCCTTTTCCGTTTTTAACTGTGATGGATACATTTCGATGCAAGTGATGCGAAATAATTATATTCTATATAGAAATACCATGATATTAAGACAAATTTTGAAATCTTTTCTAATTTCTTCACTGTTTTTTCGTACAAATTTGTTCCTGTTCATTATTTTTATTTTATTTTTCGTAATTTGATAGCATTGTGCCGTATCACTGATATATGGCTAATAATATTAGTTGTTATGAGAGTTCGTGATAAATTATTATTTAAGGGTTTGATCGTTATATTTTGTTCTGTTCCAGAAAGTGTTTTTTTTTATGAAAGTAAATTTTGGTTGTATTAATTTTTAGGTTTCAAATATGTCATCCTACTTCGCGTACAATTGCAGTACCAGAAAACCCATTTCACACTCGAGGTGACCCGAAATAGATGACCTGTCACACTACGCGGCCTACCCCTGTTCTATTTCAAATTTCCTACCCCTGTTCTGTTCTATACTCAAATCCTACATCCTCGATACTAATATATTCACCATATATGTATGTATAAATAATAATAAAAGGTACATATACCTATGTAGTTCTTTTCATACAGACTACAGACACTCTGCAGCCCTCCCATAAACTGTTTGTATATGTGTGTATGGATCTATACTAATATGGTTAGGCCCACGGGGAAATCATTGCTAGAATTTTTACTCCACCCTCACCTTCTTTTATTTAATCTGATTTTTAACCATAGAAATTATTCCTTTGTGTTGAATTTATTTTGTTTATTAATTTTGTGTCAAATCACGTGGTTAATGATTTTTGTTTACTTTTTAGTATTTTATTGAATACGATATGAGTTGGTTCTTCACGTTATGGGACAATTTTGGTTTGAATGTGACAATAATTAGGAATCTACGACTCCTGAATTTCCGGGTGTGAGGTGGGCTCTTCAATCTTAACGTTCATAAATACGTAAAAATATTGCTTCTGTTTGCTTGTTTGTTTTGTGTCTTAAATTTGATATAATTTTATTATCAAATAGGATTGTATTTTTTTTTTAATTTTCACCTCTCTTCAAGTACCTACCTAATCAAGTCCTTCGAAACTAAACTTTGATGGTTAGGATGGTTTTTATATATAAAATTCAAATATCTGTTTTTGACTAGCGATCCATAATTTGCCTGTTAGTCTGTTGTATTGTAATATATTTTTTCTTATTTGCAAAAACTACTTGCTTCTTTGTAAAAAAGAAAAAATAAAATAATATTTTCAGAATAAATTATCCAACAACAATCATTTCCATAATTGATAATTATATTTGTTATTAAAGTATATATAACGTAGTTTTAATATTATATCTTGTAATTATGGTTACGAACTCGATTCTATAAGTAACCGTGTTCACACAGTGCGCAGTCGTGAAAGAAGATTGATAGCTTTTCCTACGTGAAATCATTGATCTGAGCGTATCCATGGCTCCGCCCATCTCTTTTCAGTCCTCACTCACGTATTGGGAAAGATTGCGATAGAAATATTATTTACCCTTTTACAAAATTCTTGATTCCGATACGCATGCTAAGCAACTATTGTTGTATTTTGTTCGGTACTTTGTCAAAATATTGAGAAAAAAGTATTTTTAAATAAATGTTTTATTTGAGTAATTTTCCGTTACTCCTGGATGTTATTGCTATATTACTATTTGTTTTAATGTCTATTGACGTATAATATTAGAATTTATGTTTTTTGTACTTAAATAATTCTTACATTAATTACTACAATGGACGCCACAAATAGTTTTTCAATTCTTTTATAAAAACTTCACGTTCTGCATTTTCCCCTATAAAATAAATGGGCATAAATTTACTACTATTACTATCAACGGTTTTTTTTATTTTTAAAAACTTACAAAATCTCTACCTTATTATAAAAGAGTTGAATATTCTCCATTATAAAGAGAACTTTGCGTGATACTTCTCAGTTTCCAGATGGGTCTCAAATCTACGATAATTCAAGAAATTCATTACGCGAATTACCGAATGTTGTATTTTCACCATCTTATCCTTATAAAGCTGAAAGTGCGGATTCACACTAATGAACAATATCCTAACAAGCTTCTGATAAAAGACACACACAACAGCTTCACAATCCCAGGATCTATTAAACCTTATAGCCGAAATTTCACAAATATATGGGATCCCCAACTTCTTGTTCATTCTGCGTGATATTTGCAATACAAAGATTTCGTTAATTTGAGGTAGGTGGTTGAGATCACTTCACCGTTGGGAGCGGCGTGACTCTGGATAATAAATGTAGAGAAGACGAGGTGGATTGAAACTTCTTTCTTCACTTGTGTATGTACTCCAGTACCTACTTTATGTAGAGTACAATGTATGAGAATCTGTTATCGCAACTGCATTCCGTCCCTGGGATTCCAGTTTATTTGGAGTCGTATCGAATTAATGATTCAATAATCCCACCTTATCAGAGTAATGGACCGAGTCTTGTTAACCCATCAAATAACAGGTTATATAATTGGCTGTAAATTTTATACTAGTAATAATAAATTTAATATCTCACCTAACCATAAATCATTTAACGTGTGCGTATTTGTCTATTTTGAGGGTTGCTACTATTTCAGACTATTTTCTTTTTAAATACACGAGATATCTCTAATAGGGAGGTAGAATATTATTATGATTGTTTTTTTTATTGTTTATTGAAAATAATATTGTATTGTGTACTTTGGATATAAAAAAAAAAAAGAAAAAAACTATGTTATGGTATTTTTTTCCAAAAGTGGTAAACGGTTGACCATGTATGAAGATGTATAGATGGAGATCCTTGGGTTTGGGGACATTAATTGTTGTCAGTTGTAAGAAAAAAAACATACATTCACAATTAGTCAATCATAGCTATATAATGTTTTTAAGTGTTTTATGTACCTATATGATATTTATTTCATAAATATCACCACACTTTACATACTACTCCTTTGGTCCTAATTATTGTACTGGCAATTTCAAAAAACTGACCCCGTAGACAAACCGTACATTTTTTTTTTAAAAAGATATACTTATCTGGGTTTTTGTTATAAACCCAAATACAACCTTATACACCTTTCACAGTAAGCTACTACATGGCGATCGACTACAAACGAATTTTCGATAATAACCGCAACAATAACGCATAATTACACGGTACATGTAGGTAGATTGTCGAAAAGTTCGCTAGTAGTCGATCGCAAAGTGCGGTTTGTCTACGGCCCCATATTTTGATTTTTTAGATTTATATATTTACAGTTTTCTATGAAGATGATATCTCATTCAATTTGTATGTGAAATGAAATAAAGTCGTGTTGCAGATAAATGGTTAAGTGAGAGATTAATGGATACGTACAGAAAGTCTATTTAGTGTGAGATTTTATACAATTAATAAAGACTCTCATAGAATGGTAGCACCCTACAGAGTCAGGAAATTTAGCAAATAATACTCAAGTTATATTCTCTCATATATCTAATATATATTATGTAGGTATATCTATACAAATGTACCTTATGTGTGCTAGATGCCTACTGCCTAATTGTAATAAGATATATTTTATTGATTGGTACAATGTGGCTATAACAAGATTATTGCCTCGTAAATGGTTTTATTATTTTAATAATATCTTCACATTTCTCATGATGTTAACTTCTTTATAAACCATCATACTATACAATATTATATAGATTGCGGAATAACGTCCTACCTTCTTATAATTCATAGGTAGGTACGTACTTATTATAAAACAAATATCATTCTGATTTATGAAAATTTCAGGCTTACACCTCTTCAATCTTCTGTATTCCTTCCCAATTATTTTAAGAGGCCACGTACATCAATTGATTATGTTGTGATTTTTATATCCTCTAATGCTTGTTTCTTCGGTGAATATTTGAGGGGGTCAAAAAACAAAATCACTAATGTCCAATATGGGTTTGTTGGACATTAGTGATTTTGCTTTTATACCCCTCATTTTATAAAACAAAATTACGATAATTGCGTTTCATTAAGGTCGGCAATTCTTCCTAGTCAATTAGATAAATAAATCGCTTAAATCTAAATGAAACGTAGACTCTATTAAATCATTACTTTCTCAAAATATTTTATTATAGAATAAATTACGAACTATCTATCAGCTGTTTAATTAGTTATAATTAAGTTTAGTATTGACTGTTCACATTTAGTATTAATTACACATTGTCAACATAGTATCACACGTCATTATTTTGGTTAGCTGGAAGATATTGCCTCCTGGCAATAAGCTCGCCAATTGCTCATGATTTTTTTTGTGATCAATAAAGTGTTCTTATTATTATTATCTGTACCCTCTCGCTTTGTCCCAGGTGGGGTAGGCTGAGAGAACGGAACGCCATATAGATCTATCCTTACATACTTCTTTCGCTTTCCCTACATAATTATTATTATTTTAGTATTGTGTAAAAAATTACACCACTCACCTTTACAGTCTTGACCTTTGCTGCGAGTGATGTTACACATTTTATTCTTTTTCTCATACATGCACGCTGATATCTCTTACTCAACACACGGCCGTCGCATTGAGAATTCGATCCACGTGATGAAGCTATACGTAGTTCTTGGACGTCCGCGCTTACCCACATCTTTCATATAAATACATCTCTTCGTATGAATGAACTATGTCAAATATTATGTTATGTCAAATAATTGACAATTTAATTATGATATGAAATAAATTTTGCGTTGTATAATAATTGTCAAAATCCTCAAACTATTAAATTTACAACATTATCTACGTGTGTAGTGTGGTGTAGTTAATAGTCCTAGTTTTATACATACTGCTAATCAATGTCTCGATTGTGAAGGATATCAAGTTGATTATTTTTCTCAAAATGATTTACAGTTTGTGACATTTATGGCCCTCTACACACTCACGAATATATTTTTATTATTGATCCTATCGTATCAATGTCATTCATCAAAACAATTTATTTATTAATATGTATATTGGATATTGTATCATCATATTATACTTACATGCTAGTCGTTAAAGTACAAATGTTTGATAGGAGTGGATTATCTCATTTTATTTGGATACTTATTTTTAGTGTTTCTGATGACACTCTGGTCGTTTATTTTTTTTTCTACCTGGACTCGTGTATCTCCTTCACCTGTGCGACCGACGATGGCTCGTCATTTATCAAATTTATAATTGTCAATACATTAGATGCCACGACACACGTAATTGTTTAAGTCAAACCACAATATAATATATAAATGTTATACGTTTTCTATAATTAGCTACGTAGAATAAAACATGTCAACCAGTCTATAACATTACACTGAGAAGAACAGATCTCTCAACCAGATAATACCTACCTAGCTACACAAGTAGATACTTATTACTTGCTATGTTTTAATTGGTATAGATGCTTGCCATACCATAGTAAGTATTTTTTAATATATTTTTTATCTGTCGTTAAATTCATTTCATGTTCTCCCTGTACATAAATATCTATACCTATAATAAATTATTATTCATATAGGTATTCATCGTCGATTCTAATTTTAATGATCCGTCGTATATTTTAATGTTTAATGTGGGACACTGAGATAATAAATCTATTTTTATTGTATCAATATCCTTTCAGATTTAATGTTACAGAAATGACTCCAACCAAATTTGTAAGACCATCGTCGTTTTTAGCTTATTACCATTTAATATGATTGAATAAAATCTGGTAATTTATATTTTATTTTTAATCTCTTTTACGTTCCATCATCAATATGTATGTATGTAGGTACCTAAACAATCATGACACAACAAGTGAAATGTTTTATCGAAGTTATCATTTACGTTCCATCATCAATATGTATGTATGTAGGTACCTAAACAATCATGACACAACAAGTGAAATGTTTTATCGAAGTTATCATTTACGTTCCATCATCAATATGTATGTATGTAGGTACCTAAACAATCATGACACAACAAGTGAAATGTTTTATCGAAGTTATCATTTACGTTCGATCATCAATATGTATGTATGTAGGTACCTAAACAATCATGACACAACAAGTGAAATGTTTTATCGAAGTTATCATTTACGTTCCATCATCAATATGTATGTATGTAGGTACCTATACAATCATGACACAACAAGTGAAATGTTTTATCGAAGTTATCATTTATTTCGACCGTGTATAAGTTATTGATGTATGTAGGTAGGTAGATATTGAAAATAAAACCACATCAAATAGAAAAATAACTTCGCTTCATTATTTTTTATATATTATTCATACTAACTTAGTTTTACTTTGATATTTTCACGTGAGGTTGTTATTTCACAAGTCCGCTAAGCAGATTGTTGTTTTTCTTAACAGGTTCTAAAGTACTGCGACCATCTGCATGGAAAATGGTACTTCAGCGAAGTCCGTGCCATCTTCTCCAGGAGATATCTCCTACAAAATGTTGCCATCGAGATCTTCCTGGCTAGCAGAAGTAAGTTGAACTTTTCTATAAATTTAACTTTGGGTTTTATTTGCGCCTTTCAGGATTTTTATCACCATGTTAACTGATTTCTTGTTATGAAAAAGCTGTAATAATGAAGTGCCACTGTTTTGTTGACTTAATAACTTAATAATTAAACGATCTTGAGGAAAACGCCCGAGTTATATTAGTGAGCATGGAAAATTACTTGTATTTGAACCCGCAACCCATCCATACGGCGAGGTGTGATTTGCACAATTAAGATATCAGGAGACATTTCGAAGACTTCTTATAAATCTCAATGACAACTTCACGTTTATATAATATACCTATTATTCTAGAAAATCTACCTATATGCATAGATATAGGGAACATCTATTTTCTAGAATAATAATATTACCTATATCTCATGCTGCATACAATAAATTAATTGGACAAGTCACACCTCGCGATAGAAATGGGTTTCGGGTTCAAATCCCGTCCAGGGCACTACCAAATAAGGTGACGCTATCTTTTCTAAGCTTTATATGATATCATGTGTTAAATATATATATAGACAACCTCATGCAATGGTCTATCGCAGTGGTTCCCAAAGTTATAATTTCGTGTACCACACACGAAAATATAAATCAGTAGCGTACCACTGAACTGAATTTAAAAACGTTTTATCTAATTATTTACTGTGTATTTCTATGGCCATGGCTGCTTGCGTACCACCTTAATAATTGTCGCGTACCACTGGTGGTACGCGTACCATAGTTTGGGAATCACTGGTCTATCGCGAATACAAAATTTACAAAAGCAACAAATCATAATATTAGATAGTATTAAATCAATTAATTAATAAATTGTGTTTTGTTGTGTATTTATAAAGAAAATTATTGTAATTGTATAAAATATATATTTATTATTTAATAACCATATTTGAATTTGAAAATTGACCGAATCATACCGACCTCTTTCGAGTCTTTGATACAAGCATTTATTCAACGTATTTACTAGTTTTATTTAAATCTACGTTTTCATAGCAAAGTTTCAAACCATAACAACTTTTACTTTCCAGCCTCCATTATGTTCGCTTTCCAAGATCAAACCACTGTGAAAAAGGTGATCAAGGCTCTACCGCGAGTAGGTGTCGGCATCAAGTATGGAATACCACAGACCAGGTGAGCTCTTGATTAACATACAACATGTTTGTTTTTTAGATCTATTTCATAGATGGCGCTAGAATTCAGTTCTCTGTTAAATCCTGATATAGATATTATTATTAATTTTGTTCTATTACCTACGTGATGTGCATTTGTGAAAACATTAAACGAGAAATCCGAGAGGTGTGAAATTATTGTTCTTCTTTTTCTTGTTGTATTTCGTTCATTAGGATAAGTTTAGGATATCTCTTTATGAAATGTTAATAAATAATAATGCACCCTTAATTCGTATATTTATTTATTGTTTTGTCTTTTCACATTACTTTTTTTTCCATTAAGATTTGCGTATAAGATGACAGTCAGCATGACATAAATAAATCCAATTTTCAATCTAAAATTTACAATACTTGTATCAGTAAAACTAAAGTGCAGTTCTGTAAACTTGTGTAAATAATTTATCTATTATTTGAGATTCGAATACTTGCAGAAGCTGTGCGTACCTATATAATTCAAAATTTGTTATAAATTGATATCAGTCGGTAGGGATATCTCAAAAAATAAAAAGTTCGATGAGATTTGGAGTACATTTATACATACTTCATGATCAAACATTTAATTAATTTTGAAATATTCAACAATATTTGGGCAAGTTGTTCTGTTGCGAATTCCATTAACAATGAAATAAAATATTTCGTGCCCTTATCACTTTTATCACTATCTACACGCAGAGTAATGTTTTTATAAAAATAATTATCTTGATTTCCTATTTCTACAGAATATTAATTCGTAAACATTTAAATATGTATATATTTACGTTTTTATTTCACTTACTGTGCTTGCCTCATACAACTCACACATTTCTACGTAATATCACAGACATATAAATGAAACTTATCTATTATACTTTCATACACATATAAATACAATTATATAAAATACTCTCAATATACAATCATTATATATATATATATATATATATATATATATATATATATATATATATATATATAAATATTCTCGTGATATTGACTGACGTTTCTTATAAAGGACTAATTTATAGGGACACTATTTATGTCCAAACTAATCCCAGATAGGAACTATCAAACTTGATTTTACAGAAGGTAGGCTGAATGAATGTAGACTTGTAGCTAATATGATTCTTGTTTGACGAAGTAACTTTACAAAATGAAGAATATCTTTCACACCAAATCATGTGTATAATTTGTTCAAAATAATATAAAATAGTTTATAGCCATTCATTCTCAAGATCTATTTAATCTTATCTGATATCTTTCATTTCAAATATGAAATACATTTGTGAGTTTCATTTGATTTGAACATAAATATTAGTTGTTTGTACGCGATGTACAATGTTCTTAAAATAAGGTTTATATTAAATAAAAATACTAATACTGGACACTACACACAAAACACAATACGTACAACTAAAATTAAGTATAAGGTAACGTTACAAATATCACAATTTTCATAAATATTCTGTTGTTTCATGATGATAACTTTTCAATGAATCTGTTTTCTCAACCTGTGATTAGTTCATCGTGGTTTACGAGTATTCGATCACCAGCGTATCATTTATTTTCTTTGGGAATCTGTAACCCATCTTCAATGACAGGAGAGTGT
The DNA here is from genome assembly GCA_947579605.1 of Athripsodes cinereus. Lineage (NCBI taxonomy): Eukaryota > Metazoa > Arthropoda > Insecta > Trichoptera > Leptoceridae > Athripsodes > Athripsodes cinereus. The sequence continues at coordinate 17,956,882 of OX388309.1, forward strand.
TTAATCTCTTCTTTTAGAATAGTCCCATCTTTAAAGCCTTTGGTTATCTCACATAATGATTTCCCATTAGTTTCTGGTAAAAATAATATGCTAAATAAAGCTCCAAGTGCAGCACATCCTCCGAATAAATACAACACGCCCGTATTGGTCAAGATGTCATTTATCATGGGGAAAGTCTTAATGTTTACGAATATTAATATGTATGCACAACTCGTGGTAATGCCAGACATAAAACCTCGTACATTCTGAGGGTAAAGTTCCCCGGACATTATCCAAGGCAATTGTAGAAATCCTACCATACTAGCGCATACATTAGCTAAGATAAAGATGAGCTTAATCAATGGATCGCCTTCTAAAGAAGCACACACTGCACCTCCTAACATTGTAACACTTAACAAGACACCACTTATAGTTGCTAATATCTTTCTTCTCGCCTTGCTTATTAGAAAAGCACCCACAAGACTCATTATGAGTCTCATCCCTCCAACAATTATGGATACCGTAAATTCATTAAACATATCAGATCCTACCTCTCTGAAGAAGTCCACAGCATAATAAAGAATCGCGTAAATCCCAGATAATTCTTGGAATAGGAAAAATATTACTAGAATCGTAAATGGTTTTATAGTTGTCCAACTCAGTATTAATTTTATTTTTTGGCGTAAAGTGTCTTTTTCAGTATCATTGCCTTTAGTGAATTCATCCAACTCCTGTTTTGCTAAATTATTATTCTGCCTGAGCCAGTACATTGCTTCATAGGCTTCGTTGATACGTCCTTTGGAAGCCAACCACATTGGCGATTCTGGAACTAGCTGCATGAGCAGTGGATTTAAGAATGATACGAGTGCACATACTACTGCGACAGTTTTCCAGTGAAAGAATGATCCTAGTACGTATACTAAGAAAATTCCGAATGACACTAGTGATGGGCCTATTGCGGCAAGAACTCCTCGTCTTTTCGGTGTTGATATCTCCGCAACGTAAATGTAGGTCGATGTGCTCATACCTGAAATAATGAAAATACCTGATGAGTATCTGTATGTAGTTTGAATGTATTAAAAATAAATATTGCGAAGACGAAAGTGATGGTGAACGATGCCTCGATCCGTTGTCAGCAATAACAGTTAGTCAAACATGTTCCTGAATTTCTCATTTTTAAAATCTAGTTAAAATTTCAGTCCATACTTCAGGATACGAAAATGATTTTTATCGTGATAATCTATGTATCATAATAGTTTGCAAGTATGTATCGAATACACTATAAAATTTTAATGAGCCTCATTAGCTTATATAATACTTGTATGTGCATTAATTATCTAAGTGTTATAGCATAGTGTCATCTTCATTTAATGCTGGTTATGTATTGAATTTACTTAATGGACGTTTTCTGTTTTGCGTTGCACGTTTTCCTTCTTGTAATAATTACAGTATCTCATGTAGGAAACTCTTCCAGATTAATTTATACATTACATATTGAAATATCTATTGTAGAAAGATGTAATTACTCGCTGATAGTGAATTTGTTTATTAAATTTCATTAGTTATATTGTTTACACAATACAAAAAATAGCTTTCAATTCATTTTGAAGTTTGATTAAATTATAATATAACTTATTTATTTATTTATTTATTTTATTCTTCTTGCACATCATCATTCATATAACAGATAAAATAAAGCAATATACACAGGAAAAAATGTGATGATGTGCAGTGGCGAGATTATCACTATATAGTGATTTCTTCCATCTAACCACGTAACTTCGTGTTGTTGATTAAAAGTTTTTTGTAACCAGTTCACTATTCAATTAAACATTAAGTAAAACTAAAACCAATTGTGTTCTCTTCGATGTATTCGCACAAATCGTTTTATAGAGAATGTATTGCCATAGATTTAGTTATAATAATTATTTGCATAATTTCAAATAATTCGATCCAAGCTTCCGATGTTTTAACTATTATCAATTTGCATTTCATACTTAGTATGCTGATTAAATTATTGTTGCAAATACTTAACCTATGTACACGAAATTAGTATGACACCCATGCCGGAGACATATCAGTTACCAAAGTCTGTTTGATAAAAGATACATTTATAATATAGTACATATGTATTAATAGAATGGACTTCGACCTTTATACCGACATGATAATAACACGTGCTTTCTCTCTTTATTTACCAACAATACCCATATAAATCTAGGTAATTCAATCAATTTCACAAAGTCGAACCTTATCAAATTCTGAATATAGAATTTATTTTGTTTCTAATTCTAACACTAAAAATATGGTATCTCTATCTCACATCTCATGTGTCAGGTGTTGAAACAAAGTACCTACCTAACTGCCTCCCCAGTCTGCGAGAAATTGTTAAAAGAGGTTCTTCAGAGAAAAAAAATGAAAACTCATCTGTTTATTGGGGGTTTCGGAAAATAAATTAATGTTGTGAGTAAACTATGCTTAGGAAAATTTCCATTATTATATATTTTTCCAGTACATTATTTTTTCTTACTCCTGAATGGTAATAGGTTAGTTCTGTCTTAGGTCCCCTGGTAATCTGTTCCAGTCAGCTGGCCCTGTGACTCTGAAGCTGCACTCTGCGAATTTTGAAGTATCTACTTTGTTGCGTTCTATGCGTTTGTTAACATTAGTGAATTGCTCGTTTATGACACTAACGCGAGGAAACCTGTCGCGGACTTAAATATTATAAGTAATAACTAAATAACTAAATATACTCCTCTTACAGTATGTTGCGTAATAATCGCATTGTGAATGCCAATAAAATTGAAGAAGAATTTACTTTCTTTGCAAATCTTATTCATCCTCAAAAACTAGTTATCCCAGTTAATTAATAATTTCAAAAGCATATCTTTATATTTTGTGAAATACCATACAAGTATGTTATTAATGATTGATAATGAACTTAGCCTTATCTCAGTCGGATTTTAATATTATAGAATACAATTATTCTTCATTGCGTATACTGTAATATGTACTATTGACCTTCGCGATGAAAAAGGGACTCAATGCTTCGATTATTTTAATTAATTATATTTGTGATTTAAAGATTTTTTAAATAATCTGGAACGATCTTTTTTTAGAAGTATTATAACAAAAAAAAAGAGTTTTTGTATAGGTAATGATTATGTAATATTTAACATAGACTTCTGAACAAGTAGAAATATTATGTATGTCAAAATAAATTCAGTTTTTCGTCTAATTATTTGTTACAATATTGTTGAAATATTTTACTCACCAATCGTGAACCCTGTTATGAATCTTCCTACGCAGAGGATTGTAAAATTTGTTGAAAATGCGATGGTTGTCCATCCGATGAGACTTGGTACTATGATGGCTTGTAGTGTTACCTTCCTTCCAGCGTAGTCTACCAATATACCACCGAGAAGTGCGCCTATGGGGTTCGATATCACACCTAAACTCGCTAAAATAAATTGAAAAAAAAAATACAATTTCGTCTTACATTTCATTCTGATTAACAATAAATAAAACTAATACATTTTTGCTGCTAATACTTTCATCTGCTACGATATATTCACCTCTACGTTAGTTTTCTGTACTTTTTTCCGATATACTTGACTTAACCAACTTTTTCACACAATGTCTCATAGGGTAATCGCGTTATATAAAGAGTTTAATCTAACTACGTTGAATCCTTCATACGATCTTATACATCCTTTTAGTTCTGAAGAAAAAGAATTTATGTGTCTATATTTATTTTACTGTGTCTTGACTTTTCAATATTTTCTTTGTATATAGCGTTTGTTACGCCCTTTCTGTTGTATTAATGTTTTCCTTCTTGTTGTATTATTATAATGTTGATGAACCCAAGTGTCCTGTAAAGGACCTACGGGAGATGTTGAAAAAAAATAACTATTAAATTATGGCAATTTTTTTTAGATTATTTGTCATCATAAAAAAATACGTAATGGAAAACCTTAAAATATCATGCATTTACACAGTAATTCTTTTTACGGAGATTTCGAATCGTATTATATTGTAAAGACACCTTCTATGTTACAACGTACACAATATTTATCTATTACCATAAATACTGTCATCTAAGTCGTGCATATCTCTAGAAACAATATTGCACTGTGTAATTGACTAGGTAACTATAATTCAAGTAATCAAAGTTTATAAAATGTAATATGTAGTCACCGCTGTAACAATTTTTATATTTACATTCGTTACTCATCAATCATTACTTCTTCTTCTCGTAGGTACCTGGGATTAATTTAATATTGTGTTAAATTATATCCATCACAACAATTCCTACATATTATGTATGTTAATTATTTCAGTATGGTATTTAATAAAACGTGCTTGCTAATGCAAAGTTAGCATGAAACTTTGTTGTTGCGACTCCCTCAACGCAGATTATACGTGTGACGTCTTGCGTATAATTTTGCCATTGTTTTTTGCATATAATGCTATCGCGATCTGATGCAATCCGTTAAAACAGTTTGATGTCTCCATGTACAAGTATGAAGATCATAGGCAGATAATTTTGTAACCCGTTTAATTTAAATTTGGCAATCAGATATATATTTGTAAATATTTAATATAATAGAGTGTTTAAATGGAGGCTACAGGAAATACAAAATATTATTATCACTGTCGCTAGTGAGACATAGACAAGAATGACCTTTTTAGGAAATAATAGAAAAACTTAATAGAGACGTAGTACTATGGGATAGCTGTGGGCTAGTGACAAAGAGAAAGTGTAATAGCATTTCGTTGTTCGTGTCAGAAAGAAATTTTAATCACGTCTAGTTTTTACTATACCTACATGATAAAAATTCACAAACTTTTTTACTACACTTTTGCTATTATTTTATGCACGAAATATAACATTGTTGAACATTTATGCATATAATGCTATCAGTGTCTACTGTATTTTGTTCTCTATATATTTTTCCATATTTTACATATATAATACCTATATTCTCTTGGTACAAGTACGTACCTATCCATGATGCTTGTTCTGTGGTGAATACTGTGTCATTAGTAAGCTGTGGTAAAAGTATTGCTGAGTAGCCCTGACACAAACCAACTGAGATGTTGATGCTCTGAGCCGCCACTGCCGCCAATACCTGTAACACATTATTAGTAAACAATATTATATTAAATTCATTATGTTAATTGTAACTATTCCTGGATAAAGAAATACTTTTCTGTAGAACAACAATTACGTATTATCTTTATTCCGCATGAAATACTAAATTTTATGACTATCCATACATTTTTTATCATAATTTATTGTACACCAATTATGGACTACGTAACACGCTGAAAATCATACAACACGCCTTGTTTTTGATTTGTGAACAAACGAATTAACAAAATTATCTTAATTTAATATTCTTCTTCTTCGTGATGTAGATCATCGATCTATTAGTTCGGAAGTTGATACCTCTTGTGATACTGAAGACCATCTGTCTTTCCAATCTTTTTGGTGGTCTTCCTCGGGGACGTGAACGAACTGATGTTTCCTTAGCAACTATATAATATGTACGATTCTGTTTTCAGCCATCCGATCTACATGGTATATCTCCAGAATCGTCTCCTAATTAATTTAATATTAATAATGCTAAATATTTGTTATTTTTATGTTTATTGATTTTATTTTTAATAATACATTAAGTACATTTATTGTAGATCGACGGCTTTTGTTGGAAGTTCACGTTAAATTAATAAAAATAAAATATTTATATTTAATACTTATTAATCACGAGCCGGCTTACAAGAGGGCTAACGGAATTAACCATAAAATTCATTCTTTATAAGAAATTGCTTTTTAAACTTCGTGCTTAAAAGCTTCACAACAGCATAATATTTATGTTATTTTTTTTTGTATTTAAATAATATTTTGAACATTTCATAAATTGAGTTTGTTTTCAACAATGTACATTTATATATTTATTTTTTTGTATTGATAGGCTCAATAATTTGAAAGTCTATAAATTTAATTTTATTTTTAGTTATTTTGCTAAGAGCAATCTAGTGAAAATAGTTTTTGACATATGACAAATTTATGTAATAACATCGCTATGGAGAAGTGGTGGATATGCTCACTCTGTTACTAAATTTGAAATTAAATGTAACGGACTTAAGAGAAATATAAATAAATTGTGATAATATAACATGTTATGTTAACATGACCTGATCTCGAGTTTCTGTTAGCTTTAACATTTTTGACATTTTAACATGCATAGACAATTCACACGGATCGAGCTAGTCCCAAACAAAGATTGAATTTTGTGTTGTGGGTACTAACGCGACGATACACATGTATACAATGCACTAAACACATATACATGTAACACCCAGACCCAGGACAATTTGAAAAGGTCATTCTTCAATCTGCCCTGGCCGGGAATCGAACTCGGGACCTCGTGATTTAAAGGCAACAGCGTTATCTCTACGCCACACCGGCCGACTTTGTAAGCTTTTTTTGTTGTCAAAATAGCCTGTAAAGCGTTCGTAATAATATACTCTGTACCTATATCAACTTTGACGTTATAGTTGAATAGCCGCGTGTGAAAATGATTTCATTTATGAATAATGTGTAGTTACATTTACATAGATATATTTTATAGGTCGATATGCATAAAGCGGCATTCCTCAATATTTATTCATTGCAGGCTACAGGCTACAGTATGTTACATAGATTTAGTATAAATAATTATCAAATAAGTAAGTACTGAGTAATCCAACGTGTAGGTAGATGAGTAGGTATAATAGTATAGGTGTAGTGTCGTATATCAGTTGTTCGGTCAAGTTCATGTATCAAAGTAATCATACTCAAACAATTACTTAACAATATAAGTCGTGGATTATCATACTACTTAGTAATAAGGACACATGAAACGATAATATTATATTGTTAAGTATGACATTAGGCGTATGATTTGAGCTGCTGTTACCTACCTGTCTTGATCAATCAATCTGGAATATAACGATCTTATTGCTGCATTTGGTATCATAATTATGTACTGCTGTAGGTACTTACACTATGTATACATATTATATCATGTGAAGCCTTTGATTATTGTGACAACGTTCACTATATTTATTGATCATGTATCTTAATATCATCTCGAAAGTATTTGGAATGGCAAAACCTTTTTTGTGATCTTTTAGTATACCTAGGAATTCCCCGGTACTAGGTAGTTTTCCTCTGCCATATTTTTTTTAGATTTCAAGAATACTTTACATTCGTCTTTAATTGTTGGAACTATTTTTACAGCATTAATACAATATTTGTCATTTATAACCTAGTTTATTAACTATATGGATTTTTATTAAAACTGCGTATACCTTCTATTATCTCTAATTCTGGTATAGAGTTTATCGTCGCTACAGGTTTTATATAATGTCTGTAGATTTAAAAGGGTATATGGATTTCAGTGAACATTTTAGATGAGAGATGGTTATGACTATCGTAGTTTCTTTATCATGTTAAACACATATCGTTTGTCGTGTCACATGTGCCGAAAATTCATCGTGCAATATACCATATATAACAACGAGCTAACTGGATTGGCCACAACATCAGGCACCCAGGACTACTCATCGCCATCGCGGAAGGTAAGAACGAGGGGACAAATAGCAGAGGCCGACCAAGAGACGCGTATATGGACCAACTGAAGAGGGACATGAACTGTGGCTCATACGTAGAGCTGAAAAGACTGGCTGAGAATAGAGACGAATGGAGAAGAAAAACCAAACTCGTTGCAGACCAATCCAATGGATTGTAACTCATTATATATACAGACTAGAATTAATTTTTGAAGGTTAATTCAAAATATTTATAAAAACTCATCAAAAACTTCATATTAATTCAATTTTTATTTGAATCTCATACTATTTAATAATGTTGTATAATTTTATCAGAATATATACTTATGTAATTTGAAATATTTAGGCCATTCATTTAATACAGTTGAATGTAATATTAAAAAAAATCTAGTGCTTTCTGTTTCTCATTTCATCTTTTGTTTTATTGTATTTCTATTCTAGGAGTGTGTAACCCTATTCCCAATCAATGTTTAGCCGTTTCTCAAAACACTAATCCATTTAATATGAGATATTCGATGTAGTAATAATGTAGATAGAGTTCGATGTTACTATCTATCGTAGGTAATATTGCTATCCTCATTACATGTGTTTATTAAACTTTCATTGTTCTTATAGGCAATCTACATTAGCAGACAAGTAAACTAAGACTTTGTTTTTAACACAATAGCTATGTGAACTTGATAGTTGATAACAACAAATTGAATAATTCTAATGTATTTCATTCAATTGACATTTCCTTCCAAAGTTATTAGTCATTATGATATTTACGATATTTAGTGGCTACTGTAACATTCCTTCCCATAGTCGGCAGATTTCAGTGACTCTCTCAGGGTTTGTCGTTGGGTAAAATTATTGTGGAGGTTGTATTAAGTAAACACTAGCATGATGTGGAACGATCAGTTTATTGAAGAAGAAAATGGTTACACAGTTTATGAATACTCAAAAACAATTCACATTTTTAATACTGAACTACATACAAATGCGACACTCACAGTATGTTGAAGAAGAGAAGAAAATATAGATTATTTTTATTGTGCGAGTTCCTCCGTTCTGCCTTGTAAGACGAACGGAGGGAAACTGCGGCAAAATGGCTGACTCCCGGAAAAGGATCAAGAAGAAGGAATCTGTTTTTATGATAATATCAAAAGGTATTTATGATTTCTCTGGATAGGGGCCAGGGCTTTCACAGGATTTCGATAGATGGCAACACAAGTACCATTTTAACGATACCAAATTATAAGGTTCCCATGACACCATCTCAAGTTGTCTTTTAAAGAAAAAAAATGAATAAAAAAAAAGAAAAGTCTCAAAGTCAGTAATAAGAAGGATTCTACAGAACTAAGAGTGTCAAAGATAAGAAAGATTTTACAATACTGTGAGTGTCAGAGATAAGAAAGGTTTTACAATACTGTGAGTGTCAGAGATAAGAAAGGTTTTACAATACTGTGAGTGTCAAAACAAAGATACAAATTTTTCTAACAGACATTAGAAACAAATTCTTAACTAATCCTTACAAATAGACAGGTCTCAAGCAAGCAAGGGACCAGGAAGATGCACCGACAGAACAGGTCGCGGATACGGAATCGTAGACAATGTTCTCGCCATACTTCTAGGTAAACCTTTACATGCTTAAGACAAAACAAAAAAAATTAATTCTTTTTACATAATATAACAAAACCTTCAACAATTTTACAAACACTTTTCTTTACTCCAAGAGGAGGTATCCATTACAATTATATCTGATCTACCTCTATTATAAGGGCGGTAATCCTTTACCCTATAGCATTTTTCTTTTGTGGAAACTTCCCACCAATTTCATACAGGCAAATGGTTAATATCAGGTACCAAACCTATCGCGCAGAGCTTCTCTAAGCGACCTGTATGAATTTTCTTTGTTTGAGCGTCCTCAAACCTCACTTGGACAATAAGCTTGTCGGGCATTAAAAAATTGATAATTACTAAAATAAATTTGAGTTAGAACTGATTGTATTAGGGTAGGACGATTAGTCATATCTCTATATCAGTCTAACCCAGGAGATGTACATGGAAGATGGCGAATCATCCAATGACTCCTTAACATTCATACTAGGCAAATAGAAATTACTGTAAGGGTACGCATTCCATACAGTAAAATTGCCGCAAAATGGCCAGCAGGTTCACACCATGTGAGAAACCTTGCCATATGATTTATTTACAAAACCATGCACACTAAAGATTGAAAACAATAAACTTATTTTAATTTGACTGATGCGACCTTGACCCTCAATTTAAGATTTAGCATTAATGATTTGATAAACTACGGGAATTAGTGGTAGCCTTTCACGCACTTTCATACTTCATCATTTATCTGCAGTTTTTACTTGTATACTTCATTCTTTCGTACCAAGCATTCATCGTCTGCCATAGGTCATTCATCAGTTACCACATAACTCGGTGATTCATGAGTTCACGTAAAATATAAGGAAAATTAACAAAAGAATTCGTATACTTGTGTATACTGGAGGGTCAAAATTACATCAGTTATACAGTACAAAATTCTTTAAAACTAACATGTTGTATGTCTTTTGTCTGCGACAGTGGATGGGTTCAGATTATTGTGAACACATTGCTACTGAAAACGGCTAGCATATGAGATGATAAAGGCAACTTCAGGCATCCACGGGCGCAAACAAAAAAAAGGTGATCAAACATACAAAAAATATTATTTAAGGGCGCCACAAAGTTCGAACAATTCAAAATTCTCACAGAAGCGGAACCTTGAAGAGCCTCTATGAGATTTCTTAACTAAATGTTTACAATAAGATGGGCTGCAAAAGTTACAAGTACTTGAAGAGTAGAAATACCAAACTTTTGACTATCAACAGTATTATAATTTATTTTGCTTTAAAGAAGAAAGAAAGATAATTCCTTTGACATTACTCTGACTGTAAATATAATTTCTTTTGTGAGTCTAACATTTTTATTACATACAAAATTCACTATTAACATTGACCTGTGATGTATAGACATAGTTCTTTTTATTCATTAAAATTACAGCCCAAGAAAACATTACATTTTTACATAAATTCTTTACATTACCAAAATTTCAAGTTTCCATTGATGGATTTACATTCAGAATGAAATATAACAACAAAATTTTGGAGAAACACAGACTTGATGAAACGAGGTGCCAATTTTTTTTGAAAAATTACAGATGATTCAGACATTTTGAGATTCTAACGTGGAATGATAATAGAATAATAAACGGTTCTTCTATATAAGTTGATCCTTACACAGGAGAAATAGAAAAATTGCACATGCAAAACGTTTTGAATTGACGATCTGAAAGAAAATTGGCAAATAATAATCAACAAGACAAAAGATTATACGTACCAATATTCAGCGCTGGATAGATTGCGATGGACTTGCAGGAATTAAAAAAAATTCTTTAAAAGAGGAAAAAAAATTTTTCCAAAACAAAAAAAAGTTGAGAAACAGTGGACACCTTGGTTAGAAAATTGCTCTAGAAAATATGGACTCCTAATAAGAATCCAAAAAAAAATTCCTCAAAGCAAAACAAATGTTAACAAAAAAAAGTTTGGCAACCTTTGTAACATCAAATCTCAACAGTTGGGAACCATTGGATACTAAAAAAAATGTTTGGAAGTCTTGTCCTTTGATAAGACTCGAAAAAAAATCAATAACAATTATTTCTTTAAATTGTTAAAGTTTGGAAATCGCTGGAAAGTTTGACATTCCCTGGAAATATCGTAGACATAACATTACATACATTACATATCATATAATTAACAATTCCAGCATATGAGTAAAAGAATTATTGGTAATTATTCAAATCTGTTTTGTTAAGCCTCTTCCAGCAATATTGAGGTCTATGATCATTTCACTTCAAACACAATGAATTTAAATTTGATTTCTTTACTCCTGAGTATATTCAACCAGACATAGAAAAAACTTTACTTGGACCATTTCACAAACTGGACATTTATAAATTTACAACTCTTACTTTGTAGATCCTTCAGTGTAGAATCTTACATCAACAAGCAAATAATTCCGCAAATAATTGTAAAATGATCTTAGCTAGTATCACTTGAATTTATGCAAAATTGAAACTGGAATTTTTACAATCTCTTTGGCACAAAAGGCAAAGCATGGAACAACATGTAAAAAAAACTGTATCTATAGTAGGTATACAAAATATTTCAGTACAAAATGAACACAACAACACCATATTTTTCCATAAAAACCTGTGTAGTAGTCAGACGAATAAGGTTGTCTATTACTAGTGAAGGAAGCATTTATTTCCTCATCCTCAAAACCATCAAGCATCAAGGGTTCTCTGTGTAGATAAAGAAGGCCTCGAAGAAACGTCAGATCTAGATGACAAAACATGGGACATCCTTCTATTGGAGGTCAGGAACCGTCAAGGAAGAAAATTCCGTCATAGACATCCTTCGTAGTGGTGGTAGCAGGCTTCTTAAGGGATTGTAACGTTGGAGATCTTCATCTCATCAGAAGGAAATTATCTGGACGTCTTAGGAAAGTTTGGAGTATCTGTTCACAATCTTGTCAATTTCTCGTTGTATTTATTTCTTAAATTCTCCATTCATTAACAATATCGGGTCGTACTTGCAATATAGCGGATTTCTTTTTGAAGATCATAAATGTATCTCGCATATATTTGAGTAGTGTAATATCAAAGGCGGACATCTGTCGTTTTTGATATTCTGAGTAAAATGCATTTTTTTGTTGTGCAGAGACTTTTTGTTCAATAAGCGTGTTTTTATTTGCCTAACATAGTTTGAATACTCACAAATAGGGCTGTGGACTCACCTACTTCAAAATAGTGTAGATCACGAGCAAAAATAAGCTTTAAAAAACAGATGTCCGTGTTTTGAAGCAAAACTTCACAAATGTCCACATTTGACACAAACACTATGGCAGGTGTCCGCTTTTGATGGAAAGACCGCCAGTATTGACCAGGGGCGGCCCCAAACAAAAAAAGGAAATGAATAAAAGTGCGAAACAGTTTAGCTGTTTATATTTTAATGGCGAAACAGAACAATATAAAAGGAGAAACAAAAGTTTAATCAAATTACAAATTCTTGCATTTTTACTAGTAATAGGTATTTGGTATACTTTGGATAAAAAATATATTTTCTAGGTACCTACATGAATATATAATTAAAAATAATTAGGTACTTAGTGGCCCTGCTAACTATTATACAGTCCGATTTTATACAGGTATCAAAACGTCTTCCTCATTTAACTCCTCCTGCATTTCAAAACATTCACATACTTCCTCAAGAGATTCCACATTGCTAGATGTTTTGTCTAATAAGTTCGCATACCACTGTAGTGCCGGGATAGTTCTCCAATCTTTTCCAAAATGTTTTTCCACCAAATTTCCAACATCTTTGAGTTTTTCGGCCTGAACTGGTACGCCAATTGGTATATTTGGAGGATTTATTTCTATGGCTGTGAATGCCCCTTTCAAAATTAGTCGTTCCTTTGCTGTATCTGTATTATACGCTAATTCTCCTCTAATGACTATTTTGCCATGTTTTGTTTTTCTTAAGACTACTCGTTTACATTGAGAAATCTTAAAATGTAATTGACTAGCTGTTTTTACAAATTGTTTGGCTTGAGCCTTCCAGTCCAGCGGTTTCCAATCTCGATCGATCAGCTTAACTTGTCCATATCTCTCAAATATTTTATGATATTCCTCTTTATTAATTATGCTCTGCTTTTTCTTGATGTCTCTTTCGATCAAACCAAATACTCTATCTGATGGAAGGAAAGAGTGACCAGTAACTGGAAAGATCAGTGACAATGTCATAATGTCTCGTGGTGCGCAAGTGGCCAGCCATTTCAAGCACATAGTTAACATATTAACATTTTTGTTTTGTCCAGCGCAACCATCAGCCACTAAACGCACAGAGTTACAGCCAGAAAGATCAATACTATTCAATTCATTAAACACAATTGAAGCTACTTCATTCGATGATTTTTTTGCTTCATCTTCTGTCCATGAATAAATGGACACATTATCCGGTTTCAACGAGTCTGTAGAAACCCTTTTTACAACTGATAAGTTGTAACAGTGTAACTGCCTCGAATAATATGCAATTTGATCACTCACCTTTGGAAGATTTAAGTTTTTCTGGCAGTCAAATGACATAACTGCACACCCTGAAGGCTTTTCCCGTAAATGATTGAAAAATGCCTGTGCCTGTTTTTTATGAAACAACAGCTTCAATTTTAATTCGTCTTTTTCATCGTCGTTCTTTGCTATCGAAATTCTGCTTCCCATCTCGATACACGTGCTACACTCATCGACCGTGGGAGCAGAGAAACTGATGTTGAATTTCCTGCAGAATACTTTTCTAAAAAAACTTTCAGTTACCTTTTCTTCATCCTGTTTATCGTTGTTATACATTTTCCATAATTTACGTATGCTTAATTCAGACGGCAGATAAACTCTGGAACTCCTTTCTCTTGAATAATGCGACTCACATGCTTTCAAACTGCATATAAAACTTTCGACATTATTTCTTTTGGTGCCAAACATTTTTATTTTGTGGTCACCGCCTCTAGTCTCTACAGGAACTTGGCACGCGCTTTTCTTAAATTTTTTGAATACTCCTATAATTCTGTGCTTAGTGATGGGAGCCAAAGCATTTAAAAAAGTACTTCTACAAACTTTGAGATGAATTGCAGCACTGTTTAAAATAGTGTACTGGAATGTTGTGGATTTTTCCTTTACCGCATTTTTCTTCTTTCTTTTTGGATTGGGAGGTTCCGCACGGCAGAACTTAAGGATGAATGCATCTTGTTTGCTCTTTTCGGGAATAGCGTAGAAGGCTGCATGGAATTTATCAATGTCATCCATTGTTAATAAGGCACATTGAAAGCCTACTCTGTGCCCACATATCGGATACTTGGGAAGACCTTTTGCAGAATACCTGAAAAAAAAAACATTTGTAACAGTTGTTTTCATTTTCTGGCCACAGCGTAAGGCAAGCAAAATAATAAAAATAAAATTTTCGTAATATGAAAATTATTAGGCATGTGACTCATTGGCCCTACAAGATGGAGCCGCCTCTGGACGTGTTGTAAGTACTACCACACAAAATCGCATACTAAAGTTTGAATGAACATTACACTAATAAATCCCCAAATGCACTGCTTTAAAATAATATTAAATGCTTTGTTATGTAGTTATATTACATTTAAGGCATAAAAATCTTAACCATAAGCATAATTCTTTGTATAACAAGCAAAAAAGTGAATATTCATATTCTTACCGTTCCTTTTTGGCAATATTCCTTTTCCACTTCTCAGGCTGAGATTTTCTCTTCCTGGCACTTTCTGGATTCACCGGTGTGATGTTTTGCTCCATATTTTACACTTACAATAGCAGAACAGCAATAGTTTTAATCAAATTATTTAATAATTTCAAGACAAATGCGCGTTCGTTGTGAATCCTCCGACAATTTTGACAATATGCGGCCATGACAGATCTCTGTGGTCACGTGATTCAAATGCACCGCTGTCATTGGTCCGCGTCATCATTATTACAGTTGTCCGCATTTTGATGTAAGACTAATGGGTAGGTGTCCGGAATTGAAACAAACATCAAATTTTAGTTCTAAATTACACCAACTTCTGGCCGTTTTTTACACAAACAAATTCGACCATTGAAAAGAACAGACAAAATCCTATAAGAATCCATTCCTAACTCATTTTCTATGACGCTGACAGATGTCCGCCTTTGATCTTACACTACTCATTTATTATTATAATTGTTTTTATTTTAACACTGTTTATAATTCAAATAAATGTACTCGTTCATTTTTTTTTTTCCTTGTTGGTGTAACGGTTTTTTTTTTCTTTATTATATGAGTTTTTTGAGGGCGCGCAAATGTATCACGCACTTGATTATTTATTAATTAAAATGTGGTTATTATTAAAATGTTCTTATTATTTCACTGATTATTTAACTCAAATATTCACTGAAGTACCATTATAGTCCTTATTGGTCACGCGGTGAAATTTTTTGAAGAGCAAAGTTGTACAGTCTTGTTGAGATGGTAATGGAATTTCAACCGTTTTTTGATCGAACATTCTAGAGAAGTGTGTGTGTGTTGGTGATGCATGGAAACATGGGTGGGTCACGTGATACGTAACGAACTTATCTACGCACTATTTAATGTTATCATTTATGCATTGTTAAATTCACTTCAAACACAACAAAAACCACAATAATTAGGCATCACGTTGGAGCGCCAATCTGTAACATTCCTTCCCATAGTCGGCAGATTTCAGTGACTCTCTCAGGGTTTGTCGTTGGGTAAAATTATTGTGGAGGTTGTATTAAGTAAACACTAGCATGATGTGGAACGATCAGTTTATTGAAGAAGAAAATGGTTACACAGTTTATGAATACTCAAAAACAATTCACATTTTTAATACTGAACTACATACAAATGCGACACTCACAGTATGTTGAAGAAGAGAAGAAAATATAGATTATTTTTATTGTGCGAGTTCCTCCGTTCTGCCTTGTAAGACGAACGGAGGGAAACTGCGGCAAAATGGCTGACTCCCGGAAAAGGATCAAGAAGAAGGAATCTGTTTTTATGATAATATCAAAAGGTATTTATGATTTCTCTGGATAGGGGCCAGGGCTTTCACAGGATTTCGATAGATGGCAACACAAGTACCATTTTAACGATACCAAATTATAAGGTTCCCATGACACTACTCTTAAATTAATGATGACTTAACTACTTGAATAATGAGTGTAAAGTATTGAAATGTTATGGTATTTGCATTATAGAAGAAAGAGTTGGCATGGTGTGTTTATATTGTAAATGTATTATAAAGTTAGAAGGTATAGTGTACTTACCAAGTATAAGTCTCCATACCGCCAGGTTTTCCATATTTCCTTAATTCCTATTATCATATCTTGAATATTAGTAGTTTTCTACTGAACTCCTTTGTAGATGCAGGCAGAATCAAACCTATAATAATAATAATTTATAATATACTATTTCGTTAATTATAAATAAATTTACATTCGCAATTTATTGATAATATTTATGGTAGTCCGACGCTAATGCCGGATATTAGTCTAGAGGTTCTGGGTTCAAATATTGCTGTTGTCTCACTTTGCTTTCGTGACACGAGTATTTTGCTATATCGTGTTCGCTGAATTATTCGGGAATATCCCTATTTCACAATAAACCGTATCACTTGAAATGTAATATCTGAATAAATCCTAATCACTGCATCAATTTATCAAATAACTTAAAACTAAAGTTATTAATTTACATTTGAATCACGTGCCCGAACTTTCTCTTACCTATTGGTAATATTAATAACACATATCGATTTAAGTGTAGGCTATATCAAATTGTAGCATTCTACTATTGGAAATAATTCATAAGTAATTTAGTTTTAGATACTGAAATAATAGTATTAGTATTATTACTCTATTACTTATAAATTATTTAGTTCATAATCTCTTCATTATGAAAGAATGATTCAGTAAAATATTACAACGTTACGAAATAGAACAAAGATGCAACTTCTTTCAATTATAATTATATCGGTATATTACCTACGTGTAGATTAAATCCTGAAAACGTATGTACTATTTTATTTATTTAAACTCAGTAACAAAGCCTACTGGATGCAACAATGTATTATAATTAATGTAAATGTTAATATTGTTGACATTATTTGTGTATTTACATATTTTTTATAGCTTTATTAAAACAATATCAACTAACCGATACTAGCTGAATAACTTATAGTAGTGTTTACCAACAAATTTGTATTTCACCGCTGCGGTACAAGAAGTAATGAAAATTTAAACTTGTCTAATATTTATAAATACACCTATTCTAATGCCTTACCTTCAATATCCTTTTACACAATGTGACATGTTTTCAGTTATTTATACACTCTGAATGCACGCCGGTATTGAGATATAACCACTGAACTATGTTTTATCAGTGAATTGTATTCGAAAACGGAAAACTATTATTCTTTCACTGGCTAAAATAATAATTAATTGTGTATTATCTTAATATGTCTTTATACATCATAAACAATAGACTGTAAATGTTTTGTAGGAATTCAATCACTGTTATCACTATAAATTGTTGCTTGTATTTTGTTTGTTTATTGAAAAGTATTGTGTTTAATTGTATTATTTATCTCAACCAGGCGATATCGACCATACATACAACTATTGGAGTTAGTATATCGCGTCTCGACGACCGCACTATATCATATTGAGAAGAATCGCACTGAAACCATTGCTATTTATCCAGCGGTGGGCGTTTTTTCTTACCATAATTATTTCCAACGGAAGGCTACTAAAGTTGCTTGCATGCATAATATTTGCAATAACGTAAAAATTCTGTGTAGTGAAAATAAAGAGCATTTACAATTTTAAGTAGCTATTTTATATTCTACCATACCAATTTTTATTAATACCAATTTTTTGAAGTGCATTTGAAATCTATTTTTTCTACTCAATAATAGTTATTAAATACTCAATATCTAAATAGTTTATTAGGGATATTAAGAATACGTTGTGAAATTATTTCCTGTATTTTTTTCTTGTTTGTTGCGTTGTTCAAGTCCTTCTATTTGAAATCTCCTAAAACTAACGAGCTTTTCTTGGCCGTATTAAAATGGGTACTAAGTGTTTAATGAATAAAATTAATGTAATAGGAATTTTTGTTATTTACTTGTCACTGTATATGTTTGTGGTCTTGGCATAAAATAAATCTTATACCTATCTTCCATAATTTATTTAAATTTAAAAAAAATACCTTAAGGACTGTATAATTTCGGTTATAGACTACAATTATACAAAATAGAACAAAATACATTTAGCAATATAAAAATAAAAATCGTAAATCTACAATATATATCAAAAGCAAATGAAATTAATGATATTTTAATATATCGAGTTCGCTGCGTACCTCCATCTATTGCGACGACAATAATTCGATATTATTGATAAGTAGACGGACATTTAGAATTGTTTGCATTAAAAGACACGAATATGCTCATAATTTTGTCATACATACAATGACTTTATTATCCTTCCTTATTAGATAGTTGGTAGATAGGTAATATATCGTAGTTAAATTACATTACATTGTGTAGGTACCATGTTACTATACTGTAGCAGTGTAGGTATGTATGAATAGGTAGGTACTAGGTACATGGGGGGAAAATAGCGGCACGACACGACACGACACTGGATACAAGATGTTTTTATGTTACAAGTCAATTGTTTATTTATTTCAGCTGATTATCATTTCCTCGTGACTCATCTTCCATTATTATTGCTATACGGAGCGATCCTATTCCCGGTGCCCGTCCTACTATCACCCAAACAGCTCAGGGAAGGGGGGCTGTTGCCTGAGTTCTCGAAAATAGTATCTATGAAATTTGAGCAAACTAGTTCTAGAAAACGGGAAATGTCATCGGAGCGGGCAACTGACTTCTTTTGAAGTAGAAGTCAAATCAAAAAATACGAGATTAAACGCCGTATTGAAAATTCCGAATAAAGACATCTGATAGCTAGAAGCTAAATAGAACTAGGTTTCAGACTTTGAAAAGCTTGATAATATTCCAAATTATTATACCAAATTGATAGGGTTAGGTATTTTATAAGTAACTACCTACCGATTTGAAAAGTTTGTTTACCTATTTATTCAAAGTCCTAACCCATATTGTAAATCTTTTGGTAATATAGTCGTTTTTTATCTCTTAGCAAATTGTGATAACTGAGACAAGAGAGGTCTAATAATTTTATAATGCAAAGCTAAGTTCTCATTTACTAAAAAGAAAACCTCAAAATGCAGGCGGATTTTTTTTATTTCAACATTAGAAAATGGACAGGATTACCAAGTAGGTATGAATGAAATGTTCTAACCGAAACAGAACAAAGAAGCATTTTTTTAATTTGTTCTATGGTGCTGATTCTCCTCCTAAAATACGTCCTAGATACGTTCTTACAACCATCATATTTCCTGTCCTTACACTAACTTCATTATAATTGGGACAACATTATTATGCCACTTATAGGCATGAAACGTACCGACCTATGGACCTTGCCTACACTCCTCTACGTGCTCCCGCTCACAAACAAAAGGACCATAGCCAATTTTGAGACATCTTCCTTTGTCGCATTACTTTTAATGATGCACGGATAATAAGAGTGAAATAAAGTTAATAATAAATAAAAATAAAATGAAGTTTGACAAAGTATAAAAAATCGCACAACATTTGTTTAATGAAAACTCTTTTGAGAATCTTGTTTAAAGGCAATTTTGACTTTTTTGTAGTTCATGCTGATATTTGATAGAGATGAACTTATTAGTAGGTATAAAAATCTGTGATAGACTAGTATTTTCTTAGTCTCTATCAACTGAAGAGGGACATGAACTGTGGCTCATACGTAGAGCTGAAGAGACTGGCTGAGAATAAGGAGGAATGGAGAAGAAAATCCAAACTCGTTGCAAACCAATCCAATGGATTGTAACTCATTATATATTTGAAGGTATAGAATACATTTATTAGGTACCTACGTCAAAGTTTTTTAGCACGTTTATATAACTGTACGATTAAAAATAATTAATATGGTATGACGGTTGTATTTTTTTTTAATCATTAAGACAAAAATAATTAAGTAGGTACTCATTGAATTATAATTAATTTGGAAAAAAAACTTTTATTAGTTGTGCGAAGTAAAATTCAAGCTAACATTTCAAGAGCGAAGATAAATTCTCTACATTACATTTTATAGTGAAAATGTCCTACGTTTTTTAGACTCTATATCATATACAATTCAAGCTAACATTTCAAGAGCGAAAATAAATTCTCTACATTACATTTTATAGTGAAAATGTCCTACGTTTTTTAGACTCTATATCGTATACAATTCAAGCTAACTTTCAAAAGCGAAAATAAATTCTCTACATTACATTTTATAGTGAAAATGTCCTACGTTTTTTAGACTCTATATCGTATACAATTCAAGCTAACATTTCAAGAGCGAAAATAAATTCTCTACATTACATTTTATAGTGAAAATGTCCTACGTTTTTTAGACTCTATATCGTATACAATTCAAGCTAACATTTCAAGAGCGAAAATAAATTCTCTACGTTACATTTTATAGTGAAAATGTCCTACGTTTTTTAGACTCTATATCGTTTACAATTCAAGCTAACATTTCAAGAGCGAAAATAAATTCTCTACATTACATTTTATAGTGAAAATGTCCTACGTTTTTTAGACTCTATATCGTATACAATACGAAAAATACTCATTGATTGAGTCGACGTTGATTTTGTAAAACTCCATTATATTGATATAATGAAAACAAATTGTTTTTGGTTTTACTACGATTTATTTGTTAAATAAGTTACCAGGTTTCGATCTATGAGGTCATTGTCAAACTATATTTTACTAGATTTATTTAACAAATAAATCGTAGTGAAACCAAAAACAATTTTGTTTTCATTATATCAATCGAAAAATCTTTACAATATTAACAGAAAAAATAGTCATTAGAAAATTTCATTATTTTTTTACCTGTGTTTTGATGAGAAAATTAAATGCAATAAATTAGTTGAAAGAGATCGCGTTTTTGCTATAAACTCGCTAAAAATATATATAAAACTACTGTACTCAAATTTGACCACTTAGTAGATACTATGTAGTTCTGATAAATGAATGCATATTTTTTCGGTTGTAGCCAAATTATAACTACATATAATAGATTTAGTTTGTGTAGGTGAATGGTGATTATAGGTAACTTGATACCTTGATAGGACACAGGCTGAAAAGTGTTATATAATTTGCAAAACACATACAAGTGATGAAGTTACATTACACACATAGTTGATTGATTAATCAAATCAATTTCCTGATACATTTGTAATTTCACGGCCCTTATTTTATATCAATCATTCTATTACAATTACTTTATTGCACAATCGTAAAAAATGAGCATTTAAAGCAATTATCGTATTCCTACTAGTAGAATAATTTAAGATGTTGATAATTTTAAAACCCATTTGTTATATAAATTCACGTTAAATACGTAGTAGCTTACTTGAGACTGAACAAAAACTCCAATATTGGCTATAGCCATATGAGTAAAGAGAATTTCACAGACATTAATTACTTGAGATCGTACATACCTAGAGATATATTTAGTAATCGTGTACAACTCAGCATCCAGTTCGTAAATGTATTTATTCATTTTAAAATTGAAACCATCATTTTTATTTCGTAAATTTGTCAAGATATTGATAATTTATACCTATAAATATAATTTCTGATCATATAAATTAATTTGCACGACGGTTGCTAAATATGCGTTTTATTGTGGGTATTATTACTTTATGTTGGTTGAACGATTTGTCCGTCATGCAATAAGTAAATAAAATAGAGGGTCAAATGAGACACAATTAATAATATGCAATTATAACATATACGAGTAGGTATACCTATACAACAATAATATACAACATAATGATCAGCAGAGTCTTTTTCCGGAAAAAGTTTATTTTTTCTTTTAATACCATAAGTGTGTGGTCGTGTCAGTTAATTTTTGTGAATTTGTCTATATTGACTACATAATCTAATCCTAAAACTCTTTTTAGTATATTTATACAATAGTGGTTTGAATAGCAGTATATACAGAGATGTGCAAAATACTTTCAAAAAAGTATTTAAATACAAAATACAAATACTTTTGAATTTTTGTATTTCAAATACAAAATACTAAATACTTTTTCAAAATGGTATTTAAGTACAAAATACAAAATACGTATTTTCAAAATACTTTTTGAAAATACTTCTTTAAAATACTTTTTACAAATAGTCGAACAAGGTGTAAGACGGGTATTCAATATTTCCAGCACTCTTTAACTGTTATATACAGCGAGCCATTGATGAATTGATAGAAGAAATGAAGAACTGGACAAGAGTATAGATAAATGGAGAAAGAGTTGACATGATTCGATATAGCATTGTTTACAGATATGGAAGAACTGTCAAAATACAACACAAAAATAAATAAAGACAAAACAAAATGTATGATTGTTCGAAGAGATGAGGCGACTGCGAAAATTGTCATAAATGGAGTGAGTATCAAGCAGGTTTGAGAATTCCTGAACTTGGGCTGCAGAATAAATCAGGATGGATACTCCGAATCTGAAATCGTATGTTACCATCATATTATATACAGGACTGCTCCAGACCCTTCTTGATCGTCTTCAGATGGTTTTTAATGTTGCCTCCGAATCATTTACATAGAGAATCAGAGCTGCCACATCACTTCCCTACTAAGAAGTCTATACTAGCTGTGAGTCTCAGAGAGAGAGTGGTGTTTAAACTGTGTCTCACTGTCCACAAGGTAGCACACCACCCACTGAACTGTTCCGCTGACAAAAATTTGAGGCGAAGGCTGTGCTCAGCTTCTAATCCCGTGAACAAACTCGTAGAATTCAATATTGCAAATACCTCTAAATTTGTAGAAAGGAGAACCAGAGTCGCAGCGCCAACTGCCTGGGACAGTTGGCGCTGCCTGCAGACAAAGTTGAAAACACTATAGTTCAGTAGAAATCACAGCGCCTTTGGAATGGTCATGGATAAACGGCGTCTTGTATAATTAGTTCAATCATCATTATTATGTGTATTTATCTATCTCAAATATGGAGTACTCTAATGGAAACGTTGTATTCGTAATTCAACAAATGGACAAAAAAGCTTGCATACGCGCATATCAATTAATGGCAGAATTTTGTTTCAAACAAATATAAAAGTATTTTGTAAAAGTATTTTGTGTAAAATACAAAATACTCAAAAAATGTATTTCAAATAAAATACAAAATACTTTTTACGAAAAGGTATTTGAAATACAAAATGAAAATACGTATTTTGTATTTTGTACTTGTATTTTAAGTACTTTTATTTGAAATACGTCACATCTCTGAGTATAATTACCTAATATAGCTTTTAGCACAGCATTTGCTGATGGGAAATTTGTTTAATATCCCGTAGATTTATATTACATACCGATGCATGTTTTCGTTAATATCTTTGTCGATATTACATTTTAGTTTCGTGAAGAGAAGTAATTAAGACAACAGTAAATTATTAAAATTAAATAATAACAAAAAAGTATTTGTTAATATTTGACTTAAATATATTTTGACTGATTACTCATCGGATTTTTTTAGAAACACCCTTACTTCAGTAACGTATTTTCCTATTTGATTGAGGAGGTTGAACCGGAGTAATACTTAAGAAATTATTTTAACCATGAACTGAATCCGAATACTTTTCATTTACGGTATTAATATTATTCAACTCATTTTCGGTCATTAATCGATCAAAGCTCATATGTTTTCAAATATAAATTACATAATCAAATGATCTAGAGTTTGTGTGTTCACATTGTGAAAAGACATTTTAAACATATTTGATATCAATAAAACACTGTTTTACTTTTCACTATTAATTTATTATTACTCAAGCGCTTTCGTCAAGTTAGCTTGACAGTTTCAAGAGAACATTTAGAGTTATAAAGAGAGTTCTCTTGAAAATGTCAAGCTAAGTTGACGAAAGCGCTTGAGTAATAATAAATTAATAGTGAAAAGTAAAACAGTGTTTTATTGATATCAAATATGTTTAATTACATAATCTTTTAATTTACCATGAGTAATTATCCTATGAATCTAACTTTTTTTTATCTCTGATATTTTTTGGGACATTAGACGTTTTACAATTAATAGCTCGTAAAATAATTTAAATTTCAATATTAAGTCTACTCCCACACTATCACGGCATATCCCACAAATGGTGCAGCCATCAACAACTGCATGCAATAAACATCTCAACTGTCTTCTCCGTGCTAACAAAAAATGACATTTAAGATGGATGGGAAACCTCATCGCTAAATTTAAGATTTAGAATGTCTTTATTTTACGAGCATCTACCTATTTCAGGACAATCGAAATTTTACAAAAAAGAGAGAGACATATTAAGGTAGAATATTAATTAAATCAATGCGATAATTTTGTTTTTAAAAGAATTTGTTTGCTCTTGACTAATATGTTCCGTACCGTACGATCGCGCTATGATAAAAATAAATAATATTTTTATTACTTAAAAACAGAATACACTTGATACTGTTAACTTTACTACGAACATCGACTAATATTGTCTCACAAATAAACTGTCATAAACGTGAGACGAATGTGCTACTTCGATAAACAGAATATTCGTTTGAGAAATAAATAAAACGATAAGAAATTTCTCGTTTGAAATATAATTAGTTTGATTAATATGTTAAACATTATCCTTAATTATATATGATAATATATTTTATTAAGTAATGCAAAATAAAGTCATTACACTTGACGAAGGTCGCCTTCCTGAGTG
Source organism: Athripsodes cinereus (assembly GCA_947579605.1). NCBI lineage: Eukaryota > Metazoa > Arthropoda > Insecta > Trichoptera > Leptoceridae > Athripsodes > Athripsodes cinereus. Next base: position 17,981,968 of record OX388309.1, read on the forward strand.
TGTAGGCGTATGTGGAGCCTACCTACATCCTACATATATAATAAATATGTTTTCAATATTCTATTGTAAACAATAATATTCAATATTATATAGATAGATATATATTTCTGATCGGTTTCATTAATGTGTGACCCAGAGACACAGAGTCTGGTGGTACCTGCATATATGTATATGTGTACCACAACAAGTGATCTAACTAAATTATACCTATAGATAACACTGAAGGTCGATTATATTATAAGATGATATACATGTGCGGTATCTTATTGAGACACTGCCTCAATTTTTCCACTTAAATTGGTCATTATTTTATATTTATATCTCCCCTTGAAATTCACTGTTCTGGAAATATCAATATATCGTCGGTATACAATGAAAATCCACTAACTCCAATTTTGGGTGAAATGGAGTTAAATATGAAGGTATCGAAAAAAAAACATGTTCTATCTACAGAGAAAATCCACCTCCTCCTATAAGCTACCATTTTTGAACTATGTCCATACCAAGAAATAACTAACTCCAAAATGTGCTGTTTGACAACAAAGAAAAACCACTAAAGTACATTAGTGGATTTTTAGTAGATTCTTTATGAAAAATATTACAATTTCGCTACAGAGAAAATCCACTAAATGCCTTTAGTGGAATGTTGTCCTTCAAATACCATCATCTGGTATAAGTCCAATGTATTATAGCCGAAAAATATGTCTATATAACCTCACCATTTATGAGTCTGCACCACCAAATGCTGCGTATTGCTTTTTGATGGACAGAATTAGATGGGAAACTAAGCAGCTGTGATATAGGAACTTGTTTGCTCCGATACATTAACACTTTACCACTCCATGTCACAGAGGTATAATTTTTTTTCTGATACATGTGGTGGCCAGAGCCGCAATAAAAATGTTGCTGCACTTTTATGGTATATAACATTTGGTGACTCCCTCCCATACCCGGATATCTCAGAAGTCGGGGGACTTCTATCTATCCGCTCTTCTAAGCTAAACTTTTGTCCTCACGGGCGGGCCCTGATGGGCAGCCTGAGAGGGTGGCCGGTCAATACCGCCTCGTGGGAATCTTTTATGCTACATTTACGTCTTCGATGCTCCTCTCAGGAGGATGAAATTCAATCATAAACAATAGATAAATATTTAATGATAAACTAAAATGACCAACAAAAGACCCAAACAAATAACAATTAAGCATAATAACTATCAATAAATATAGTGCCTAATTTAGAGCCAGAGGCCAAAGTAAGGTGTCCAGAGCCTTGTTATTGGGCTTTCATAAGGTGAGACTCGAGAAACGCCGTTACCAGCGTATTGTAGACATTTCCCTCCCAACAGGTATTCCTGTACCCACCCATATTTACTCTCCACCGAGGGAGACAGGACGAAACACAACAAATAACGAATTAGCCTAACAGACCCCGCCGCAATGGGCGACAATCAATCTTAGAGCACTCCTACCTCAGTCGGAGGTAAACCCGGCTAATGCAGGAGATCCCACCGAGAAACCTATGTCTCCACAAATTCCAAAAATGCCCCAACATCCATTACCTCGGGGCGCTCCCGGAGGATATGCTCCGCACTCTGTGCACCCGTCCCACAAACACACCACGGATTCTCCACTAGTCCAAGTTCAAAGAGCTTACCCTTAAGATTGCGTTATGGTATATGGTGCAAACATCACCACATGTTTATACGATTGGACAGATTTTTTTTGGAAAGTGGACATTTGTACATGGACGTAGATTTCATGCACAGCAGCATTGAAAAGGCTAAGAAATTTGAGCCAGTTTATACCACTTAAGACTGGATGTCCATATTTAAAATTACTAGATCAAATAGATAGTGAAACAAAAAAGTTTCACATACGATGTAACAGAATTGAAATTTAGCAATACGCTAGATGTAACACAATTGTCGGTAATAGTGATCCTTCTCTTCCCAAACAAATTAATAAAATGTACACAAGAGTTCTACTAATAAGTGCCACTAAAAAGAAAGATCTCATGGAACTTTGCAAAACTAATGTTATACCCAAAGAATACCATAGCTGGTATAATAATTATTCCAAACTCTTCTTCGGCAATTGATTGTATGCCGAAAGCTGCGGTTGACGATAGTATGAGTAAATGTGAAGAACAACAATATTATTTTTTAATTTTTTTAATAAGACAATCTTCATTTTTAATGTCTAAAGACATGACTGATAGTCCAATTTTATTTTGCATTATTTTTTTTAACATGCCTCAGAAATAACTGCCTTCGTTATTTTATACACAAGTAAACTCTTTGAAATATGTACCCGTTTTCTTACTATCTTGGTCAGAGAAAAACCACTAAATCCATTTTATGGTGACTGAGGTGTTTTAAACTTAAAAATTATTATGATTAAATTAAAATATAATATATTATTCTATAATTCACATTTAGAAAACTGTTGGTTCTTCTATATGTAGTAATTATTTCTTAGAATTTCCCTGTGGTTCAGTTTTTATAGAAGATCAAACTTTATATTTCAATTATCTCTGAATAGACTTTTGTGGAGTTAGTGTATTGTCATTGTAAACCGACGATATTTGGTATGACGGCATATCTTTTTAAATTATTTTAGATGCACACCCCTTCGCTTAAATTGTTCAAACGTAGAAAACTATATTTAATTTGGAAATTTAAAATATTTGTCTCCTGCTAAATATGAACATTGTTTATTAGTCCAATTATGGCTCGCTTTAAAGATAAAAAAATGTTCATTGTAAATATGCTCAAGACGTACGAATACCGATTTAAATTATTTTTTATCAAAATATTTACAATGTCGGGAGTTTAGTATTGCGATGAGGCACGTTGTGTTTTTTATATTTTTTTAACTGTACACGATATGAATTATTGGAATTTTATTATTAATTTAGTTGCTAATGTTGGTCGACTAAAGGATTCTTTAATTTGATTGGATATATTCACTTACGCTACAACAAAACTGCAAGTTTGAATAATATTCGTGCACAAAATTCATAAACGAATATCTTCAGATGTTTGTGTGAGTTACGGGTATATACACGCTCGGGGTACCTGTTTCTGAGCACTGACCAGACCTTCAATCCTTCCAACCGGTCAACACTTACTCAATCCTAGACCCACTTTTTTATCTTTATTCCTAATTCTTATCCTTCTTTAATTCTATACAAAATATTCTCCTTTAAATATCCTCCAAAACTGGTAGGGTCGCAGTGAAACATGCTCTGTTGGAGGGTGGGTATGTATAAAAAAACTGCGTAATGCCCTGGTGCACCCTATACCACCATACTACTTTACATATTACTACCATAATATTAATACTACCATATAATTCCTATCAGTATGGGAAGGGCAATGGTGAATCTCTGGCAGCATAAAACTGGAACCTCGTGCAGATAATGATGATGATGATGATGATGGTGATGATATGACAGAAAATCACTAACACAAACGGTGAAGATTTATGAACACATTCTGTATAAATCTTATTGAAGCTGATCAATCGTTTTGTTGTGTACGTCTTTAATATAAACAATCTGGTTGTTTATTCTTCCTTGTCTTGTTTTTCTGAACTGATTAGAGCATAATATAAAGGTTATTATAAAAATGCAATCCTTAATAGTATTGTTTACTAGTAAATGAATAAGTTTTCCACTTCGGTCAACAACAGTATGTATACATAAATATTGCATATAATATGAGTGTAGTAATTATGTTACAAGGTCTCACGAATGATGTTTGTTTCATATTATTATCATGATTGATTATTGATTGATTAAAGGAGTATTAGATTATTTATTAAATATTATCAAAAAATTAGTTTGTGATAGTTACATAAATATTATTTTATCAATTTCACTTCACGAAGGTAATATTGTATACATGAAGGGACAAGCTTTAATTGCTTTACTAGAAAATTATGACCAAATTAATTTAAACTTAACTCAAGATTACATTTTTCATTTAATAATTATTTATTGTTTCGATGTACAACGGCTATAATGTGCGTATAGCTTATAGAGTTGGCTGGAAGAAATAGCAAATGCGATAAACCCAACTTTTGGTAGCCTCTGTAGAAATTTGGTGTATACTACATATATTTGGATACCAATAAAGTTTTATTTATTTATTTATAATTTATTTATTTAATTTTACATTGTAACAGAAATACCTACACAATTACAATTAAATGCATAGAGAGCAAGTGTATCAAAGTGTTTTATTTCTTATACCCAGATTATGTTTTCAAAGAAAAGTAAAGAATGGACAATAAAAAAGATTGCAAGATATAAATGAAATAAAGATTACTTGCAAGCAAACAATTCAACGATATAAAAAGTAGATAACTAATAGGAAATGTATTAACTAAAAATATTGCATTTCTTGCGTAGTGCCTAAGTAGCAATAATCTTGTTTCACGAGTTTTTATGATTAACCATTAAAAAAAATATTTTTTGTAATAGCAACTATTTTATATCTAAATCGCATAAGAAATCTACGTGTTTCATATATTTTTGTGTTTTATTCTTCCATAAATATTAAATATCTGCAACTAACCATAATATTTTATTTGATAGGATAAAAGCGTGTATTACTAAATGATTCGATTTTATTGTAATGTGTCAATATTATTGAAATAAATTTCATTTAGTATTTGCATATTGAATTGCTTTTGTATAGATATCCCTACAAATTAATAAGAACTGCCATCACCCTGTGACACGACGTATTGTTATGTTTTCGTAAACGGTACATATTATTAAATGTATTACCTATGTTAAAATGTTAAATATAAGAAAGGTCAGTGTTGGCTTATTGAATGCTATGACTTGTACTTCCGTGCAACACTAGTACCTATCTACCATTTGTAGTTAACATATTCCACTAATAATTGTAACTATATGTTATGCTATACCTCTTTCCATCTCTCAGACCAAGGAAGTACATGTCCACACTCCGCAACGTGCAACATTTTCAATGTCACAATGTAATTCAATACAATCATTCCCCATACACACATAGGTACACCTACACACTAGAATTAAGTAATTATTACCTACATTTCATATCGTTTTAGAGCAATCATTATGTTTTGCTGAAAAGTTATTATTATAAATATTTTGCAGAACAGTCTCATCAATTTCATCACGAATGTAAAAATTATTACCACAAAAATTGCAAAATCATGTATGCAATAAATACATGAGTTTAAATAAATAGGTATGTGAAAATACTCTAATGCTCTTTTTCTTTCAGTGATGTTAATAATAATATAAAAATAAACGCTAATAAAAATTACGTTACTTTACCAATCTGGTCTTAATTATGAATTAATTACTTAAAATATTTCATCGTAGATTTTATAAAATTCATAATCTTGTGTACGTGAGAACGCTTATCATAATATCATTATTATTAAGTATTATACTTCCGTTTTTCTAGGGGCAACTGTAGTATTGATACATCACATATTGATCGGAATAACAATAACTTTTTTTCCGAGTTCTTTGCTCCGAGATCACAGTGACATTATAAAACATTACCTTCTTATTTTATGAAAGTAATCTTTATTATAATAATAAATGTTCAAGCTACTACACAATGAATACCTAACAAGGTCAATAAACTATTCGCAATTTATTCGCTTTTCCGCGTATTGGTATAAAGAAGCGGAAGATTTTTTTTTAATTTTATTTCATTATCAATACGCATTCATATCTTTAATAGCCAAGATTTTATAGTCTGTTATAACAATGATATTTGATAATCGAATACGTAAAAATGCCAAAATGATATTAATTTACATAATATAATTATGATACAGTATATCACAGTGTACGATATTTTTACTATTATTCTCACCTCGATTATATTGAGGACAACTTATTTTCACAGATATTTTAATGGTGTTTACATTGTAGAATTACGTAGAAATAAAACCTAACGCTATATTTATCGTCAACCCACTAGATAATAATTATGTAAATGATTTGTTTTGATATTGTTTCACTTATATTTACATTTTTGTGTGAATGATACTAATGTATAAGTATCACGTCATATTATTAAAATTTAGTCGTACAATAACCCCGTACACTTATCGATTAACATGTGTATTTATGTTATTAATAATTTTCTTTAATAATATATGTGTTATAGAAATGTAACAGGTAATAAACGCTTCCAAGGATTTGTCCTTTGTGGTTGGTTATTCTCTTTTATTTAATTTGCAAACGTAAAATCCCACTTACAGGACTGTGTAGCTAGGTACCTACATACGTATGTATGTATTGGTTTACACCTGAGGGCGAGGTCTGTTTGAACCAGATACAGTCCTCGAAATGCTCGCTATGTAATATTATGTATGTATAGTGATTCATAAATCTGTCGGAGGTTACGGTGATAATCAAGACGACTGTATCATTTCATTTCAACAGGAGAAAGTGGATCAAGGTAATATGGTAATATGGTAGTATGGGTAGTATGGTCTCACTGTAATTTTCGGGATGTATGAGTAATTGTGCGAACAATATTTTAATCGACTTTATTATAATAATTATTATTTCATATCAACGAGTTATTTTACTTGAATTGTATTTTGGTAAACAAATAGTCATATTTTACTAGACTTGTAGATAATATTATAATATGTTTTACATGTATGATGTTTGGTTTTTACGAGTTATTCATAGTTTTAATTCAGCACATTTATTTAGTCTAGGTCTTACCTTTTGTTTGTCCAAATTCTGAACCATATGTAGATGTTTTTGTATATTTTTTTACTGTAACAATATTATTCACTTCATTGTATGAATCATTTTCTTTAAACTCGTTACGTTACGTCTATAGGTAGGTACATTCTACCAATGTTGTGATAAAATACAATGCCTCATGATTGATGGGCGTTGTGCGACATTTTTGCACAAAAGGTTTTCTTAGAAACTCACACACGGGATTTAAACATAGTCAAGGCGTAAAAATAGTCATACATTAAGATAAACGATACATATATACGTAGGTAGGTTATTAATATGTAAGGTTGTTTAATTATATTGCTCATTATTTTATAAATCTCTAATTTTATATTTTACTCAACATTTTTTTACCTTCAGGATGTAATTCGATATATGAGTTAAATATATTGTATAACTAGGGAGTAAGGAAGTGAATAGCTATTACCTATGCTATAATATAGTATAGGTAATATATATTATATATGTAATATATATTATATATGTATAAATGAGTTCGTCGGTAGCCTGGAACTTCGGCCTCATGCACATGCGGTTCGATTCCAGATGCCGGCAAACTCCCCTTTCACTACACAAGTGCTTAGCTTACTGTGAAAAGTTTAAAAAGTTGAGTTTGGGTTTATGTCAAATTCCCAAATACCTACATATTTAAAAAAAAAAAGTTAATTAGGTATCAATGTATCAAACTGCATCAACCTAAAGTAAGTTAATCGATATTTAGTATTGAAATAACATTGATTTTTTTTCTTTTTTGGTTGTGGAAGTATTACCGAGGATTGATTAGCTTTAAAAGCATATTTTTTTTGGTTGAATTATGACATTTTTCCACTTTTGTGGCATAATACATAAGTTTATATCTCCATCCGTATAATTTGCACAATAAATGGTTACACCCTCTTTTGATTGAAAATATTTAACTGCATAATTCAGTAGTATTTTATAGTATGCAAATATATTTCAATTTCGTTAGACATGTAAAATATCTATAGTTTATAAACATAATTTATCAAAACATTATATTTTATTAAAGTAATCGACAGGTACTGAATCAGATTACTTCTAAAACTAATAATAATATTACAGTTTGTTATGAATCTTAAACCCTAATTTACTTATAATATGTCGTGTGATTATCGTGTTTTTTTTTGTAATTTGTTTTTCTTCGTACTGCTAAACATTTGTTACCACTATTGTGTGTTTATTTTTATACATTATTATTATTCATTATTTTAATGGCAGCATTTTGTATATTGTGCACTAATATTCTGACTGACTGACCTGTCAAGTTCACCTAGATGAATTCACAGAAATTATTGTGTTAAATTAAGTGAGACATTTTTTAGATGCACTTTATTTCTGACTAAACATGCATAATATGTTGAAACAATACCTAGGTGCACATTTCAAATTGCAGTTTATGGTTGCAGTAGTAATACAGAAGGCTTCCGACATACTCATATTTGCTATTTTTATTTTTCTATCTACAGGAATATGTTTTTTTTTAAAAAGATATATCTGGGTTTGGTTACAAACCCAAATACAACCTTATACACCTTTCACACTAAGCTAAAAGCTTGTGTCGTGAAAGGGGAGTTTGCCGACTCCTGGGATCGAACCACGGACCCCTTGATCACGAGACCGAGACTCTACCTCCAGGCTACCGACGAACTCGGTATATAACGACTTCACGTTAAACTTCTTTCACATATTAATAATAATAATAAATCTTTATTGACAGAACATAAGCAATAATAAGAACGAAAAAAAATACGTAAATATACAGAACTAGCAGGAGAAATAAAAATATTTGGCTTTCTAGATCCGTTTATATAATACCTTAACTCAATAATTAATACATAAATAATTTACAAAATGAGATATACTGGTTAATTTGTACATAAAAATTCAAAAATCTACCATAATAAACACTTGTAATATTGTAAGAAAGTTTCTGAACACAGATATTTCAGGCACAATGCTGGTATTTTGAACCCGCGTTTTGAGCCTAATCCTTTGATATCCTGTATATTTTTTTTTTGTAATGAGGGGAAATCCTTCATGGACACCTAAATAGGTAGTGCTGGACTCCTACCGGCTAAAACCCCTCATTCTTCTTTACAGCCCCGGTTCCCACCTTGCGGTCTACCCGGGGGTGCAATTTATCTTAGGGTTGCTCCCTCTCCTTGATAAAAATTATCTTGTCCATAAATTTTCAGCCGCATCCCACACCTCCGGCGACTCAATCATGCGATCCGCTAGATTGTTTACGTCAAGGCCGGAACCGAAGTGAGCAGCTAGCTCCATTCTCTCCTGGTCCCATCTACTGCATATAAAAAGGGTGTGCTCGGCATCGTCTGCTTCCGAAGAGCAGTATTTACAACCTCCCGTCGGGACCTTTTGTATTTTATAGAGGTATGTGCCAAAGACTCCGTGTCCGGAGAAACACTGTGTCATTCGGAAACTGACGGATCCATGCGCCCTGTTAACCCATTTGCCTATATCCTTTATTAATTTATGGGTCCATCTTCCCTTTGTGGAGGCATTCCATTCTTCCTGCCATCTTTGGATTGTAGCTTCTCGTTCTCTACATTTGAGTTCTTCATTGATCGGCGGTTCCAATACAAAGAGGCGTCCGCGCTCCTCTGCCAGCAGGTTTGCTGGGATGATTCCTGCTATCACCAATGCGGCCTCCGTTGAGACAGTCCTGTAGGCACAACAGACTCGCAAAGTCATCAATCTTTGTCCTCTTCTTAGCGTCTCCTCTATGTATTCTTTTGTGAGCGCATTCTGCCATATTGGTGCGGCATACATTATGATAGAATGTGTTGCCATGGCTAATGTCTTTCTTTTAGCCTGTTTTGGGCCCTTTGTATTTGACATCACCCCATATAGTGCTCTTGCTAGTTTTTGGGCTTTATCTATGCCCCATTTGATGTGACTCTTGAAAATCAACTTGTGCTCCAGAACCACTCCCAGGTATTTGACTTCCTTAACAGGCTTAATCTCAGTATTTTCCACTTGAAACATGATATCTTTCATGCTCTTGTCACCATATAGAATGACTGCTTCAGTTTTTTGTGGAGCAATTTCTAATCTGTGACTTTTCATCCACAGGCAGACCTCTATTAGGGCGGCGTATACTGTATATCTGGATAGGTGAATTTTTCCCGGCATTAGACTGTTAAGTTTTTGTGTGACCATGACTGGTCATATGGAGACTTTTCTGGTTCTATAATGCTGAGAAGTGTGGATGGCATTTCTGCCGCCGCGTAAAAACTAGTTTTAAAAAAATCAATTTAGTCTTAAGATAGTTTGTTTTAATTTAGGCAAACAACTAGTACGTAGTAAATACGTAACTGTAAGTTAATTTCAAGTTCTTGTGTAAAACAATAGAGTCGGTGGACATTAACGGTTGTATTTAATTTTGAGAAGGATTTCGTCGGGGAAAACCCTTCAGGCGAACCTTGAGCCCTTCCTTGAGAAGAATTCGCATGAAGAGTATGGATGACATAGGAATTGACATTCCTGCAACATCCATGGGTGAGGGAGGTTGCAACCCTTAATGTGTGACAGAACATAATAACATATTTGTACAAACTACACAAAATAAATAAAAATAATGTTCTGTCAAATGACGGACTTATTGCAGAGCAACATCTTCCAGCCAACCATATAAAAATATGTCTCAAGTTCTTTTTATCTGAACTGTTCTTAAGTTAGAATTTGTGTAATAAAATGAATAACAATTTTTCCCTAAATATTTGCTAACTTATTTCGTAATATTATTCATTACTGAAAAATGATATATCAAAATATAAACTTATTCTGTGTAGATAATAGATGGATAGGCATTTATTTGTTTTTATTTAGTCATGTTGTTAGTGGCCTCTTTTTTCATTATTATTATTATTGCATAACCTTTGAAACAAAATTCAATTGCGAATTTCCTCCAGTTATACTATCCACTGATACATAACCGATGCGCTACATCGACCATTATTGGGAAATTATTGGTTTCACTCTGGTATTAACTGTCAGTAGCGCATGTAGGTACGTTGTGTATAGATATCGATTGTTTTATTTAATATTAATTATAATTGTTACCTAATCACTCATAAGTAGGTTCACCTGCGTATGACCATGTCCGACATTTTCATAATACGAAAAGTCTAAACAATCAACACAGCCTTTACATAGATACGAAATAAAGCTAATGACTTAGATGCTCAACATTTAATCTTTTCTTAATGTCATATTGTATTGACAATTTGATTACGTAAGTATATTTATTCAGTCTCTGTAATGAGAGAGAATAAGATTAATGGGATTATAAACAATCTAAATACAAGAATTAAACAATTAAAGCATCAACCCTATTTAATGGCAATATTAAAACTATTAAATTGATAGAAGGAAAGTGGCCGATGCTAGTGCGAACGGAGCACTTCGACCCATTGTCAGCAATGGCAATGAGACGAATATGGCAAAAATGTTTTGCATATTCTGCACAATACCATTCTGGTACCTTGGTTTACGTATGAAAGCGAAACATGGACGTGTTTGAAGAAGGACGAAGGTGGAATAAATGCGGTGGAGATGCGATCTGTGAGAAGAATTATCGGTTAAAGAGTGAAGAATTGGGATATTAAAAAAGTGAGCGGATGTAACATAAGTATTTGGGATAGAATGAGTAAAAATAAGTTGCGATGGTTTGAACATGAGGAGTGAATGAATAAGGAAAGGATGACAAAGGGAATATGCTTGTCTGATAGAAGATGTGTGAGGAAACGCGGGTGTCCGAGAACTATGTGGCTTGATCACGTGAATCAAATGCTCAAGGACGGCTGTGTGTAAGGTGATGCAATCGACGTGCATCCATGAGAAAGAAATGTGTAAAGGGTAGATCTATATGGCGTTCTGTTTTCTCTGCCTTCCCCACTTGGGACACAACGTGAGGTTTTAGCATAGTATAAAACTATTATGTCTCATAGTTTTTTCCAGTTCTTGTAAATTATAATAATACCTAACAAATTAAATCAAATAACCGCGCCCATTATGGAAATAATTTGAGCTAGTGTCACATGTAACAACATCATGTAAAATAACTTGCTGGGGTAAACTTTATACAATAGGTACCAAGATAATATCACGTGGTATAGGTACCTACTAACACTATCTATAGCCGACGCGACGTAAAGAGCGAGGAAGCGTTTAATTTATAATCGACATCTCGTTAAGACATGCAGCGAATAATTAATATCAAATAGTCCCATGAACTAAAAATAAATACTCGTTGTACCTATTAAATACTTCAAGATTATAATAATAAACCGCTAGTTGATTGAAACGCCGATAATAAACCAATTAACAAAATGCATTCAATTGTTCCGTAGGAGAGCATCCATGATGTCCCCACGTCAGCTGATGAGGAACTCCAATATGACGCAGAAATGGCAGAGACGTGAAATTTCCAACTTTGAATATCTCATGTTCCTCAACACCATAGCTGGTAAGTACTTTCGATTGTATTAATTATTAAGTCAAAAATAATTGTCATTTTATTAACTGATAGATGTATGAATGCCTCTTATTTTATTCAGTCGAAATCACAGAATAAAATTAATCTCTGTATATTTAGAGCAGTGGTTCTTAACCTGGGTTCGATCGAACCCCAGGGGTTCGGTGAGTCAGTCTTGGGGGTTCGGTGAAAATCATTTTAAAGGCAAGATAGTTTTGCGAGTTGGAAAAAAAATGCTCCGATAATTCCTTCAAACCGCCATCACAAGTTTGAAAATCATGTTTTGATTTAACAATTAAAATGTCTTGGGGGTTCGGTGAAAATCATTTTAAAGGCAAGATAGTTTTGCGAGTTGGAAAAAAAATGCTCCGATAATTCCTTCAAACCGCCATCACAAGTTTGAAAATCATGTTTTGATTTAACGATTAAAATTTAATATTTTGACTTTTTGTTTATTTTTTCATTTTGTACACCTATATATATAAATATATACCATGTTTTGAATTTGTAAAAATCTAATTTTATTTTTCAAATTAGGAGGGGTTCGGTGAATGCATATGTAACTGGTGGGGTTCGGTACCCCCAAAAAGGTTAAGAACCACTGATTTAGAGTATTTAATTATCTTTACATTTCCATCCCGGTTTGGTTTTGGATTCGAAATTTCAAACCACGTTTTTTTTTAAAATTCATCCGTTTGATGGGAATTGATTTTATGGAAATATTTATATTTAATGATTTAAAAGCATACAATTTGTTAAAGTATTGTCTACTCATCTTATTGTTTTCCAATCTTTATCTTTAATTGACCCTAACCATATTATGATGATTCATATACCTACAGTTTCTACTGCTTTAGTATGAAATAACCATAACCGTATGTATTATTCAGATCAGATTATTATAATTATACCTACAGTATTACATTTTGTTCCAACATTATAAGGTGAATTACTGTCAACGGTTCGGTAGGACACAAGTGTGTCTATGTATGTACGTAATTTTCACGTGTAGAGCATTCAATATAGTTAACGTATATACCTACTTAATTTATTATACTATTGTTTATAATAATTTACATTAGATGATAGATATGTAACCATAATACTGCAGAATATATTGTAGGTTTGTAATAAAACTGCAATTACTCATGACTTTTCCTTTCCTCGTGCCATTGTGAAAAGTAGTTTCAGATAGTTGATTTGTGTTTTGCTTTTCAAGTCTGGCATAAGACACTTAATCTATACAAACATCGTCATATTCCGTGACGTATTATCTAGTCTTAGTGACAGCGACCATATGTAATGAATTGTTCATAATATTTTACATTGGATAAGGAGATGTGTTCATCATACGCTACATACATACATATAGACAAGTTTTACAGAAGTAGCTCAATATGTTACGTAAATAATACCTTGTGGAATTTTTGCCTTTTTCATATTTTATAAGTAGGTACTTAAACAATGAGTTTTTTTTACTTTATTTGTATGTATCTAATCACATGGTGTCCCATGGCGTAGGTACGCCGAAAACGAGTGCGATTATTAAAATCAACTAACTGAAAGTTTATTATTCAAGCACTTTAAAATTTGTACTTTAGAAATGTCTCACAAATGTTACATAGTTAATCCTTGTATAATAAATGAAAATATTTTTGATAATTACCTGATTATTTGATGATTAAATTGACTCGATTTCTAGTTTTGACTTGACATTGACCTTATTTGTAACCGAAACTCTGTTATACAAAATAATTATTCGATTGGATTAGTAAATATTGAAATATTCTAACCTTGGTGTCGCTACGGTAATTAGACTAACTTTGAATGTCGCGAGATGTTAGCTTCGGTTCCTGTATAGATTATAAATATTTTCATGCGCTTTCATAGTTATGTCATTAAGGGCCCCGTTTAGCAAAAACGGTAAAATATTTAATTTTCAACAAATTTGATAGAAAAACTGCCAAAACTTGTTGACCATTGCTAACATATTGATTTGATAAAATAAAAAAACAAATATTTATTACCAATATTAGTTACTAATAAATAAATAAATCGCAGACTGACAAGATTTATTTAGGTAGGTACTCTTTGTTATATCAAAATACAGATTATTTTTATTTATTTTATTTATTTATTTTATTCTTCACTGTACATTGGTTACAATATCACATAATGAAATAGTGGCATAAAAATAACAATTATAGATTCAATGTACAGAGGGCGAGTTTATCGCTAAAATGCGATGTCTTCCAACTAACAATTATTTGTAAAAAAAATTTTTTATTCATCCTATCAAGCATATAAATACTATAGATTTTGGCAAACTTTTTTTAGTATACAAAAAATCGAGTTCATGTGTTGTTTTTTGGTTTCAAAATAGAAATTTTATCAAAAAAAATATTTTTTAAATCGGTCAATATCCATGAAAAAAAGAAAAAAAAAAGATTTTTTTGTTCTATTATTGTAATGGCTATCTAAGTATTCGTAATATTAAAAAAATTATATGAAAATTTTTAGGATTTACATGTACCAAACACACCCCCGAATTCGATTTTTAAAAATATGTTTTTTTATAAACGAATGTTATGAAGCTAAAATCATTTTTTTTTTAAAGTTAAAGATTGATATTGGTAATGAATATTTATTTTCATATTTTATCGAATCAAAATATTCGTATGGTGTACAAGTTTTGAGAGTTTGTGTACCAAACTTGTTGAAAATTAAGTGTTTTATCGTTTTTGCTAAAGGGGCCCTTTAAGTGTTTTGCGTTACAATATTCAGCTTTATTGAATCAATTTGCCTAAGTTTGTATTCTCGTGTTCTCTTTATTGTACATAATTACATCCTGTATTCCGTGTAGATATTGTTTTTCAATTTCATTTCAAGGGTTGCTTCCCGTCCTGATAGTAAATGTGAGTAAATTTCTTCACAGCAATTGATTTGCTAGTAAAATAATGCACATTAACATAGAGGTAATATACTTATTTAACGATTACGTATCTATCAACGTGCATTATATGTATAATGGTGAAAATAAGCAGCGTGATTAATTGGTTTTTTCAAGTATCGAAATAAAGAATTCGATAAAAGATATTTCATATTGTTCTGAATTGATAATTGTTACCGAATTGGATTCAATTTTTTAATATTATTCACATATTTAATATTGAGACGTATTTCACTGAAATGCCATTACATAACGCTAAATAATGTTATTAGCTGTAATAACTGTGTAATTGATTGTATTCTCCGTAACTAAGTAGTTATTGTTAAATCACTACAATTATTAATATGATTAGAAATGTTGTATTAGATAATAAATAATAATTTATGCTAGTCGTGTTAATCGGTCTGTACCGGCATCGTAATAACAAGCTATTTTCAATACTCTTCTTCATAAACCACGTAAACTTATTCATAATAAATTCATACCCACCTATGTGTATGCTGGGAATAATGTTGATAATACTATACATTTCAATAACTTTAGGATGTTGTGAACAAGCTCGTGCTGGTAATTCCATCAACTCTTGTATATTTAATACCGAAGTTGATTTATTATGTCAGTTTTCAGTAAATAATTGCATTTTTAATTACTACACATACAAACGTGTATTTATATAATCTTTAGTTATTTATATTCATAGCATCACTGCATCTTCCACAAGTGGGTAATCAATACACAGAGCGTAAGGGATTTACAAATACAATAAGATCATAAGCATACAAGCTGTCTTCTCTGTGCCTACAAAAGTAAGGCTTTCAGAATACATGGCATACTTCATCTTTACCAAGATTTGAAAAATTATTTAGTTATTTTTTGTAGGTATCTAATATGTAAACGTAGGTACTATCAGAAATAATTTCAATTAATTCACTTATGTATTGTTATTGTACTATTGAACTTTAAAAGTGTGACAAATGAAACAAACTTACCTTTATCAAGGTTCACTTTAAATTAATCACACTACCCAATTAAGATTTGAATCAACATTTAAAATGTAAGTTGTCACGTATTAGAATTAATTTGTTCTGAAAAAACTGGCGGAACTAAAGATTAATGATTTGTGTGCACTTATCTTTCGACCATTGTTCGCGGCTTTATTACTCGATACAACTGCAGTCCACCGTAGAGCATTTGGTTAGAAAGTCTTCTCCGTCCTCCCCCAACCCACTGAAGACATAGGGCCGGAGTCTACTGAAAATGGTGGATCAGCAAAGTTTCTCATAAATGCAAAAAAAAAATGTTTATTCAATGTTGGAGAATAGTAATGTACGTGTATTAGAATGATTTGACAAAGACAAATGTTTATTCAATGGGATAAATTATTATAGTCAATTTTATAGGGCCTTCTTTTATTTTAATATTTTAATTATAATTCGTAATAGTTATGAATTTTCTTACATGTTTTCTAAAGAAATGTATTCGAAACATAACATATCTAATAGTTTTTATAAAATTACAACCGATCCTGTAATGTAAATAATATTGAAGAAGACAATTGAAAACTTCAAAGTGACTTTATGGGCCCTTATTGCCTTAAATTGGTTTAATATAAAGCATAAATGAGATTTTTAAATGGAATCGATGGTGTGTTGATGGCTGAAGACGGCCCTGGCTAATTATTTAGGGTTATGACAAAAGTTGATATGCACAATAACGGAATTTAGACATAGGTACTAATATTATTATGTTCCTACCTGCTGGAATTCTGTACGTGAACATACAAAATGTTTAGTCACTTGTGTTGTAAGAAACACTTCGATACACAGACTAGGCCCATCAAAAGTTAATTTTGAAAACCGATAAATACCGATATTAATTTTAACTAGCTTTGCAAACCTAGCCTTTCTCTCTCTGTAGTCATTTCTTCTAATCATGGGGTTCGTAATCTTCGGATAGCCTCTCATGGACAAGCCTAGTCCATCCTTTTCTTTTCTTGAGCAGATAAAACGCATTGTAAATTTGGGTTAGTTGTAAGAAATGGCAACTATACACTAAACTTCCCCTCTGGTTATTGTTTGTATTCAATGTGAATGTATTTCTATGTTAAATTGCATGTAGGGATTGCAATCCCGCACCGTTTTCAATCCCGCGGGATTTCTGCTGGATTGACTCCAATCCAGCGGGATCCCGCGGGATCCCGCTGGATTATTAAAAATTGCAAAAAATAACAACATCTTACTGTACATAATTGAATATAACATAAATAACTATACTATCATATATGAATTTGACATAACTAACTATAGGTACTATTAGTCTTTAATTTTTCTTACTAATTCATTGTCTAATCAATCAAGTGTTATGGAACAAATTTTAAAATATCAAATGAAAAGTCACTTCTCTTTTTAGAAAAATGATTTAAAAAAATAGCATTAATGGTGTTATCTTCCAAGATACTTCTTAAGGAACTACATATGTAGCCAGCGACCGAAAAGGCTCTTTCTGCCCCCACACTAATTGTTGGTTAGATACTTGTATTGATAAAGTCGTGCAACAAATTCAAATACTTTTCTTTAACTCCATCACTTTTAAATGCTGCCATTTCTTTTTTCAATATTTTTTCGAAGCATTTCTCTTGTCCAGTTTTTGTCTGTTTAGTGTAATCTTCATTGTCTTGCTGCATTTCTTATTCCATTTGTAAAGTTAAATTGTTTTCCACATTCAGAGACTGTTGACAATTATCTGCAATTACATCACCTACAACTACAAATTCTACATTTTGAGCGTCTTCTATAATGACTCGATGTAACATGTTTTTCATTTCTTGCCGCAACTTATTCTTTTTCGGCATTAAAAATATTGAATTGCACGTTTTCAACTCTTAGTCATATTTTTTGGATGCGGAAAATAAATCAACATAGCTGTAATTTCACTGCATCTTTCTTTCGTATAGTACATCGCTTAATACTGTGTCTAGCTTCTCTAAAATAAATCAACATAGCTGTAATTTCACTGCATCTTTCTTTCGTATAGTACATCGCTTAATACTGTGTCTAGCTTCTCTAAAATAAATCAACATAGCTGTAATTTCACTGCATCTTTCTTTCGTATAGTACATCGCTTAATACTGTGTCTAGCTTCTCTAAAATAAATCAACATAGCTGTAATTTCACTGCATCTTTCTTTCGTATAGTACATCGCTTAATACTGTGTCTAGCTTCTCTAAAATAAATCAACATAGCTGTAATTTCACTGCATCTTTCTTTCGTATAGTACATCGCTTAATACTGTGTCTAGCTTCTCTAAAATAAATCAACATAGCTGTAATTTCACTGCATCTTTCTTTCGTATAGTACATCGCTTAATACTGTGTCTAGCTTCTCTAAAATAAATCAACATAGCTGTAATTTCACTGCATCTTTCTTTCGTATAGTACATCGCTTAATACTGTGTCTAGCTTCTCTAAAATAAATCAACATAGCTGTAATTTCACTGCATCTTTCTTTCGTATAGTACATCGCTTAATACTGTGTCTAGCTTCTCTAAAATAAATCAACATAGCTGTAATTTCACTGCATCTTTCTTTCGTATAGTACATCGCTTAATACTGTGTCTAGCTTCTCTAAAATAAATCGAAATGTTATATCTGCCGTTATTAGTGTAGACTCTCTTCTGCATAATACTTTACGACCAATTTAAAGGGATGCAAGCTGTCAATCACGTTTTTGATTTTGTGCGTAAATTTTATGTCAGATGCTATGTCGATGAGAGCCTTCTCAATGCAAACTTTGGGACTAAAATCTTTCTAACATATCAAGCAAGCTGTTTTAGTGAGTGCAGCAATCTAGGATTAAGCATAATTCTTTTCCTGTTTCTTCTTTAAGTATTTTTGCAAATATGTATCACCTTTAGTTGGCAACTTTTGGAAAATCTTCAGTTTGCGGATTCGCACATGCGGATCCGCAAGCATTTGCGGGATCCCGTAAACCCTAAAATTACGCGGATCCCGCTGGATTGCGGGATCCCACTTTGCTGGATTGCAATCCCTAATTGCATGTAATCATTGTAGAGTAAATTGATTTGATCGGTCCAACACATAGCTATATTTTGCCTCTTTATTTCTATTTCAAATTACTGAATTAAGGTGTAAGAGAATAAAATTCACGATGTTAATTGGAAGAAAAATAGTCAAATTACTATACTATACTATAATCAAATTCAGGAGTATTATAAAAGTCAAAACCGGTTTTCTATTTGACCAATATCTGGAATATGTTTATGTTTGGTTAGTGTTACCAACTATTAAGATTTTTAATAAAACAGCTGATATAATATGAAACCAATAACTAGCAATGAATTCCTACTGAAACAGAACATAGATAGTTATCATCTTGAAGGTATGATACAAAAGATTTTATCAAGTTAACTATCATCCTCTTGCCGTAATATATATTGTTATACACTTTCTGATTTTCAATAAACGGAGTGTATCTGGCAATCGCCGCACAAATATTGTGACGTACAATAATATATATATATAGGTATATATAATAAGCATCACATAAATTGCATATTACTTCTCCATTGTTTTACTTATCTCGTATATTTTAATGGCAGTTATTGTGACATAAAATACCTACAACTTAATATCACCACTTATTCACGTTGGCTGGGTTAGGTACTAATATATGAATTGCTAAAAAAACTCTGAAATTTTAAATAATTTGTTTTAAGATTGTGTGTGCGCGAGGGTAAAAAAACTGTCTGATGTAATTTTAAATATTTCATGTTTTATCTGTATTTTATTTTTATAAAAATTTTGTGAAGTTCGTTGTTATAATTGTTTTTTACAATCAGGAGACTTCCTTTGACTTATATTTAATGAAACTAAAGTTATGTAAATTAATTAAGTTATTTAAATTATGTGAAAATACTTAAATTACTTTATGTTGATACTAAAGTTGGAAAAAACATGAAATATTGAAAGATAAATTATTATATTTTTTTTAATAACCTTCACCATTTATGATTTTACGGTCTCGAGTATATTATTAATTAATAGTTAGGTACATCTTAATAAAATTTATATAATAAATTGATTTTATTACGTTGAAGATAAGTATGTTAAGCAGTGCAATGCTCAATTTGACATAGCTGTGAAGAAAATGTTAAACTTTTCGTCAAGATATATTAATTGAATGTATTTCAAAAGTATCGAGAATGTTCGTCGGGAAGCGACAATAATATAATTTTTAGTGCTCTATAATGATACCTATAATGCACCGTATGTGTTTGTAGCAAATATAATAGATGATCATCTTGAGACGAGTAGATTCTGTTTCGATAATGTCGTGTCAGCTGAAATAATTACAGGTTTTATTGTTTGATGATAATCATATGTTACATCGAGTAGGAGATATACCGCGTCGTGGAAATCTTTTTCCTGTCGCATAGAATGTCAAACGATTGCATAATAAAAATACAATCTTATTTATAGATTCATAACATAAAAGTCAATCTAATCATTTACCTATCTACTTAAAATCAAAAGGTCATTTGATTCTGTGTTAACAAGTGACACTATTTACTAAACTTTGGGATGTCCTGTACGGGACAATATTTGAATTATTATTAATTAAAAACACTGTATATACCACTAGAACAATTTTATTTAAAAAATTAAAACATTTTCAGTTGTCTAATGCAACACGTATATATATGTGTTATCTTTACTGAAGATGGTTGCATTAGACAACTGAAAACGTTTTAATTTTTAAAAACAAGCATTTATAATCGAAAATGGATTTATTGATTTGGAAAATATTCTCCATGATGATCAATCCACTTTTGCGTGCGTTTGAACCCATTTTTGAGGCACTTTTTCCAGTTCGATTGAGGTACCTCCAGAACACGTGATTTGAACGCATCAACTGCTTCTTCAGGCGTCAAAAAACATTGACCTCACAATTTATTTTTGATCTGCGCGAATAAGAAGAAACATTGAGTGCCAAATCAAGATTGTGCAGCGGATAACCCATCAATTCGATGTTTTAAATGCTCAAAAATGAACTTGTTTGAGCTGATGTGTGAGAGCTTACATTATCGTGGTGGAGAATGATTCGTCTTCTGCAATTGGTTTCCATTATTTTTCCGAACACTTCTGGCAAACAAATGGTGGTTTATCATTCAGAATCAACCGTTCTACGTTGCTCTAATGGAATGGTAGCGATATGTCCAGTTATTCCGAAAAAACAGGCGACCTTTTGCTTCAAAGTGCTTCGTGCGCGAACAACTTTTGTTGGATTTTACTCATCTTGAAAGACCCATACATGCAATTGTTGTTTAGTTTCGGGTTCATATGCAAAGATCTATGATTCGTCGTCTATTACAATCTTATAAACGTCTTATGAAGCACCATGATTGATTTTTTTTATCATTTGTTGGCAAAAATCGACACGAGCCTTTTTTTGAACGATTGCCAAACTATGCGGTATCCAACGCGAAAAAATCTTTTTGACAGCCAAACTTTCATGAAATATTAAATGTATGCGAGTGGAACTAATGCTCAGGCATACCTCAATCTCATGGTATGTCACATAACGATCTTGCAAAATCAGTTCACGCACAGCATTGATGTTTTCTGGCGCAACAGCCGATTTTGGACGACCTTCACGAAATTCGTCCTGCAACGAAGTCTGACCAAGACTGAATTCAGAAAACTAGCGAAACATGGTGGCTCGAGATGGTGCTTCACCATCAAAAGTTGCAACAAGTTGATCGGCACACCATTGTTGGATTAATCCACGTCGAAAGTCATAGAAAATTATCCCACGAAAAGATTCACGATTTAATTCCATTTTTTTAAGGAAGTAAATTTTTAAAGTATGTGTAAACAATAGAAATATCACTCATATGACAAAAGGTTCTGAGTATGTTTACCATCAAATATTTCAAACTTTACGATGACAAAGTCAGATTTGACATATTTGCAATGGTTTTGCCGTATCTCAAAACTTAAGTAGCAACCCTCGTACAGTGTTTTTAGTTAATAATAATTTAAAATGGATTACCACAAAGTTACACTTGAAAATATCGAATACAATATTTGAGTTTATTTGAGTTTTCTGTCTTAACTGCAAGGACGTCTTATCTTCGATAGAAATTTGTTGTAATTTCTGTATCAAAATAACGGAAAAAACTTATCAGTCAATGTTTTTTTTTTGTAGAAATGAAGGTGTTTATTCTGATTATTGAAGTTCTGTCGACCTACTAATGTGATTGTCCCGTGGAATCTTCCGACAGTCTTATATTTCCGTAGTTGTAATGCGTCCTTACAGCCAACTCACATTTCACATAGGTATATTGGTTTATTGACCTACATGGACTTGACTATTTTACACGCTCAATTATTGAATGTCGCGCATTGCAAGTCGGTTATTTGTTGCGTTTTCAGTCCAATCTCATAATAGTTATAAAAAAGTACCATTAGAGTCTCTTCTTTTATTAGTTATTTCCTTTAAACAATTGTCTATGTCATTAATGTAACTACTCGGACCTAATCGTAGGAAACATTCTGAAATATTTAACAATAATAATATTTATTATATCATCATTATTATGTAACTTATAATATTGATTGATTCGTAACTGTTCACAGCACACGAAAATTGTAAGTTATTACTTCTCACGTCTCATTTCATTACTTATATTTATCAACGAATTGTTATAGACGTGTTTTTAACTATTGCTAATAAAATATTATACAATATATGTAATTTTAATAAATAAAATATAAAAATATATTATTGAGCACTGTTTAATCTCCACTATGTTAGGTTAAATACCGAACGTTTTCGCCTATACTTGTAGGCATCTTCAGGGAAACTAGTACTAAACTAGTACTAAACGAAACAGGGAAACAAGTTTCCCTGAAGATGCCTACAAGTATAGACGAAAACGTTCGGTATTTTAACCTAACATAGTGGAGATTAAACAGTGCTCAATAATATATTTTTATATTTTATTTATTAAAATTAAAAATGGATTTCCACAGCGTAAACACAAAAACTCTTGAATTACAATATATGTATTTTTTTCATTTTGTAATACTAGGAATCTGTGTAGGTATTATAATATTATCAGGTAATTTACGAATTGTAAATTGTATGTTATCGCTGTATACAACAGGTTTGTAATAATTTCTTATTTTTCTTTTTATTTATCATTTCTGTTCTTCATTAGCTACTTAGCTTGAATAGAACAATGACAAGATACAAAATAAAATTGCATTGAAAAGATTGTATGTGTAATATTTTTATATAACATTTGATTGTCTAATAGATACTTAAATTATCGATAGAATCTTAGGTCGATATAGGACGTTCCCTGGTTAAAATCAGCTCTGTAACTAATTACAATAACAATGTTTTATCATACAAAACTTCATTGAGCCAGGGATGTTTTTTCAAGGATATATTATTTTACCTCTTAATTATATTATATTGTTGCATAATTACAACATTCCCGTATTGAAGTGTTTAGTAGGTATGTTATTTCCCCCCCTAATTATTTATCGTATCATAAATGGCTAGGTCGCGAACTGTCATTCATTTTGTTAACCCCCCAACTAAATGTTTATGTCACTCGTTTGATAATATATATCCGAATAGAAACAATGTCATATTAATACGCGCCTTACTGTTACTCGTATGGAGTTTTTTTTGTCCTAATCTGGCGCCATGGTGTTCCTCCATGCAACATAATTACATGAAATATCTAACATATTATCTATATATAGAACACTTATGAGTTCTATATTCAAAAGGTTCTAGCTGCACTGGCTAAAAGTAAAATTATTTTTGTATCTTTAAAGATACAATTGAAGCAACTTCCTAAATATTTACATGGTAATCTAAAACGTCGTGATATATCCCGCACAAATAGAGTAATCTGCTAAGCTCATTTGACATGTTGAACAAACATATAGGAAATTATTTTTTGAAACAAAAAAGTAATAACATTTCATTAATCAAAAAAATCATGAGCTATTGGTGAACTTGTAGGTATCCTGGAGGCAGTACCTACCTTCCAACTAACTAAGTTACCAAGAATAATCCTAATTATTACTTCTTTACTTTATGTACTCTGATTGATTACATGCAATACATACACATTATAAATATGATCAATACAGCAGAATAAAGCCCACTTGAAAATTAGGTTTTTCTATTTGTGATTTTACTAGTAGATACAATTGGTACAATTTTTTATATTGGCACGGAGAAGACAGCTTGCATGTTTTATATGCAGCTGGTCTGCTGGCTACCCCACTTGT
This sequence comes from Athripsodes cinereus, assembly GCA_947579605.1. Classification (NCBI taxonomy): domain Eukaryota; kingdom Metazoa; phylum Arthropoda; class Insecta; order Trichoptera; family Leptoceridae; genus Athripsodes; species Athripsodes cinereus. The sequence continues at coordinate 18,006,542 of OX388309.1, forward strand.
GGGATATGCCGTGATGGTATAGTAGTAGTAGTAGTAGTAGATACAATTGGTTGAAATTACAAAATCACTCCACGTGTATTTTCGTGTTAACAGATATCTGTTCTGTTACAATGTAAATAGGTAGGTATATACCTACTGTATAATATGTGTATTATAATCCATTATCTTCATCACGTTTTTCAATGTAAAGTAAAGTTGTTACCAAGGAATTTGCTACTTTTGTTACTTAATTCATTGTCAATCTATTTTTCGTTTCATTTCGCGTTAGCTATTTATTTTCAAATGTAAATACATGCGTGCCCATTTAAACTTACGTAGTTACTTTCTTGTGTTACTACAAAATAGTACGTACAAAGAAACATTATTACTTATTATTATTCATAATAATATCAGTACGCCGCGCTGGAGAGAAACTGTACATACCTACACTATCTCAATAGGCGCCATTTTTCAGTATGATAGTTCAAGTTTTTTCTACAAAATTATATTTGATTCTCACATGTTAATTAACACAAAATTACTCAAAGATTATTATGAATAATTGCTATTAACAATATCTCATATTCTTTAAAAAAAAATCACAACATTGCGTTGTTCCGCTTTAACAAAAATGTGTCATCTTTTTACTAATGTATATTACAAAACATAACTCGTTTTCAAGATAGATGGTATATTCTACAAATTGCTATGTTTATTTGTCATTTTGGTCAAAATTCCACATTATGTATATAGTTTCGCTCCCACAAATCCGTTTGACATAATAATAATATATGTCTAACCAATTTTATATATAAATTGATGATGAATTAACAAGATTTCAACTTAACTCAAAATTGGAAAAAATCTATGCATATAGGTTATAACGAATACGATGTCTAGGAAAGAATAATATTACATTAGTTCGATTGTATTCACGGGTCGTCTAAAGAATGTGATACCATACTAATGAATTTAAATAAGATAGATACCTACTTGTGTTTAAAAATAATATATACCTATCATAATTTATAATTTAGGTATGCATTTCGTATATTATTTTCAAATTTTTACATATTAAGTTTTCTCATTTCTATTTCATTTTTCTCATGCCATATTTATAAAAACTAGCAATCGAGATGAAGTAATATTTAAAAATAAATACCTATATATACATTAAGTGCTTTTCTACGAACAAAATAGTAGTAATACCTAACTGCAGACGACTATTATAGACTATTATATTAATTAATTATTTCATCACATAGTTTTTGCAGATTATATTAATAGTAGGTAGCTATATGTTAGTAAAACGTGACACAAAAGCATCTTATTAGATGACACCTCTAATAGTTATATATAAACGTAATTATTTCAGTACAAGTATTGATCTTTCTATCATTAATTTATTTACTACGTCAGTTTATTTAAATACCTAAGTACTTATTTGTGTATTTATTATAATTATTTTTTCAACACTTATTTTATCAATGCAAATCTGCGTGATGCATCAACCTATTATAGCATATCCCTTTTGTGGTGTTGCAAACAAATGTACCTAGGTAATATATAAATAACCTAGAACTCTAGAATTTTAAATTCAAAGATTTTTACTGTAAGCCAATGTAGGAGAATAAAACACTATCGAGAGGATTCGAATCATGCTATTTTCTCTTGATTCTATTAGGTACATATAATTAAATTAATATATCCTTAAAAACACTTTACATAAATTGTACATTATTGTAATTATATTTTTGTAACTGAACATTCATGTTTATTGCAACTAGTTGCTTTTGAAGTTCTCAATATACTGTGTACAGTATATGTATGTCAGTCTCTACACATAATAATATTGTTTCTGTCTCAGTGATAGAAAATATTTTAAACGCTTGTCTGCTCCTGTCAAAAAAGTGACATTTTAAATTGTGTCGGGAATTATCCTCCACCACAAACTAATTGTTTTATTTCCTTTTCTGTTTTACGACATCTGGTAACAATTTCCTTTCTAAATAGTAATATATACCTACCTCTATTTATCTATACCCTCGCCCTGTGTCCCAGGTGAGGTAGACAGAGAGAACGGATCCCATATCGATGTATCTTCACATACTAATAGTACCTTCTTATTTATTCTTAATATAGCCTTCATGAATTTACTCAAATTGTATTTGAAAATCGTTTATTAACGGGTATTCAGTAGGTAAATTCGCGATTTGAAATAAATTTGTCTATAACCACATTCTTCACAAGTGTACGAAAAATATTTTACATCACGCAGACATTCATGATGATTGATGATGATGATGATGCATTGATGCATCGTAGCGTCTTTCACAAATGGAGCTATCAGCGAACTTATTCGATCACATTATCTGGGCTAAAAATAAGACAATTCATAATGAATAGCATTTTACCAACTCTACGCATTATAGATAATAATAGACTAACTTACCTGATTCAGTGGAGTTGGCCGCTATTATCCATTCACAAACACTTTTGGCACAAATTTATACAAAATATGTTGACACATTTATTTTTTGGCTTAGGCAAATTTCTCCAGTTTGCACAAAATGATTTTCTATTATTTGTCAGCAATAATACTATACATGATAAATGGTAATAATTACGGTACAATGAATTAACAGTATATTGTTTACCATTATCTTTGCTTTCATCGATAATTAATTACCGGTAGGCCACTCACTGGTCTTTGTGGATAATAAATATTATTTGTGCAGTTACTCACATTATACATTTTTTACACGATTGATTTTGTTTCGTTTCTGTTTCACATATATATATATTAGTACACATTAAGTTTTATTGGTATATGCCTACATAATATTTTTTTCAGACATTTTATTTGTCATTCACATATTATTATTATAATTATGAATTTACTATGAGTAATATAAACATAACGAGTTCAACGTTACCGTTGTATAGCTGCCATACACAACATTTATCAACAAATATTAAACTCACAGTTTGTTATTTAATGCATTTTCGTCACACAAATAATTTGAAATAATATTAGGTACTTTATTTATTTGTACGCACGATTCAATTTGATGAAAATATCGATCGTAATGGTATTATTATTTTGCTGAAACCTGTGTTCTTTTGTTTACTCTGTATAACAATAATAATATTAAATAGTTGCCACAAGTTTCACACAATATACAGCTGAAATAATTTGGCATAGAGCAAACTTCCAATGTCAAACATCTTCTTGGACAGAAATAGACGGAAATATACTGTGCTCTTAAAAAAGTTTGTTGTTATCATATATACCTAGTGATGTATTTAGTTATCGTATACAACTAAGCATCTAGTTCGTAAACATATTCATTCGTTTTTAAATACAAATTCATCATTTTTATTTCGGAATTTTGTCAAGAAAAAAAAAGAACTCGCCCTCTGTACATTGAATTGTATAAATGATATTTTCTATGTTAATTTGTATTATTGTAAACAATGTACAGTGAAGAATAAAATAAATAAATAAATAATGTCCATTCAATATTTTGTTTGCGAACAAGAACAAAGTCGTTAGTGAATTTTACATATAATAATAGTATGTACCTACTTACACAATATGACAAAGAAACGATGAATCAAATTTTCTAGATTTTTTTTTTTTTACATAAACAGAAATTGTTATTGGATTTCATTCCCATATAAGACTAGACGTGTTTTTACAATTTTTCTGGCAAAGCTAACAATTTCAATACTTTGGGCTTTTACTTATGATAAATTGAAGTTATAGTCAAGTATTGATTTAAGTGTTCGCATAATTATGTGTTCAGACTAAGCATATAGGTACCTTTCCCTTTAGTTTTTTTGAAACATTTCTCCCATTTCCATAAGATTGACAGTTTTGTTGATCAGTCTTGACATGAACTGACGTGCTACATAATTGCATTCCACTCTGATATAACTGTGCCGCATCATCTTTACATCGCATCGACCATTGTACTATTTTTAAACAATTTACATTAAGAGACTTTTATCTCTGTCTGCCCCATTGTATATCAAGAGTACCATTAAAACATTAACGCCTGTATTCACCAAGAAAAACTGAGCGAACGATCAGCTGAGCAAACGATCAGCTTAAATCTCCCTCAGCATTCCTCAACGTAGATAGGTATTCACCAACGAAAATTTACAATGCTTAGCTGAGTCGAATTTGATCGTGCGTATCCATGGATACAATGTAAATATTATGAAATGAAACTGACATTTATTTACGGAAACAGCCATTAAAGTAACTAAAAAGTATATTTTTGATAATTATACCAATAAAAATAATTTTCAGCCATTTAAAAAATATATGCATCATTTAAAAATTATATATATATTTTTTAAATATTTATAAATGCCTTTATTTATACAAAATCAAGACTTGAACTTAAACAGATATTACTTTGATAGCAGTCAATTTGACAGCTAGCATTTATTTGAATCATGCATTGTTGTCAAAACTGTTTGCCGGTGAGGTTGAAATTAAAAAGATATTATAAACAAGGATAGAAAAATAACTGAAATACTCCGTATATAACTAAAATACACGGTAATTCACCATCAAGAAATAATTTTAATTCCTTGCAATATTGAACTATTACACTATCCGTGGTATTTTATAACATAGATATGTACAATATGAAAAATTATAAATAAAAATCTTGTTACTATTTTTGTATTTGTTTTTATTTATTTGTAAAAGGCATAAGCTGTTTATAAGATAAATAAATAAAAGATATTCATGTTGTTTAGTAAGTACTCTGTAACATATGTATTTAGTCGAAAGTAGAACTATTATAATTATTATTATTGGACAACATGAAAGTGTCGTTAACGTGCCAAAGCACCTCAATGATACTGAACAATTCATCAATTCTAGGACATTACATCCACATCATTATAGAAACTCGGATACACAACAGCATCCATGTCAGAAGACACATTATGTTGAATTAAATTAAATGTTTTGGATATAATATGTATCCACGTCCATAATATAAAACAGAATACAATATTTAATAGTAATTAGTAATTTATAAGGTTTTTAGATCCTTTCTGAATGTCTTAAGATCTGCAGCTTGCCTACGCTAGCGAGGCATCCATTCCAGAGGTTGGGTCCCGCCACACAAAAGGCTCTATCCCCATAATTAGTTAAAATTCTCCTCTGCGGGCTCATTTCTTGATATTTCAACCTGCACAATTCAGCAATATAAACTAGGGCATTCTCATTCTGTGCCTTATAAACTAACATTCACACTTTGGACTGCACTATAGTCTCCACTGGTAGCCAATGAAGTTCCTTTATAAGTGGAGTCATACGTGTACACCTTTGTACTCCAAAGATAACACGTGCAGTGGACTTCAAAACTGATTACAGCCTATCGATCTGACAAGCAGGTAATTCCACTAAAATACTGTTACAATATCCTAGTCTGGATATTACCAGAGCCACAATTAGTGACTTCCTAGCGTCTAATGTGAGACACCTTTTTATCATCCCAATTTGCTGCAGATGAAAGAAACAAGCACTGACAAGAGAACTAATGTGCTTCTCAAAAGTTAGCGAGCTGTCTTTTATGGTTCCCAGAAGTCTGACCTACGTTGAAGGTGCCTTTTATGTGTGATAAGAAAGTGCGACTGCGATTGAAAGGATTGTTGTATTGAATCGAACTATTTGTGATTTTTTTGTATATGTTTAATGGCCTTGTGCCGTATATGTTATTATAAATAAACAAATAAATAAATTAATTAAATAATTTATTTATAAATATACATATATATAAATTATAACATGCCGCCTACAAAAATATATTCAATAAATTGTAAATAAAACGCCAACATTACGAAACAAGTATGGCGGACATTATAGAATAATTTTGACAGATCGACGCTGAGCAAAAGTTAATCCACCTCAATTGGCCGATCAAATTTGAGGGAAATTTTCACTCAAATCACGCTGAGGGAGCCTAAAATATGTTGGTGAATACCAAATTTGACGTTGATCGTAATTTGAGCTGATCGAACGCTCAGATTTTCTTGGTGAATACGGGCGTATGACATTCTTTATTTAAACCCTACACCAGTGATCAGGGCTACATTGAACCTTGTAGGCCTACAGATCTAATGGCAACCCAGGGAAACAACCATTTACATATCTACAGAATTTTATTTATTTATTCATTTTTTACTGTACAATGATCACAATACATACTTTTTTTATATAAATGCATTATAATTAAATAAATCAATATACAGAGGGCTAGTTTATCGCGAAGGCGCGATTTCTTTCAACCAACGCAATTTTATTTAAAGTATAAAAAGATTAATTTAAAATGTGTCCGTGGTATTAATCCTGAAGTTTACAAATATTTTATTTTCATGTTTCAGGACGAACTTACAATGATTTAAACCAATACCCCATATTCCCATGGGTTTTAACAAACTATGAAACTGAAGAATTGGACTTGAGCCAACCATCCAACTACAGAGATCTTTCTAAGGTAATAAATGACCAAATTTTTAATTGAGATTTTGTTATAAACCCGAATACAACTTTATACACCTTTCACAGTAAGCTTTAAGCTTGTGTTATGAAAGGGGAATTTGCCGACACCTGGGATCGAACCGCGCACGTGTTCTGCATGAGACCGAAACTCTACTAGGAGGCTACCGATGACCTCTGTCTTTCTATGAATCTATATTTTCATGACATCTCCCACAAGTGTGACTTTCATTGTTACTTTAATGAAATCTCACTTATCATTTGTAGAATGTAAATATATAATATAGTATAGTAATATTATCATCAACAGCCTGTTATTCAATTGTTATTGAGACCGGAACTCTACTAGGAGGCTACCGATGACCTCTGTCTTTCTATGAATCTATACTTTCATGACATCTCCCACAAGTGTGACTTTCATTGTTTCTTTAGTGAAATCTCACTTATCATTTGTAGAATGTAAATATATAATAGGTATAGTATAGTAACATTATCATCAACAGCCTGTTATTCAATTGGCAGCCTTCTTATTAGTGTAGATTAAAAATAGATTTCTTTGTTTTTTTAGATTTTATATAATTCCTGCACTTTTTTTACAGCCAATTGGAGCTCTGAATCCCAGTCGTCGTGCATACTTTGAAGAGCGCTACAACAGCTGGGAACATGATTCCATCCCTCCATTCCACTATGGAACTCACTATTCCACCGGAGCCTTCGTACTTAACTGGCTCATCCGCATCGAACCCATGACTACAATGTTTCTAGCTCTCCAGGGAGGAAAGTTTGATCATCCCAATAGATTGTTCTCATCTATCTCCTTGTCATGGAAGAATTGTCAGAGAGATACATCAGATGTCAAGGTAACAATAAATTGCCAATATAATAGACTATTAATCACAATTAAATTATTAAAATAGTCTTTCATTGAGTTAGTTGATTTTTTTTATCAGGAAAAGTTTATATTTGTTCTAAGTTACAATTAATGCAAATTATAAAATGTTCATAATTATAGATAACGATCTGATCTGTCTAAAATACCTGTTTATCAAGATTCAGTTAGTAGAATTGAGACTGTGAGTTCTCTTTTCTCCTGGTTTTGCATTCCCATCATCTGGCATCGGCCCTCTTAGTCCTCATCCTCCAAGTACTCCTGCGTCCATGCTAAATCATAGTGTGTTGCCTTCAAGTCTCTTTTTATAGTAGAATACCAGGTTATCAAAGGTCTGCCTGATCTTCTGGCTTGTATATCCAGAGATCTCTTCACTATATTCTTAGAGTGCCTCATTTTATACACATGCCCATACTATCATTTTTAGTTAGTTTGTCTTTCACTGGGGAGATCCTGAATCTTCCGAGCACATAGACATTTTTCATCTTATTCAATCTGGTCAGGGCACTGACCTATTTTAAAATCTTCATTTCAACAGTACGTAAGATATGCTCCCAACTTTTAGTCATTGCCAACACTGAGATGTACATCATAGTTGTTCCAACAGCTGTCTGGTAGACCTGTCCTTTTACTTAAATTAAAACTTTCTCATCACAAAGCACTCCGGAGAAGAAACACCATTACATCTCCATCCACGCTGCCCTTTACGGACATTACGAAGCTCAAGTATTTAAACTCTTTTGTATGAGGTAACGGGTGTGTCCTCCAGATAGATAGATTCTAGTGTCTGTTCTTCTTATACGGAATCACCCAGATTCTAGTGCATCTCGCCAGTTATCCAATATGATTTGCAAGTCTGCTACATTGTTGTTCAACAGTACTACATCATCAGCATCCAATTTCCTGTCCCATTCCTTTATTTCCTTCTTGATTGGAGATGATTGATTACGTGTGCTTTAAAACTTTTTTTTTTGTATGGAGTGTTTTTTTTTTCGTGTCTACTACAATATGTTATTCTTGCATTATATAATACCAAACTATGTTTGCAAACTTTACTGGTTTATTAATTGTAATTGATTTGGCTGTTTATTGTTATTTATGTTATAACTGTATGTTTGTAAGAGAAAATAAAATAAAAATATAAAATCTTTCACAGTACTGAGTAGTAATTTCTTGCATGAGGTAACTTATCACTAGATTGAACAACAGTGGGCTCATTGGTGAGCCTTGATTTACTCCAACTTTGATTTTAATATATTTATGTTGGGCTGCGTATACTTGTCACTCAGTAGCATTACATAATATTCTAGGTTGTTTCTCAACGTACATTATATAAGTTGACTCGATCGAAAGCTTTTTATAGATCTATAAAGATCTTTTTAATCCTTCTGGTGCTTTTCCATTACTATTCTAATGGTTTGAATAGCATCCTCTGTGGACTTTCTAGCCAGAATTAAGAAGAAATTTAGTATCTTATTAAATGAGATTATTAATAGAATAAATTAATTTTTTAAAAAGACGTCTTGAACAGCTCGTCAATAGGGTAGGTACAACGAAATCGCGATAGCGTGTTCTAATGTAAGTAACACATAGTCATTCAAGTCAATTTTTTTTAAATATCTAGAAACTGTTACATAGTTAGCGCCTCTAAAATAAGTAAATTAAGTTTGTTTAAGTATTGGTAGTAAGTATTAGTTAGTTAAAAAAATCCTTAACTTATTTTGTAGAATTAATTATTGCTATACCTTTAATATTTACATCAATCAAATATTTATGCCTTGTTCGTATTTCAGGAATTAATTCCCGAACTATTCTTCCTCCCTGAGATGTTAGTGAATGGTTCATCCCTGAAACTGAATATACCCACCAATGGAGATGTCCAACTTCCACCTTGGGCTTCATCTCCTGAGGAGTTTGTCCGTCTCCACAGAATGGCTTTGGAATCAGAATTTGTCAGTTGTCAACTCCACCAGTGGATTGACTTGATATTTGGATACAAACAAAGAGGTCTGAATCTAGTTTTCTGTAGCTTTTAAACATTCTTGTTGTTTCAAATAAATGCATGCATGTAATAAAATGAAAATCATCCTCTCTTTGTTTATAAAGTAATAAGACATGCCTTATAGTTAAAATATCAATAATTTGCTAATAATGTTTTAACAAACTGTGACACAATAAATATTTTTCTTCAGGACCTGAAGCAGTTCGTGCTACCAATGTGTTCTACTATTTGACCTATGAAGGCACTGCTGACTTGGAGAACATTGCCGATCCTGTCACAAGAGAAGCTGTAGAAGATCAGATCAGGAGTTTTGGACAAACACCATCTCAGTTACTCATGGAGCCACATCCACCAAGAAGTTCTGCAATGCATTTGGTAAGTAATATTCTTGATGTATATTTTGATATATATTTTCATAGATGATGCTGAGCACTTATCAACTCAGAAAATACTTGAAGTCTCTATAATATAGGAGAGACTGTGGTCCTGGCTGGGTTGTGTTTAGAGAATGTCCAAATGAGAGTTGCCCAAAAGGGGCACTGTTTGTCCATCCACAAATTTTAACGACACACTTTCTAGAGTAGGCTAGTCTTTGCCGTTTACTCCTGAAAGGAGTGTTGAAAAAAATAATAATTGGTAAAATATATGGTTTATGAGTTAGATAATTTCATTACTTTGTATGTAACGTTTTTCAGAGTCCTATGATGTTTGCGGCTGCACCTGATGATATCTGCATGACCATGAAGTTACCGTCAAACAGTCCCATCTGCCATGTAAGTGCCAATACATATCCTCAGCTGGCCCAGCCAGGAGTGGTGACAGTCAGTGCTGGACACCAATACTGTGTACACAGGTGGAGGGGAGGATGTGGAGGAGCTGGAGGAGGCCCTGGTGGTGGGGGTGGAGGACAAGGAGGTCCTACAGGAAGTGTAGCAGGCACTCCTTATGATGGACAAGGACATCATCATAATGCACAACCACCCATTGCTATGGACCCTGTCATAGGTAAATGTTACGTCATTTTCTGTCGTAGGTAAAATATGTGTTATTCCCTATCATAGGTAAACTATAGGTCATTCCCTGTCATAGGTAAATTACATGTCATTTCCCGTCATAAGTAAATTATGTCATTCTCTTTATTGTGTAGATATTTTACCTTTTGTAATAAAAATTTACTGATAAATAATGAATGTAATAAAAACAATTAATACTTTTCTGTTTCCAGCTCAAGGTGGTGCTAATGCCCTACAGAGACGTCACCTTGGAGATAACTTCAGCCAGCGTCTTAAGACAAGGGGCAACTGCTTTGTCACAACTGTAGACTCGAGATTCCTCATTGCTTGTGGCTTCTGGGATAATAGCTTCAGAGTATTCTCAACTGAAACAGGTATCTAACAATCACATTATTAGTGAATACTATCAATAACATTCATTCTTTTACCTGTATTAATGTTGGAAAAAACTTAAAATTGAGCGAGCTTCATGAATGAATTAACAGTTTCTTACAAAGCATAATTTGTAACAGATATAATAGATGTAGAGAAAAAACAAATAAAAACAACATTTTATTTTAAGAACACCATAGCCAATATATGAAGGGTTTTAACAAGATTAGATGTTTCATCTTCTAAGATATACTATGATACTATAAACTAATAATACCAACAAATTGACATATTTTACCTATTTTAGAAAAAATACTACATAACGCGTATTTATTTCCATGTTCCCTTCATAGACCTAAATTATGAATACTTAACCACTTAGCTGCTAGAAATTATGCATAAGTGACATACACCCTGTGCTGAATTAATTTCCACTAAACTAAAACTTTATAAATAATGAACAAACAAGAGATTTCATGATACAGGTCAAATCTCGATATAACGAAGCTCACTGGACCGAACAAAACATTTCGTTATACTGAAAATTCGTTATACCGAATCCATAGAATTGTGACACCCAAACATACACAAGTGTACTCCTGAGTCAAAATAATGGTAACAGGATGTCCGATATTCCAGCTTGAATAATATCTAGGTACCTATAGCTGGACAAATACATACTAGACTTAAGCGCGGTACATTTTTTACGCAACATTAATAATTACAACAATAATAATATATTGCTGTCTCACTCACATCATTAAGATGAAAATGGTCTCTTTCCTACTAATGCTGAAGTATAGAACACCCTTTGTACCTGCTGAGGGTGTCGTGTTCCTATCATAAAAAAATCTTTGTTACTGGACAGAAAACAAATGAAACAGCGATCTTCAAACTGTGATACATAGATTTATTTAAAAAGTATATTTATTGCATACATACTCAACATGATGAAATGATTTAAAATAAAAAAAATATGTAAATATAAAAAAGTGTACAAAAACAGCAGAGGATTATTATTTTTTGACAAAAAAATTTGAAATTTTAGTTTATTTTGAATTTTCTGTAGCGGCTTTAAAAATGTATTCCTCCAACTTTGAAATATTTTAAAAAACATCTTCTATCTCCTCTAAAATGCTTACTTTCTCCTTATAATGTTTTAAAAAAAAGTTTAAAATCACCCATCCTGAATGTCTTGATTTTATATTGGCACGAAGAGGACAGTTTGCATGTTTCTTACGTGCAGCTGATCTGCTGGCTACCCCACTTGTGGGATATGCCGTGATGGTATAGTAGTAGTAGTAGTAGTAAAATCACCGAAATGTAGAACAAACACAACAGGATACAGTGCAATGTAAAGTTTTAGAATCAGCGAAATAAAGATGGGCAATAGACAATAAAACGAAATAAACAAGAGGAACACTTGTAAACCATATGTGATGCAATCACTCACAAACACGTGTTATGTCACCAGAAGTCAAGAATAAGCCAATTTCACAAAAATTTTGAGTTAATTTAGAAGTAAATTCTAAATCACTCAGACAAAAACTTCGTTATACTGAGATCGGTCTTCGTTATAATGAATTTTGGTGCAGTACATTTTGTATGGAAATTTCTCGGGGACAAATTATAGATTCGTTATACTGGAAATTTCGTTACTTCGGTATTCGTTACACCGAGATTTGACCTGTATACCTTTGTTTTCATACTAAAGTACCAATATGGTAGCCGATTCGCTTGGGAAGTTGTTGACAAACATATCAACACTGGCTTATACATTGTACGTATGTTGTGTAAGCGATGTTAATTTATCAAAGAAAAAGTTAAACTTCTATGTGTTATTTTTATTTTCTATGGTGTTTGTCATAGAAACGATTATTTTAACCATAAAGTACGACTACATGCATACATGTAATCCGCAGCTAAGTGGTTAATAGCAAAATCAATAATATAAAATGCCATCATAGCCCACAAGTGGCATACAGTGAATAAATTTTTTTTTTTTAAATTTATACTGATGATTTAAAGAATGTTTTCTTATTTGAGATTTATTAATTTTCATTATTTTCTTTCTAGCCAAAATTGTACAAATAGTGTTTGGTCACTACGGTGTAGTGACATGCGTATCCCGCTCTGAATGTAACATCACATCAGACTGTTATATTGCCTCTGGATCAGCTGATTGCACTGTTCTCCTGTGGCACTGGTCTGCCAGACACCAGGGGATTGTTGGTGAAGGTGATACACCCATTCCTCGTGTTACCCTAACAGGACATGATAACACCATTACAGCGGTACTGGTATCTGCTGAATTAGGACTTGTGCTGAGTGCTAGTCAAAGTAAGAAACTCTTTAGTAATTTGAGTATTTTTCATACATTTTATTTAATCCACTTGGATGGTGCAAAAATTTGGTTAAATTTTCTTTGAAGAAAGTAAAGAATGCCATTTTTTTGTGCAAACAAAAAATAAATATGTGCTGAGACAACTTTATAATAACTAGGAAGATTAATTTCAGTTGTCCTTTATCCAGGCAATACCTACAACTTGACCTGAATGTATAATCAACTAATTAATAGTTTTATTACCTATCCTTGTTCCATTGGGGTCATTCCATAGTTGGTGACTCATCTATTGTACGGAACATAATATGAAAATGTAAACAACAACTAAAATCATGGTATTTAAGAGAGGAAACGAGAGAACAGTATGCCAAGTAATGATTAACAACAAAGTGTTAAAGCAAGTAGACGGATGTGCATTTTCAGGCAACCTGTTCACCAAAGATGGAATGAGAGGAATTGACATTGAAAGGTGAAAAGTTGCGGGCAATAAAGTAAACAGTGAAATGCAACCAATAATCGTGAATAAAAACATATTTGTCACAGCTAAATGGTTGATGCACTCTGCTATCATAGTGCCAACACCAGGGTCCTATCTAGATATTTATCCACTCCGTGTAAATATAATGTTTGGTGCCTTTTTAGTAAAAAAGATGTAGTTTTGAAAAATGAGGACCATTTTAGGTCTTGGATTCCATAATTTATGATTCATCTATCACTCAAAATTTCTCACCTCAGGTACAGGAATTTAAACTGTTTCAAAATCTTCTCTGTTTTATCAAATAATATTTTAAATTTTAAATTTTCATCTTATCACTAAACTTATAGTATAATAACCAATATGAATTTAAGTTATGGTAGTCCGTACTTTAACCCATCACTATTGTTATTCAGGTGGTCCAGTTTTGATCCATACAACCTTCGGCGAACTCCTCCGTTCTCTAGAAGCCCCGGCTGGTGCCGGATGTCCCCAACAATTGGCTCTATCCAGAGAGGGTTTGGTTGTGGCCTCCTATGACCATCTCTACTTGGCGGCCTTTACCCTCAATGGAAAGAGATTACGACATGAGATTCATAAATATGCATTCCACGTATGTGACTTTCAATTTATTAATTTATTAGTGTTTACTTACTGATTTATTCAATGCAATTTATTAAATTATTACAGTTTTTTTTCATTGAAATTTTTTAATAGTAAACGACAGATTCTTTGAGCTTTAAGTAAGACATTTGACATTTAAATTCAGTAAGATACTGATACAGTATATACCTACTTTTGTTTTTAAGACATGAGAAATCAATCCATATGTTCTTTTTTATGAATGTTTTTTTCTAGTTATATAGTCACTCATTACAATATTAATAACGTTCTTTATTTTTACAGTGTTTATTACTATCCAGAGATGGTGAATACTTAGTGAGCGGAGGTGAGAACGGTATTGTTGAAGTATGGAGAGCATTCACTTTGGCCTTACTCTATGCATTCCCTGCATGTGATGCACCAGTCAGATCTCTTGCATTGTCACATGATCAGAAGTAAGTATTGCTTATTTATTTTAAATTTGCTGCTTCATTTAAATTGTATGTAGTATAAGAGATCATTATAAGAGGTTCAGGAAAAGGAATGATTAGATTTAGATTCTAATATGAACACATCCAAATGATGAATAGAACTAGAATACCAAATATTATTCCACATGAATTACTCGGGGGGTTAACATCCTCCAGGAAAACTCATAATCAAATAAAAATGTGTTGGTTGACCTAGGTGCAATATAATATAGTGGGTTTAATACTATAATATGTGATGCAATTTATACCTAGGTCAACCAATACATTTTTCTTAAATTATGAGTTTTCCTGGAGGGTGTTACCCCTGAGTAATTCATGTGCTATTAGACATCTCAAAATGTTATGGTTTTGAGTTATGTGTTCCCGATGTTTGTCTTTATTGTTTTAGTCACTCACTTCTAGTGACAATTATGAATTAAAAAGCTTTCTCGTACTGTAATCAATTTTTTTTAATAATATGTAAGACATTTATTTATTACCATCTTTCTAAATGTAATGTCATGAGATATCTAGTTATAGTATAGCCCATGTAATGTCATGAGATATCTAGTTATAGTATAGCCCATGTAATGTTATGAGATATCTAGTTATAGTATAGCCCATGTAATGTTATGAGATATCTAGTTATAGTATAGCCCATGATATGTGAATTTTTCTCTGTTGCACTTGGCATGAAGTAATTGTTTTTTGTGCTATGTATTTATTCATCAAATGTTTTTTTTTTCAGATACCTCCTGGCTGGCCTTGGAAATGGTTCTCTAGTCGTGTTCCATATTGACTTCAATAAATGGCATCATGAGTTCCAACAAAGATATTAAATAACCACTAAAATTTATTACTGAATTACTTTCACCAAATAATTACTAGTTTGTTATCGTTCTTGAAATACTTGTACTTAATTTTATGAAAACACATACACACACCACTAAATAAATATCTAAATATATTGTTTTATTTGTACTTAATAGTTATATTCTCAATCATGTTCCTGTGCTTACTATTGTTTGTTATATGAGAGTTTTACCGTGATGTGATTTACTACACCTAATAATATATCTAATTGTAGTTAATATGGAATATATTTCAATTATAATATTAATAATACTTATTATAAGTATAAACACATTACAGAACTTGGCAATTACTCGTTAATTAATAATCTTATTAAAATATTAACTTACAACCCAATCTCAAAAATCAATAATGAACTTATGACCTTATTAATTTTTAATTTATGAATTTAATTTTTAATTTATGTTTGTGCTATATTAAAGTTCTTCATCACTGTTATTATAGCGGTTACAAAATAATATGAAATATTATGATTGAGGTGAGATTATCTCAACATGATTTTTTTTCCATTTAACTAAAAAAATATGTAATAACAAGTTTTTTTTCATTATTAAAGTAAGAAATTGCAAAGTTGAAATTTGGTTTAACAGTAGCCAGTTCTGTATGTATATGTATAGTATAATATGTAATGAAACTAATTATTACAAATAAATAAGCTCCTGCCACTTAGTTAGACAACAAGTACAGCACCGCTCTTCCAATCAGACTGCTTCTCCTTCTAGCCAGTATTAATTAATCAATATTGTCTTAATTATATTTTACAAGTCTTTAGTCTCGTATATTTCTGATATCTGCCTTCAGTTACCAAGTATTTTTTTCTTCGTTGCAATTATGTTATTATTTTAGTATTATCAGCAATGATATAATATTATTACATTGTATTAAAATTTATTATATTGTATCATATATTTATTATTGTAGGTTTCAAAGTATATATTAGAGATTCATCTTTTTTCAACTTGGCTACACTAGAAATACGATGCTTTTGTATGTTTCCAATCTTGAAAAAAAAAAAATCCAACATAAGTTGTGAAGTTTGAATCACTCATATATATTATATTTGTAGAGTGACAAGCAATGCAATTTTCTCTATCTCATGTGAAACATTATACAACCCACACTGCAGATTACTGTCATTACAAGTTTATATTAGTTTGCAATTAATTTATTCCTATATTGGAGAATGTCGTTGTTAAGATGTACAAATATCCAAGCCCTCCTCTTTCTTATCTCTAGTACCTAACAAATATAAATAATAATGAGATATGAATCTAAAATGCTTATTACAGTGTGATTACTACATATTTCATATATTTTTTAATCTATGCATAAAAAAAGTTTATTTGTTCTATGGCTCACTAATTCAAATATTACAAAACAAATAAAAACATTCTGTGGAATATTTTTTCACTTAGCTATTTTAATAAGCTTCTACATTAAGTGTGCTGGTTTCCCTACACCTGAACCACAATTCACAATAATATATTTAATCTCTACATTTTGCATAATTTAAGCATCATAAAATATTTTTATGTAAAAGTATATTAATGTTTACACGTTATGTTTTTCTTTCTTTGATATTTGTTTTTTTTTTTAAAACAGGGATGGTTATCTTTGCCTGTGGTTATTTTATGATTACAAATTTATAGAATTTTATTTTGAAACAAAAATTAATTGAATCATTCCAAATTTTGCATTTAAATAAACAATATGATATTCACAAGATAATGTTGTATATGTATTTTAAACCCAATTGTTTTTTTTTTATATTTGATTGTTTATTTACGAAAAAACATTTTGTTAAAATTGTTTTATGAATAATTAAAGTAAAGTAGAATTATATAAAATATAACATTACGTAGATATTAAGATTTAAAATGTATTTTGAATAATAATTATAGTAAAGGATATGCGTAAGTTTAAATGTGATGTGCCAATACATTTAATGGGAAATTAAAATAATTATTTTATTAAAATCTTTAAAACGCTAAAGCTGTATTAATAAGAATACATAAATGTAATGAAACACAAAGCTGTTAGATGATTGAATGCATGTGTGTTATATGACATGAATGTGTGTGGGGATGAGGGGAATAAATAGGGTCAGTGTGTGCATGCATATTGTATTGAAAGTGATGTGCCCTTATTGTTACAATATTACATAGAGTTATGATTCTTATTATAATAGCATGTTACAGTTAGTGTTATGTTAAAAGTATGAATATTCAATAAAACAACATCATACAAAGGAGACATTGTTGACGTCAATTTCACTAGATTATATAACTCGATGTTGTCTAGTGATTGGTAATCACAGTAATACAAAAAAAATATATATATTTATTATATGTACGCCTTGCACTGCAGCAGTGTCTATATGTTTTATATGTGTATACATGTTGTAGATGTATTTGGCGTTGTATTTAACTAAATGTTTGATACAATTCACATCAGCTTGGGTGTTAAAAGCAAAGATTGAAGAGCATTTCAGGCTTATTATTATGTGTGTACCATTTTGGATATAAGAAATCAATTGACAAATCGTGTTGATTGCAGCTTTATGACAATATCTTGTTACGGATTCAGTTTCACGTGTTTGATAATTATATATATGTGTAGTGTGCAATATTGTTCTTTTTGACTGTCATGTATGTAGTTTAAGGTAGTTTAATATGTTCTTAAAGTCAAATTCAAAACAAAATAAATAAAGTAGTGATGCAAAATTAGTTTGTGAATTATCTTTTGAATATTTATATTAGGTTTAATGTATTTATGTAGAACTTCTATTATGTATTAAATTATACAATTAAATGAATTTTTAGTAAAATTGATGTACATTGATTTGCGTCAGCTGACAATGTGTACGGAGAATTGGAAATTTAATAATCCGAGTAGAACTATATTAGTGATATAATAAACCATACAATACAATACTGTAGTGAGTAGAATCTGTGCCACAGAGTTATATATCCTACTACTATTATTATTTATTACTTGTATAACTAATAATATGTATTGAAGTCTACCCACAAATCTTCAGATAGACAAAACTTTATTAGCAGTTCCATAGTTCCTTGTTACAACTATACATATACCTGCACTAAATATATCTATCTTCTTGACGTGTCTTGCCGGGTCCCCCCCCCCCCCCCCGACATTGACGACCATTTGGGAGAAAGCTTCCTTGTCCTGAGCAGCATATGTATGTAATAATTTGCATATTTAGTAGGTGCCTCCACTATACCATATATAAATATGCCACTGTAGATATATTACAGAGTCTATATTGCAATACTATATTAATATTAGTAGTCCACGTTAGACATATATGTAACTTCCTATTGCACTTAAAATTTCAATATTGATAAACAGATATATATAGATATCTCTCAGCCTGTTACGCTTATATTCTCTTAAAATAATAATAATACTACAATTGTAATACAGATCGGAAACACAACTGAGGGCTGTGCACTTTTTTTGTTAAATGGTTGCCACACCTTTTCATATAATGTACACACAGACACACTTGCAAGCATTTGATTAATTCACCACCGAAATGCAAACATAATAATATGTATATTTTAATATAATTTAATATTAACGCTTCATTCCATCCAACACATACATTATTATATATTATTACATGCGGTAAACACTTATGAAAATATATTTATTATATTATACACTTGATAAGTCCTTATTATTATTACTATACATAGAGTAATGTCACTTGTAACATAATTGCAATTAAATCTGTCCATTAATAATTTTATAGGTATTATATTAAAATATTAAATATTTATATTATTACATACATACATTATTATATATATTAAACTAAGTCAAATAAATAATTATTGTACTTGTTGGTATGTGATTTGTATATAATAATAATATTGTCATCTGCTATTTTAAATATGAAATGCTATCTTGTTTTTTGCATAGTAGTTAAGCAAAATGTTTCTTTCCCTTTTACTATCTCTGTCACTTGAGTTGTATAACCATTGATATTGTTCCAGCACTTCTCCAACATCCCTCCAGTCTCCCTTCTGTAGCTCACCCATACCAGTAGTGCTCTAATAGCATTTATTCTTTTTGTCTAGTGCTCTTACTACATAGCACTTTGAATATTTCTTACCTCACAAGTCAGATGTGCTATATGCAATGTCTAATCTACTCAAGTACTAAAACAATATGCTATTTAAACTAGCCTATATTCAAACAATCATATAAATATATGCAATGTTTTACAAAACACTTTAGTGTTCATGAGAAATAAAACTTAATGTACCCACGAGATGAAAATTTTAATCATGAATTTTATTATTTTGTGTCTCTATTTTTCCCATCAAATAAAGATGTTTACAGTGTCCCAGATCTTTAAGCAATTTTCTGTGCCCGCACATGTGTGCTTTTTACTAATTGTCGTGAGTTGTTTGTGATTTTTATTATGCAAATACATATCTTTTGTTTGTAACAGTATTTGTTAGTATTTTTAATATTTTCTTGGTTTTTGGGTATTTATATAAAAACGTGTTAATATTTATATTCCTACAAATTTCTTATTATTTTACAGTATTTGTGATATCTTCACAAAATTCCTTTGCTTGTACTTAATTTAACTAAAATTCTATTCCCTTTTTTTTATTATATTTTACATTCTTGTTGTTTTTATTCTATATATATTATTTAGTATTTGATTGGTCAGGTGCAATTTATTTTATTTACTTTACAAATTGTTATGTACTTAAATAAATTAATAAAGTATTTGAATTATTATTTGAACAGAAATTGGAGAATATAATAATAATAAATAATCTGTATTGATGTGTTATGTTATATGTTAATGATATGCATTCATACTGATGTACTTATCATTGTCTCAAACAAAAGTGTTTTGAATAATAAACATGATACTGTATTTAGTGCATTTGTATTGAAAATTTGAAGTAATAAATACATATATATCTACTATACATGAGTAATTACACAAAGATCTTTTTATACATCTATTTTCCCATGACATATTCCTTACACTATACAAAAATTTGACCCAATTTATAATATACATTGCTCTTCTCAGGATCGCAAGGTAGAAAACAAACCTCATCCATTCTTTGCTCCAATCAAGTCATTTCATTAAAATGGTATGGTGTGAAAGAATAACGTCCACACGATCAAAAACTTCATGTTCTTTTCTGCCCACTATCATTAGACATTCTTAAAAAAAAACATCAGCCAGGACCATGACCTGTCTTGTATTACAAATCTTTGCTGAGTGTGATGACATAAAGTATCTAGACCAGTGTTTCTCAAGGTGGGGCATCACGCCTCAGAGGTGGGGCACCGCAATTTCACATATTGAAAATTTACCAACTGTTTGATTAAAAATGAGGTCGGTGGGGCATACTACTTGAAAAGACTACAGTAGTGCGTGGCATAAAGAAGGTTGGGAAACACTGATCTAGACAGAATTGAATTCTAATGTTTTTCAAAGTCTAAAAATACTTTTGAAGGTGAACACCAATTAAGAATATATCAAATCACAATATATCTTCTCTCATTCAGGTGTGAAAATTAACGTTCCAAAATTTACCTTTAGCAACTTCTGACAGGATTGGTTTGAGGATTCTCAATACTTTATCTTCCTTTTCTTCCATTAATATTTAAACCATCTCATATATTTTTTCCATGGAGGATATCAGACTGCTCTTGAGGATAAAGTACCATTTTACACTTTAAAAGTTTTAAGTTAAAATAAGAGCATGTCCCTCTTCGTCGTTGGTTTTATGAAACCTCTTATGTGCTCTAAACCAAATTTTACAGAGGACACAAAAAACTGTTTAAAAGTCCACAGATCAACAATTGTAATCAAATCTAATATCAAAGTTTTACATGAATTTGATAATAAATTTGATTACATTTGTTGATCTGTGGACTTTTAAAAAGTATTTTGTGTCTCTTGTAAAATTTGGTTTGGAGCACAAAAGAGGTTTTACAGTACCGAGTCCAACATTTAGAAAATTTATGAATACATAAAAATCTTTGAAAGCAATTTGAACAATGAGACGTACACAAAACCATTTTATTATGAATGCAAATGACAACAAAATAGTTATTACAAAATCATATTATGTTTAAACAATAATAATATTAATAATACAAATAGTATTTACATAAATAAGAATATGAGACGCACACAAAAGTAGCTGTTGTGAAGACTCTATTTCACTTAACAGGTTTCATTTGCCACAGGCCATCATTTAAGTAATGACAATTCTCTACTCCCACTCCTTTATTCACTTTGGCTCTGAAAAAAAAATAAAAAATTATTGTACGGAAGCAATATCCTCTCAAGGGAACAAGGCAGAAACAATTTTTCTTTACATAGAGTAATCTTGAGTCAACTCTTTCCACAACATTCCCGATGCCCCGTTTCAGTGTTATAGAAATTGTGTATTGAGAAAAAGGGTTGTTCAGCTCCTCGAAAATCGGGTAGAAGTATGGTATGAGAACTGTCACGATTACTAGATAGTAGTGATGTAACGATGATCCCGTGGAGCACCCGGTAAAGATTTGGTCTCACACTCTTCTGCGTAAGTTTTCGAGTGTCCTATAAAAGGCAGGTGTTCGAAAAAATTAAGACATTGTACACCTCAAATTCAGCGATGAGGTTTGCCACCCATCCTGAATGTCTTGATTTTATATTGGCAGGAAGAGGACAGTTTGCATGCTTCTTACATGCAGCTGATCTGCTGGCTACCCCACTTGTGGGATATGCCGTGATGGTATAGTAGTAGTAGTAGTAGTAGTGGTGATGTAACGAATATTTGCAGATTTCAAAGTATTAGCAAAAAAAATATGGGAATGTTTTGCGAATATTATTTTGGTAATAAAGTATAGGATATTCGGTAAAAGTACCGGATACTTACCCGGTACATTGTAGCAAAGGTTCTGCAAGAAAATATTCTTCAAGAAAATCGAGGAGTTATGAAATATTTTAAATTCCTATAGCATTTTGAAAATGAGGCGACGGGGGGTAGAAATTTAAGCAAGTCTGTATTCGCTATTCGCATTCGCAAATGTCGGCAACAAATATTCGCATTAGCGAATATCCAAAATCACACATTCGTTACATCATTACTAGATAGCAACAGTTCTTGTACACAGCAACAAAAATTGTATGGAGAAATTAAGACGTACATATCCTGAGTGGATAATGTGGTGAATCCTATAGCCAAAGCATGCTGCTTCCCTTCAGCCACAATGGCCACCACAGTGCCCTTATCTGCCTCTGTCATCTTAGCACCAGGAGAGGTTAGACCTGGACACATGATGTTGGCTCCAGATAACACAAAGCGGATAGCGCCTTTGTCTACTTGCTGCATTGGGAGGAAAAATGGATCTGAAAATATAAAATGAAAGTTCTTTTAGTAATTATAAAACTACAAGAAGAAGAAAAAATAATTATTACACATTGCAATGCAAATAAATGCGGAGCAAGGGATATTAATTAATCCAGTAATAACTACTACATCCATACCAGGGTTGTAACGTATATTTGCATCCGTATCCATATGACATCCACTCAAATAAAGACATGCATCCACATCCGCATCCTCAAAAATCTTTGAGAATGTGATGAGGATGTCAATTTTTTCGTCGTCCATATAAAAAAAGCTTCAGCATAACGTTGCGTATTCAAAAAGGGACATGTGTGCACATTTTTATTTAGGCATACTCTTTAAAAACTGTTCATTAAGGCATTAAAATTGTAGTTTGTACTTTTTATTGGCATGTGATACTATTCTTTAAGTATTGAATTTTAATATTTAATGCTAAGAATCACTTTGTAAAATGGTTATGATGTCATTATAAGCAGTTTATTCTAGAAATGTCAAAACATTCATGAATTCACATGTCCCTTTTTGAATATGCAAGGACGATAAGAGGATGTTTTTCTAAAAAATGTTTGAAAATATACATGCCAGAATTATATTGTTTGCCATTTGTCAAAGGATTATCCTCTTGGTAAATAGTATGTCAGTGAATCATCTTCTTGGTGAAATATTCTGTCAGTAAAGAAATAAGATATCTTTTCATATGGGTACTTGCGCACTTCACACAATTATATGCAATACCGACACCTGTATAATTTGAAAAATGTCATTTTTCATTTACCCTGCCCAGGAATTAAAAAACAGAATCTCATGACTCAAAAGATGAGTACGTTACCTCCGTTTAGATTTTGCCAATCTGCTACCTCTCCTCTGGGGAATTTTCCTACTTTCTTACTATTTTTACCCCCACCTCAATACACTGATGGATCTTACTTCTATGGTAAATATCTTGTAATGAAACATATCACTATACTTACATTTGTGGAGTAAACGAAGTGTCGGCATCCATGGTCCTTCTCTTTGCCTGAAGAACAATAGCTCACCAGTCCCATTCACAATTATCTCTATGTGCTCATGGCTGCAACAAAGTTAATAATAAATCCAAGTTCATTGAAATTTAGTGGATCTTCTAAACAAGTAAAAGTGCAATGCCTATTGAATAATTCCTCATCAGACACCAAAATAATTCAGGGATAATAATAATAATTCAATGGAAACTTTAAACAAATCACAACAATAGGAACAAGTATGTTTATTTCTCTTACTCATGCAACTGTTCTTAAGAATTGGATTTATGAATATCCAAGTTTCTTGCACTTCATCTTTCATCTTACACTTATGATAATTTTTTATCATTCACTGTTTCCAGATCTTCAAACCATTACAACTTATTCACTTACATTCTACTAACAACTCTCATCTTGGTTTGTTCATTTTGATTATTTTCTCATCCCTTAGGTACTGTCATGTAAATTGAAGAAATCACGGAAATATAAAGTGATAATCTCGCTACTGCGCATCATCACATTTTTTGTAAATTCCTTGATTGAGATTTTCATGTAACTGATGATGTGGAAAAAGAATAAAACAAAATTAAAATAAGAATTTTAAATCCACTCACCATTTGACAATTTTGCACGCATCTTTCTTGGGCAATATGGTGTCCACATGACCTTCTAGATGTGGATATGACTCCAGTAACTTTGTTCTGATTCCCTTCTGTACTGATGACTTCAACTGCTGCACTCCAGATACACTTTCCTTCTCATCAAATCTGGAACAAAGTAAGAGCTAAAGTCATACCTTTATTATATTTAAATTCACATTAAAAGATCAATTTATTGCTGTTTGTACATGTATTTATTTTGAAGTATTGCAAGACCATTTCCTCTACTAGTACCTACTTTTTTGCGATAATTCAATGGTGTGATTATTACTATAATAATTAGAAAATTTATTTAAGATGCGGCGTTTTGTGGAAAAAACACCGCAAGGGCCCATTCAAGTATCATAACACCTCCTGAACTATGCAGACATTTATCCATTTGTAAATCCACATCTAAGTATAGGAAGTATGGGATACAGAGTAATTGAAAAGAAAGAGGCTAGTCTCTACCATCAGGTCCTGGGAGGAACATTAAAAGGCGATTGATTGATTGAATAGGAGAAAAAGATGCGACTCTTCCAATGCACTTTATGGTTTCAAATTAAACATTTTTACCGTCGCCATCACGCCGTTTCCCTTCCAGGGTAGACAGAAAGGATCGAGCGCCACTTACTCCTATCCTTGCATACACTTTTCGCTTCTATCAAGATATTGTTACATACCTTGAGCAACTATCATTAGCTGCAGAAAGTTATGTAAAGGTATCATACTAAGGATAGAGGCTACCTCTCGACTAGACAGATGTGCTCGTCTAGGAGTATCTACTGAGCAGTAGAAGAATATTGTGTCATTGTGTTAGTACTGTGTTGTATATATTATGTATGTTAATAAAAGATTACAAGTGTATCAACAAATATTTAAATTCTCGAAGAATCTATAATAAATTGGGTTTTACAGGAACCCATCACATTCTCCAAGATCTTCTCTGTTACCATTCACACACACCCCTAACACTCTGGAAAACACCTTGCACATTTTTATAATGTTAAGTATTCGCATAATATACCATCCATAACAAGATTATTCAAATTGCGATCGATTTCGGCGAACCCACGCCATTTACGTGAAAATTATGGATGAAATTTCAAATTTAACAATTAAAAGTTTTCTCTACTCACAACTGTATTTTCAATACTATACCATGACTATACCTATATTTATGTTATATTGGTAATCCAAAAACTATAGTTATAGTGTTTTATTACGCTAGCGCTTATGATGTTAAAGGTGAATCTGCTGTAGGTACTTGTCTGTGCAGTATTTTAGTGACCTTTCGATACCTATGGGTACTAAGCAGTAACGGACGCGTCTAATATAAGAGATAAAATGTACACGATTTCGTAATATTCCTAAAATACAAAACTAAAATTTTCAACATCAGTCAATACAAGTGTGACGTGTCATTTTGAGTGTCGGGAAAGTAAAATGATATAGGTACCAGTACCTATTAGGTACTACTTAGTTATACAAGACAATAAATAGTAGGGAAAATCGGTGAAATAAAAGTGAAATGTCACCCAAGACAAGACAAATGGCAAAGTAGATAAATACATATGATTAAGTAGTTTCTAATATTTAAAATATGGTGGAAAAGTCACAAGGCTATGGGAAAACTTCTCGAAAACTCCTGAAGCCACATTAATATTTCAAAATATTGATTTCGTTTCAGCAACTAAAGAGAAGTTGCACATTGCGGAAATGCTTATGAAACTTTGTATAGCGTGCAACTTTATAACATCAACTACCTTAGTGCATTTCGTGACATCCAGAAATAAAATCAATAAAAAATGTACATATTATGTCATTAATATAATATACGAGTATGTACAGTAATGCAATACTGATACAATATCAAAATAACAGAAATACAAAAGGATCACTGTAGTGAGCAGTCCATTAGAAATAAAACTACGTAGGTAAACAATACAAATTATTCACTGTGTCGGTGTTTAGGTAGTAGAATTCCACAATGAAATAAATAAAACAAATAATGTTTTATTCTATTATTCGATTTATTCACGAGAGAGACGTATTTCGTCTTGTTGGGACACTGTCAATCTATTATTGATTGACAGTGTCCTAATAAGACGAAAGACTTCTCTCTCGTCAAATAAGCAAATATTAGAAAAAACATTTGTTTTATTTATTTCGCAATACAAATTATAATATAACCAAATCAACCTTAGGACGATATACACGTACCAAAAGGCATAGACTTAATAGACTGGTAGGGGTAGCGCAGTACAAATACCTATTCTTAGATCCTACGTTACAAAATTAATAACAATTAGAATAATAATTATTGTGCTGTTTACTACAAACATTAAGATGGTGATGGTCTCTTTTCTACTCATCGCATCGTTCGTCCTATATATCTGTTAAGGGCCCCGTTTAGCAAAAACGGTAAAATATTCAATTTTCAACAAATTTGATAGAAAAACTGGCAAAACTTGTTGACCCTTGCGAACATATTGATTTGATAAAATAAAAAAACAAATATTTATTACCAATATTAGTTTTTTACTAAAAAATAAATAAATCGCAGACTGGCGAGATATATTTAGGTACTCTTTGTTATATCAAAATACAAATTATTTGTAAAATAAATATATTTTTTATTCATCCTATCAAGCATATAAATACTATAGATTTTAGTAAACTTTTTTTAGTATACAAAAAATCGAGTTCATGTGGTGATTTTTGGTTCCAAAATATGAGAAATTTTATCAAAAAAAATATTTTTTAAATCGGTCAATATCCATGAAAAACAAAACAAAAAAATGAAATTTATTTGTTCTATAATTGTAATAACTATCTACGTATTCGTAATATTAAAAAATATATATGAAAATTTGTAGGATTCTCGTGCATTTATGTACCAAACATACCCCCGAATTCGATTTTTAGAAATATGCTTTTTTATAAACGAATACTATGAAGATAATATCAAGTTTTTTTTAAAGTTAAAGTTTGATATTGGTAATTAATATTTGTTTTCATATTTTATCAAATCAAAATGTTCGTAGGGTCAACAAGTTTTGAGAGTTTGTGTACCAAACTTGTAGAAAATTGAATGTTTTATCGTTTTTGCTAAAGGGGCCCCTTAAAGCAATAAAAAACTATTTACAATAAATAAAAAAACACAATGAAAGTCCTTCAAGTCTGCACTACAAAAGATACAATACGCCTATAAAGATTTAGCTACATGAACATAATAATTATATTAAATAAACTGTGTTGATTGTTGCAAAAAGGTGCACTTCTAATATATGAACCATTAGGTACCTACTATAATTATTCTCATTCTACTAACGCACGTTTAAACTGATGATATGAAATTGAATTTTTCATTTTACCAATTTTACCTTTAAATTTCTAATCTATATATAATGTCATTGGCAGAACGACATGTTGTGACTAAAATGCATAGTAATTATTTTTGAAATTAGATGATTTATTTTACAAAATAAAATAAAGATGCTTTATGCGCAGTTGTGTGAAATCTTAAGTAGGAAATAATTGATTTTTATCAATACATTTTACCCATTTACCAATTACTGAATCAATCGCATTAGGAATTAACGATTCAAATTTAATTTAGAATAATCAAGATAATATTAAATTAGTTTGTTATCATATTTACACTAAATACAATAATCATAAATTCGTACATGGCTCTCAATGTACCTACTATCATTATTAAAATGTAAATCCAAACACGTAGGGGAAACCGGGGACGTCGAAACAATTTCGTTTTAATTGCATCTAATGTAGATAACGATTTTCTGTTATTATTAAGATTTATCCTCGTATACATAAATTTCTCAATTACCATTGCAACTGTGGGTAGATTTATAATATAATTATATGTAAAATGGATTGACTAATACTGGGATACCTACACGTGAAGAAAGTGTTGTTTTCTAAAGATTTGAGATGTAAAACTATAAACGTGTTAATTGTACCCGTTCTCCCCTATATACACCTACATGTGACAACTCTTCAAAGCAAGTACCTATTTCGATAAGAAGCACGGATTAAAACGCATAATTATTATTTTAATACCTACATAATTGTAATTTACTCATTTCCTAATTATTGAAAATGTGTTGGAAATTCGTACCTATGTATATAGGTAGCTGTATATCTACTGCATACAGTCGACATAATTGTCATTGCAAGAAATGCTAAATATGCAATTACTTAAATAACTTTACTATAATAATGAATTTTGCTGCAGGTAGGTACTTATTGGAATAATAATAACAATAAAAATACACACGCGTTTATTGAATGCATAAAATATTATTGCTGTAGGTACCTACGTAATACATTAGGTGACCCTGACATTCACATTTTTCCATACGAGGCAGTACGTAACCAAAACTGATTACTGTAGTACATATTATGACATATCAGAATTACTTAGCTCGAAGGATTCGAGGTTAACACAAAAACACCCTCATATTAAGCGATATATGCTATTGTAGTGAAGGTGGAGTAGGTTGGCAACTGATGAAATCGAACCCGGATCTATGGATTGAAAATCCGATATTCCACCATCAGGTCACCTCAATATAATGTAGATCCATGTATTGTACCGACGCTATATAAAAAAAAAACACGTGGAATGGAAAACATAATATAGATCTATAAAAATATACCTACCTATTCGATTTACCATGAATTCTCTTAAAATCAATATAATAATAATAATAAACTTTATTGTGCAAAATATTTGGATACGAATAATAAGGTTACTACATGGTATAATCGAATAATTTTGCACAATGGGCGAGTTTATCGCAGGGACGCGATATCTTCCAACTAACCCAAATTAATTTGATATTCAGCCGGTAATTACAAGCTTCACATAGCTTAGCAATTATAGCTTCCCACCTACACACCATTTATTAATCTTAACACATGCAAAACTTTTGATGTTGAAGAATCGTTCATTTCTTTGTAAATTACAATATAATAAAAATCATCCCTGACTATTTAAAAACAAGTGTATAGGTACGTATGACCATCAAGAATAGAATAAAAAACATAACTGTCACATTTATCGATTTTGTATTGCAATTACAAAATAATAAATCATGTTGGAATGGGGTCGCAAAAACTTTCCTCGATCCATTGAAAAAAAAACCGCAAATATAAATAGATACTTAAGGCGCTGCTCCAATGGCAATTATTTTCCAGAAATGTCCACGTCCACAAGTAGGTACTGTACCGATATCTGAACATACTTAAAATGTGTTAGTGCCATGCCATAATGTTCACTAGTTTCCATGTCACGAGTTCATACAATCGAAAAACACGTGAGTCAAACATAGTCACGTGAAATAAGCGACATGGAAATATAAAAATATGATATCTTGTTTATTAGGTATACCTATATCCATTAATTTAAATCCAGATAGAAACAGTAGCTACAGTGAATGGTTGACACTGGATCTAAAGTTTACCCCCACGAGGCCTAATTGAGAAAGCCACTATTGGTTTAGTTCAGTTCTTGGACTGGAAAGTTTACTCGACCTGTTGTATGAAAAGGAGGCTGTCATTCTGACCTCATTCATGGTTAAATGTTTTTTTTTTGTTTCAATATAATATAGTGCAGAGGCGTATGAAGACTCATAACATAAAAATGAAAGGCAGTAAAATAAATTTGTCTCGCTCCTTCATAAACTTAAACAATTATATGAAATATAATTCATATGCTAGAATAATAGTAACACTAATTTCATCTATTTTTTCACCATACACTGGAAGAGACTATTTAGGAATCATAATATTTCTAGTATTAAAAATTGTTTCAAGTACGTCCGCTCTCTCCATGGTCTGAGAATCGTGTGGAATATTTTTAAAGTGTCCACAAAGCTGTGAATAATTATTATTTGTACTGCTAACATAATACGAAATGATTATTATCAATTAGACAAATAATAATAATAAACTTTATTGTACAAAATATTTAAACAAAAAGAATGAGATTACAACATGGTATATACAAATATTTTGCACAATGGGCGAGTTTATCGCAGGGACGCGATATCTTCCAACTAACCCAAATAATCTATTTTACTGTATTGAAGATTCTCTCACACACTGAGATATCTCAAAATTTACTGTATTGAAGATTCTCTCACACACTGAGATATCACAAAATTTACTGTATTGAAGATTCTCTCACATACTGAGACATCTCAAAATTTACTGTATTGAAGATTCTCTCACACACTGAGATATCTCAAAATTTGGAAATTTAATGTATAAATACAATACAATTTCATAAGAACATACATACCTAAATGTCGAACTATGTATTCATCATACAAAAAGTCACACAACAGCACAATTGTACACAATGTACCTATCATGATTGCGTACAAATTCATTTCTAATACCGTCTATTCGATGTACAGTATAACAGACTCGGTACAAATAAAATATATAATATTTATATAGGTATCTACCTACATGTAGGAAACATCAAAATTATTATTCTATTATTTGCATTCAACTTTTTCATCACTTGTAATATAAATAATATGGAGTAACGCCAAAAAATCATTGACTCATAAATAACACGAGTACAAAAGGCCGAGGCCGACAATATTGTTTTCTATGTGTAAACAACAGGTTTAAAATTTGGAGTCGAAATTCAATTTGAAATGCGATTGTACATTGAACATCTTTTGAATGTTTTAATACATAAATATGTTGACAAATAATGTCAATTAGTTTTCTAAATATTACATATATCGTGACGCAAATCAGCACTGAGCTTGACCTAAGGATCACAAACACTAGATAATGCACCTACATACCTATTAGAATATGTGTTACAAATTATTATTATAAAACAAAATAGTGAATAAACTTTAGCAATATTATCAAGTAATCGATTACTACCTACAAGGATACAGGACACAAGTCATGAAGATTACCAAGAACATTCCTAATTTATATATAATTATATAGGTAATTAACACGAGCACGAGAATGCTTGTACAGTAGACACGAGAGACATAAAAGACCACTAACTATTACTAATACTATCCCATCACAACACATCCCGCAAGTGGGGTAGTCAGCAGACTAGCCACATGTAATAAACATGCAAGCTGTCCTCTCCGTGCCAACAAAAAATAAGACTTTCAAGATGGGTGACAAATCTCATCGCTGAATTAAGATGAAAAATGTCATAATTTTTCGAACACCTGCCTTTAACAGGACACACGAAAACTTACGGAAAAGAGTGGGAGACCGATTTTTGCCGGGTGCTCCGCGGAATTGACATAAAAGACGCGCTTCATTATTTTGTGTATGAAAAAAACGGAGAAGTGTAACCTGAAAGCAGCAACTTGAACTGTGGACAGAAATATTTGATTTATAGATACTGGCCAATATCTCTTCAACATTTTTTTTTATTTATTTATTAATCAATAGACGGCATGCCGACATGCAAGCATATTATCTAACATTAGAGAAAAAAAAAACGGTAAAGATAATTCGCACTTATCTTTTAATTAATTTATAAAACTTTGTCTAATTTATTCGCTCTTTACTGTACATTACTGCAAGCAATTGAACATAAAAATGCATTGACATTTATTACAAATAATACATCTACATTTATTTAGATTTTCAATCATGTCATCTTCCATAAAAACTCTTGACCATAAATTAAGTTTTGAGTGAATGCAAAAAAATTATCTATCAATCTGCTAAGTGCCACTCATAATCATTCATTTTTGTGTCTGGCCACTCACGAAAGCTTTACAGAATTATAAAATATTTCTACTCGTTCGTAAAAAAATTGTTGAGAGTAGATAAATGGAAAAAAATTTCTACCTTATTCGGATGTTCAAAGTGTCTAGAACATGGCCATCTAGATTACAAGTAATACAGATTAAATATGGACGATATTGAGGAGTTATTGTTCTACTTATATACCACTTATCATACATGATTTATGTATGCTTCTAGTTGAAAATCAAATAATCTAATGCAAAGTGTACCTAAATGTTCTGAAGTGTGAGAAATGCTACACCTGTTCACGTCATATTATGTACTATTGCAGCCTGATATTGTGATCTGACTTATGGACTTTTTATTATCATTGTACTATAATTGTCAGATGTCTAAATATATTTATCAGCTTTTTTAATATGGTTATCATGGTATTGTATTGTTTATGGCTTGGTGTTGATGTGAATAAATATCTATTGCTTATTGCTAACATATTGCAACACATTATGTATGTAATTGTCTCGTATTTTGATAAGAAAACTGGTTATTATTACTTGTTACATCAACTACATGATGTTGTAAATCATATACTGGTTGGAAACATCATGATAATTGTAGAGAAAATACTTGCGAGACCAAGTTAGTAGATACTTACCTAATTATTGTAGATATGAATTATATAAAAGTAGGTAGATACAATTTCAATTGACGAATATTTATGTGTGGATTGCATAGTTACCGCAGATATTGTAAATCGCATTGAATAAATAGTGTAAACTCTTTGAGGCCTCTAAGTTCAAATGTGGGCAGGTATTACTGCAGATGAAAATACAATATTACAATGTTCCATCTAGTAGAGAAATATTGTTTCAAACAAGTTATTCGAAATAAAGTGCGAAAAATAAAATTATGTGTCCAGTATAACACCGTATAGGTAATAATATAACATTTGAAACTATCAAATCGCTCTCCTGTTAAGTCGCTATTTCCGAGATAGCATAGTTCTGATCTAATGGGATGATATGTTCATATTTATATGTTCATAGGTACCTATTTAAATATGAGTAACCATTTTGGTATAAAAACTTGTAGATAATATATTCTAGTCTATTATTATTATTTAATATTTCTAGTCTATTATTTGTGATTAATAATCCTAATCATTTACATATTTAGTAGTTTGAATGTTTAATCCATCTAATTGTATTTTTTGTTTGTTTTTAGTAAGTTTTTATTGATTTTTACATTTTATTGCTGATATTAAATTTTTGATATTTGAATTTATTTTATTGTCTTAAGTGTTAAATGGTTCAGAATCTACAACTGTGTATTAATTTATTGACTCTGTTTGATAATTCTTGACTCTTTTTATATTTCTAAACTCAATGACGTGTATATGTGTGAACTTGTATTGTGTATATTTTTCTTTTTTGTAGTCTGTCTTGTATTTGAACATGTAAAAGTATGTGAATGAATAAATAAATAAATATTAAGTAATAACAGCTGTGTACGCATTATGTAGCAAGTACATACACACTATATGTACTATCACTGACTGACAAAGAATGTACCTACTAGCATAATATATATATATTATAACAATACAAAGCAAGCATTCATACACCTAATATACTGTAATAATAATATATAGCGGTAAATACATAATACCTACCTATGCAATATGAAACAACACCACGTATACGAGGGCGGTCCGATAAGTAATTAGCCTACATAAGAAAAAATTAAAATTTTGGAAAATTGGTGATTTATTTTTCAACATAGACTACTTTTAGCTCGATACACTTGAACCAGCGATTCTCCAACTTCTTTAACCCGTCTAAAAAATACGTTTTCTCGAGGTCTACAAAGTAGGCTTCCGTGGCGGCAATGACCTCCTCATTCGACTCAAATTTCCACCCAACGAGTGATTTTTTCAAGTTTGGAAACAAAAAGAAGTCGCACGGAGTCAAATCTAGAGAATACGGTGGATAGAGTCAGTGGCGTAGCTAGGGGGGGGCAGGGGGGGACATATGTCCCCGGGCGCCGCATTAGGGGGCGCCAAAATGAGTATTAAAACTATTTTTTTAATTTTATTTTGGTGTAAACAAATGTATCCCAAATACGTTTGCAAGATTGATTTTTGGAGCCCCACAAATATCTTCATTACAAACCAGTTGGCAAACACAATTTTGGCGCCCCCATTGACCATTAAGGGGCGCCATTCTACTCATTAACAAAATTACACATCCACAATACAGGATTGCTGATGGCGTTTTTTTTATAACAAAGATCAGTTCGGGTTCAAATATTATTCTTCATAACTGAAAGTGGCATCTGGTTTTAAATATTAAACAGTTTGGATAATTTCGAGTCGAATATAGGATTTTACGAGAGTGCAAAGAAAATAGTATAATACCTACTTCACATTAGTTGAAAAGAGATAAATTTGTCATTAGATGTAAATGTAGCAAGTAAGTTGTTGTTTTAAATAATATTTGAAATCTAGCAAATTTTTCGGTAATTATATTTTATTTTACTTGCAAAAAAACACCAATGGAAAACTCGGTAAATTTCTCGAAGTGGAGAATTTTGGAGAATTATGGTGTATTTTGAGACAAATACAATAAATTGGTAATACAATTTTTATTGTTCATTTTTACAATACGGATATGGTAATGGGTTACAATAATATACTTAAAAGACTAGTTTTTAAAAGGAACAAAAGAAAATTGATGTTTTGATTTTAAGTAAAGTTCATTGTTCACTTATTAGTTACTAGTTTTTGTAACCCGGCATCGCTCGGGTTGAAATAAACAGATAACCGACACATACATGAGTTATTGAAAAAAATACAGCAACTTTTACGTGAAAAAAAGTAGTAAAACCTCTTCCCAATGAAAAACTTGAAGTTTGACACCCCACATGCCCATTTAAAAAATGGTAGGTACCTACATGGAAAAAGTATTAAAAACCTCTGATTTGGGCCCAAATCAGCACCATGAAGTTTTGGACCGATCAGGTTGTCAGGTATTGGGAGAAAGGTTATAATATTTTTGGGAAGGGTCATTCCGTGTCAATTCAACACAATTTTGGGTGATTTTTAGATTTGATGTCTCAGATTTTCATGATTTTTTTTTATGCAGCAATATATCATAGACTTATGAAAAATACCAGATTTCGGCTATGTATCACAATTATTTTTGAAGTTGTTTATTTTTAAAATTTCAATTTTTATGAAAAAATTTCATGTCTTGGCACCTTTGGATACCTATAGATTGACAACCAGTGATGATAAAAACCTGGGAGAGATCTCGTTCTAAAGCTGTTGAATGGGGCTTTAATGTGATGGGCCACAGGATAGGGGTAAATGTTTAAAAAAAAAATCAAAAAGTGGCAATTTTATAAATTCCAAAGAAACTTTCAAAAATAGTTTGTAATGTTTTTATATAAAGATATATATCAAAATTCTATTATGGGATCTCAACGGGATCAGGAGATACAGGGTTTCAGAAATGCATGTATCGTGATATTGCGTGTTTTGACACCTTTGGATGCGTATACTCTGGCAAAATATAATGATGATATAAACCTGGGAGTGGTCTTATTTTAAAGCTGTTGAATGGGTTAGCTATGATATGAATAAAGCTATGATATGCCACAAGATAGGGGTTAAGATTTAAAAAAAAAAATCAATAAGTGGGCATTTTAAAATTCCAAAAAATGCTAAAAAAATGTTTATGATGTCTTAATACATATAGCAAAATTTTATCATGGGATCTCAATGGGATCAGGAGATACAGGACGTCCGAAATGCATGCATCCTGAAATACATGCAATTTCACGATGCATGCATTTCTGAAGCCCTGTATCTCCTGATATCATTGAGATCCCATAATAGAATTTTGGTATATGTAGGTATAAAGACATTATAAACTATTTTGGAAAAATTTTTGGATTTTTTAAAATTGTCACTTTTTGAAAATTTTATTTTAAATATTTTTTTAAACCGCTACCCCTATCCTGTGACACATCAAATTAAAGCCCCAATCATTCAACAGCTTTAAAACGAGACCTTTCCCAGGTTTACATCATCACTGGTTGCCAGTCTATAGGCATCCAAAGGTGCCAAGACATGAGATTTTTTCATAAAAATTGAGATTTTTAAAAATTAATAACATAAAAAATAATTGTGCTACATAACTGAAATTTGGTATTTTTTCATAATTCTATGATATATTGCTGCATTAAAAATCATGAAAATCTGAGACATCAAGTCTGAATCAGTGTGTTGATTTGACACGCAATAACTTGAAAATTTATTAATTGTGTCGGTGCACACGTAGTAGAATTCCATAATAATGCAATTTGAAAATTATGGAGAGAAATTTCTCTTCTATCAGAGGAGAAATTCTCGGAGAAATTTCTCGGGAACGAGAAATTGCTTTTGAGAATTTTCTCTACTCACATCACTATTAGTCTGTATTCTATTTCATTAAAATACCAGATTGATGCTTCGGAAATTAACCATAAAATCGTAAATTTTCAAAATTTTCTTGGGGGCTCCGAGAAGGGGCGCAGACTTTGTGCCATGTCCCCGGGCGCAGATAACCCTAGCTACGCCACTGGATAGAGTAGCAGTCCGTAGCCCCATTCGACCAATTTGGCCGTGGCGACAACGGAGGTGTGAGCCAGTGCATTGTCACGGTGGAAGATCACTTTTTCTTCGTCGAATGGGGCCGTTTTTTCTACAATTTGGCATCGAATCGGCCAAATAATTTTGCATAGTAGAGCCTTGGGATCGTTTTACCTTTCTCCAGGCAGTCGATGTAGATCACACCTTGCAAATCCCAGAAAACGGTGACTATCACCTTTCCGGTCGATAGGACAGTCTTCGCCTTCTTTGGAGCACGTTCGCCGGGTAAAATCCACTGTTTCGACTGTTCCTTGATCTTTGGCGTGTACCAGTGGATCTATGTTTTGTCAATGACTTCGAAACGATGCAGAAACCCCTTCGATTGCTCTTAAATAGCGTCAAAAACTGCTCTGAAATAGTCTCACGGTTGCGCTTGTTGTCCGGAGTGACAAAACGCGGCACCCATTGTGCCAACAGCTTTCTCATGTCCAAAATTTCATAAATGGTATAATCCATTTGGTCTTTTGAGATGCCTTTTATCTTAGCTATCTTAAGCACCTTAAATCGGCGGTCTGCCATTACGGTATCGTGGATTTTTGACAAGTGATCCTCCGAGGTAACCGTTTTCGGGGCACCTGGGCGTGACTCGTCAAAAACCGACGTACGACCATGTCGAAACTCTTAAACCAATTTTTGACGATCGTTATCAAAGAACAAGAGTCACCGTACACAGCATCCAAGCGGTCTTTGATTTCGCTGCGCGATTTCCCTTCCAAAAACAAGAATCGAATCACCGACCGATATTGCTCTTTTTCCATTTTTCGAAAATCCGTGGACCCGCCCGCTTCCACACGCGGTCAAAACAAAACCATAAGTCCAATTCGGCTGAAATTTTGACAGTAGCTGTCTACAAGCATGCACTACACGATGGTATATTTTTCTTGTGATAGTGATGCCACCGGGCGGAGAGGCTAAGTACTTATCGGACCGCCCTCGTAGGTGTAATTTGTCAGTACAGTATTATGTTTCTATATGGTAAATCAATAAACAGAATTAATTTAAATAAAGTTTTATACATAGGTATTATCATCAACTTATTGCATTTATACAATCCACATTGTGTAACACAAAATTATTTACATATATATATTTAACCCTCAAGTAGGGTACCTAATGGGCTAGCTGCTTGTAATGAACATAAAAGTCGTCCTATTAGTAGACACCAAGT
This sequence comes from Athripsodes cinereus, assembly GCA_947579605.1. Classification (NCBI taxonomy): domain Eukaryota; kingdom Metazoa; phylum Arthropoda; class Insecta; order Trichoptera; family Leptoceridae; genus Athripsodes; species Athripsodes cinereus. The sequence goes on from OX388309.1 coordinate 18,044,776, forward strand.
AAAAAGACATGCCTAATAATAGGATGGACGGCCTCGTCGATGATTTAAAGATGTTAAATGTTTTATACGGAATGGTGTAGGATTTAAAGATGTTAAATGTTTTATACGGAATGGTGTAGGATTTGGCAAATTCTTTGGCAGGGACCATATAGGGCAGCGAAAGGAGAAGACAGTGAAAAAGTACCTGAGTACAGAAATTTCAAACGAAAAATATTATACAATAACAGGTAGGTAAGCACATTTGATAAATATAATAAAACATTTAATTATTTACACGTTGCTCTAATACTTGTATTAATACTTATTGTGATATTGATAAAAAATATATAAGTACTTTGTACCTGTACAAGGTACACGATAAGCTTATGGTGTTAGTATAATTAGGATTTTATACGCGATGAGGTAATTTCCCAAATCTTACAACAACAAAATCATACCTAATCACAGATTATTATCATCAATATCCCAGTGAATTGCTGAAATATTCATTAGTAATACACATCGTAATATGTATAGCAGTTTACTATAAGTAATAATATATTAATTAAATGGAGTTAGGTTACGTGTTAATAGTTACGTGAATTGACATTATTGATTAAATCCTAGAGGACGGACATGAACTAAGGAAACATGCCGACCCGAAAAAAATAGAAATAGTTACGTCTCAGAATTTCAATCGGAAGACCTGATTCGACTTACACCATATTTCTTAAAGTAAAAGTTTTGGTGGTGGAAAATAACGCTAATAGAGTTCGAACATCATGGTAAAACCCCCTTCCTATAGTTCCCGGTCCCTTTGGAGTGTTAAGTGTGGATTGTAGTTTTTTTTGTCTCATTTTGATTTATGTAGAGATTTTTCTTATTGTTTTGTTTTATTATTATTTTATTTATGTTTAGTGTTAATGTGACGTGGTTAGATGGGAGAAATCACTATAAAGTGATAATCTCGCCACTGCATATCATCACATTTTGTTTTCTTATGTAAACTTATTTGTTGATTTTGTCATGTGAATGATGATGTGCAAGAAGAATAAAATAAATAAATATATTTATACCATAATAATAGTGTACCTACTAATCTGTTAATGCACGAATTGACATAATAATATAGCATGATATTATTTACAATTAGTGAACCCGCTGCTTGCCCCACTTGCTTTATGTTTTCACCCTACAACAATTTATTATTATTGTTTATGTAGTTTAGTTTTCAATTTCTATAGGTACCTACAATATATACATAGGACATTATTTTATTTGTAACATATTATAGTGCAGAATATCCAATATATGAACTATTTGTAGAAAAACCTAATATCTGACAAATACGACGTGGTTCTGAAATACGTTGACAGTTACTTACATCTACATACCTATCTCTGCATCTTTCCAGAATGATCATAGGCAGGTGCAGCCGTGTAGGTGTAAAATCAATCGATAATATCTCCTAACTACCAAGATAACAACTAAGTACACAATATAATGATTTTGATAATAATTAATCTGTAGGTACAATTGAACTGTGTCATTACTTCTTGCTCTTTGGTGTCAATAAGAATACCATGTAATTATGACAAAATCACCAGGTAGATTTGTAATTTGAACCGTGGAGCACCTGGCAAAGAATTGATCTCTTAACTCTTTTCCGTAAGTTTTGTAAAAGGCAGGTGTTCGAAACAAATAGACATTTTACATCTCAAATTCAGCGATGAGATTTGCCACCCATCCTGAATGTCTTAATTTATCACAGAGAAGACGGCTTTCATGTTTATTATATGCAGCTGGTCTGCTGGCTACCTTACTTCTGGGATATGCCGTGATTGTGTAGTAGTAGTAGTACATTTGTCATAACAACATCATTTCAAAATTATATGAATTTACAAGAAGTATTCCCTGAACTATGATTTAAGTATCATCTTTGGTTTGAAATGTCAAGAGAATGACCGGTTATCTCCAGTGCAGTATGTATGTATAGAGATATACTGTTTAAAAGTTATTCCGTTTTTTTTAATGAAAAACAGCTTTGGAATGACATGTGCATCAGTGAGTGGAATTCACAGAAACGACTTCAGAATCATGTATTATAAAATATTTGACAGAAATAATAAAATTCAAACAAGTGTAGACTTTCCTCAGAGGTGCAGTTATTTCTGTTAAGTATATTTTATATATTGACTAAGCCAGTACAGTAATTATTATGGTAAAAATATGTAGATGGTCAAAATGAAGTAAGCAGTTAGAAAGTATTTAAATGCGTAGCCTTGATTCACTGAATAATAATAATACCAATCATTGTACTCTCAAATAGAACCAGAGACTGACTGTTTTTTTTACTATACAAAGTATTAATCGTATATTTATTGACAAACGGTAGAAATTATGTACTTTTTTACAAAAACCGCCTGCGCGAAAAACTCCATAGGTATGTAGGTACTCCAAAAACGCCCCGATATCACTGTCATAATTCCTGCCGTTTATCAATAATATTATAGGATTAATATTTTGTAGAATTTACAAAAAAAACATATTCAGTCCCTTTTCAGATATTTTGCTTCTAAACTTGTATTTCTTAACCAGAGTGCCAAATTTGACTAGTTATAGATAAATAAGGACTATCTCAAATTCTTCTCCATTGCTTCCGAGGATAGTGACATAAAATATATCCTCAAATAAAAATAAAAATTGTGAGATTTGTTGTCTTCGTTCTAAAATAATGATGCGAAAATGAGAGATTTTCAATTGTAGAATTGTAACTTTGAAGCAATATTTTGTCAATCATTTTAAAAATAGTTCTATATTTAAAATATATTTTTCTAAATAATTTCGATATGTTAACAAATAAAAAATCAACCGCACCACGATAGAAACTTGTTCACAAAAAACTCAGAATAAAAAAAAGAAAAAGTATTTGAAAAAGTGTCCATATATCGGACAATTAACAAAGTATAAAAAAAAGTAAAAAATATCAAGGAAAGATTTTTCCATTTTCCGGTTGTTTTCAAATGGATTCACATTATAGCACACTCACACTCAAACTTATTCCACACAGCATGCTTTCTATTAACAATATTGTAAGATATTTCCATAAGGGTAGAAGAATAAAAGATTATTTGACTTGTTAATTATTATAATATATATTTATTATGTATCACAATTTTTTTTTGTTACATTTTTTTTCAAAATATTTTATGAAACATCAATAAATCTATTTCCTTTATTTATAAACAGCATATTATCTTAATTACATAAATGATATTTCCTGAATATTCCCCATAGATATTATGAGACATCCATTTAAGACTTGCAATTTTTTTTAACTTACTATTTTAAGTGCTCTTTTTATCTTAGTGATAAATAATAACACTTGGTATGTATATAGTAATATAAAGTAGCATTTATGGAAACAGGCATTTCATTAATAAAATGTGTGCTCGTGTAAAATAAATAATAGGTCTGAATGTTATAAATTAATATTTATCTTACTCAAAAATTGGAACTATTAAATATACGTTTTCATCCTAGAGCTAAATAAAAAAATATAAATATGTAGCAGTTAATGATACCAAAGAATATAAAATTAAGTCAAGCATTCACAAAATTCTAATTTTTCAACAAGGACAATCTACACTGCATATTTGTAATAAAGTTTGACCTCAGGAATACTTCAGCAAATAATTGAGATTTCCAGACCTCTACACCAAATAGCTGAAAAAGGTAGTTTAGCTTTCTGCAAAACTGACTACATAATTATATTAGTAAAACTATAACTATAAAAAGAGTGATGAAATATAAAACTACCGACTTAAATTTATTTAATTCTCAATAATATGTTCCGTGAAGCACCCGACAAAGAATTGGTTTCCCACTCTTCTCCGTGTGTTTTGTAAAAGGCAGGTGTTTAAACATCCCGAATGACTTAAGTTTTTGTTGGCACGGAAGTAGCAGTGGCATATATAATATATTTTTCGTTCTCTTTTGAAAATAAAGCTAAATCAAAATGAATCTGTTTAAAGTAGTGTCTATTAAAATAAAGTAAATAAGCATTATGCTGTGCAGTAGTGAATCAGAGGTTAAATGTACTATGTATTATAATACTATTCCCTCACGCCGTATCCCAAGTGGAGTAAGCAGAGGGATTGGAACACCATATAGATCTATCCTTACATACATCTTTCACTTCTACATTCATACAATTTCTCATGCTCATATCTTTTACTCAACATACGGCCGTCCTTGAGAATTTGATCCACATGATCAAGGTACATGGTTTTTGGACGTACAAGCTTCCTTAAGTTTTATATAGAAGTGATGAAACTTGTTAACATAAACACAAAAACTACCAGATAGAAAATATCAAAAGGAGTAAACTAATTGAAAAGGTATGAAAGTAATCATCCTGAGATTGACCATAGCACAACATTTCTATTACGGTTAAAGGCAATTAATAAATAAAATTTAAGTAATATTATATTTCTTTTATAATATAGTACAAGTAAAACAATTTGTGATATTAATAGAAAGAATTCAAGATTACTACAAATGAATTTCTAACAAAATATACAATAATAACAACAAACCATAATCATATTATACAACAAAAGCCACTACTATTTATTATAAATACTTACTTATATCCAAATGTAATTTAATATAATACTTAAAATTAAATCAGGTAAAAAAATTCACAGTGCATAGTCACAATGTATTATTGGTCAAGATAACTGGAAAAAGAAAGTACTTGAAAAGGTAGCATGTTCCAAATTCAATAAAATATTTTCATACCCACTTGTTTCACACCGCAGGTACATTCAAATAAATTGTGTTTAATTGTCGACAACCAAATAAAAATTGAGAAAGTGAATGCACATCTACATTGATATAATTTTCTATTAGGCATTATTGATGTGTATAACATGCGTATGTGCTATTGTGTTCCTGTAATATTAGTATTTATGTATCACTTTCAATGCGTAAATAAATAATAATTTATTTCATATGATATATATTTAATGTTTCCTGATTCAGATATTATTAAAATTATCATTACTATCTCAAAAAACAATGTTTCCATTTTTCAGCATATTATTAAAACTATGTCAACTTTCCTGCAGGAACAAAAGAATAAGCAGCATCGAGAAGAGTGAAAATTATTTTGTTTCAATATTTTGCAATACCTACTCTTATCAAATCTGTACATAATTTTCTAAAAAAACTTTTCATTCCAAATATATAATCCATATACAATATATTTTTTTATAATTTCCGATGTGGCACCATAATTAAGTCTCTCAAAAATTGCCAATCGAGAAAAAAAAAATCATCAGGAAGATATCAATGTAAGATCATGAAGGATTAAGTTGACTGTAATATTATAATTAGAGTCAATATATTCAATGTGATATTTTAGTCTACAGAGAGCTAAAAACAATAAATTTATAGAACCATTACCAATCCATAAAAGTAATACATAATCAATTAATTTATACACAAAGCTATACTATTTAAATTAAGTAACAAAATTATAAAATAGTAGACCAAAGAAAAATATTTATTAATTATATTCAATCAACTTTATCATACTTTCTCCAATGTAAAGACATTAAAACCTTTGATCTTATGGATATAAACCAATTATCATAATTACAATAATATACAATGTGCTGAATATTCTATTAGGTGAATGTACAATATCATTCAATGACCTACAATAGGGAAATCAGCCTTCATAATATTAATAACAAAATGTCAAATAACAGTGTAAGTAGAAGTAACTGGATGACTGCTCAAGTAATAATCTACATAGTGACAGCTGTGCTAATATAGACCATTAAAGGATGACGTCACAGAAAAATCATTGAGGGGCATCAGGCATCCCAACACAACAGACGATTACGGTGTAATATTAGGTGGAACGCCTAAAGAATACCTAATAATCAAAAAAACTGTCAGTGTCGATTTTGTCATTATTTTGTCGTCTGACTTTCTTTTTTTCTCTTATGGCACAACATCCTACAAGGATGATTTGCGCAATCTGACTGTTTGCCCCCCAAGCAAAAGCAAATCCATAGACAAGACCACGTGACCTTTAATGGTCTATTATATTGTCTCTTATGTCAGAAAAAATAAACACATACAATTTCTCCATAAACTAAAGTTACAAAGAGATGTTCACTCCATACTTTGGCTGGTAATAAATATAACATAATATTTGATAAGAGAGAATGGAATGAGATTGAAGCTTATCAATAGACAAGATTGATTCATTGTTAATTAATTATTATGAAATGACTAATGTGAAGTAATTTCTCCAAATGAATTGCAATGTGTCTGGCAGAGTATATACAACTTCTGATCTAATGAAACCTTAATGTTAGCTGTAATGAGGCATATTGAGTATATACTGATACACCACAGAGCGTGGTATCAGGGGATGCAGATATATATAGAATATTTATATGATAATAATAATAATAAATACTTCCATATACACATATGAATAGAATGACAGAGAATCAGACTATGATACAGGCAATATAGTTTACTTCATACATTTATGTGGATATATTCTTAATGATGTTAATAAAGATGTGTGCATTAGCAAGGTGGGGATGTAAGGTAAAATTACTACGACAACAGATCAAGCACACATTATAGTGTAGTGTAGTATAGTACAGGGAATGATATTCCTACTATTATGCTTTTAGTTTAGTTGGTAATATTATATTGAATTAATTAACAATAACACCCTGACTTATTTAATGAACATACTAATAAGATACATAATATACACCTCTCAGCACGCCTAACAGAATATTATGTTAACTATTTATGTAATATTCACAAAGGCTATTGATTTCATTTAACAAAAACTCACAACACTGAGCACAATAATAATTATTATTCAATAATATAATGTCAACATAAAACCAGAGTTTGTTTATAATGATTGTACTTAAAAAATGAAATAAGTGCTCAATTCCATAATCAGGTGTATTCTCTGCGCTGCCTGTATGACAATATTGATCCCTTCAATCCAAGCAAATAACTCTATTATCTGATACATCATTTTATAAAACATCTCACTTACCAAAATATTATTATTTATTACTCTTCACAATTGAATGTGAGTAGATAATCTTCCGTGAAATGTTAGCTTTTTTATTTATTATTTTTACAAAAATACACATCTTTACTATTTGTGATATAACCTTTCACATTTTTAAATACAATATAGTTTATAAGTAAACTAACATCACACTTCAAACATTATAATTCATACAATTTAGAATTAAGTTAAAATTAAAGTGTGGGCCGATGATGGATAATTAATTTATGTAAACATTAGTAACATTATTAATACAATTAATTTGTCTTGTATAATTAATTGAGATAGGTAATAAGATATAATATTTCCAGCAATAGTATACATAATGAAGTACACACAAAGGTATGGTATCAGTAAAGTGGGTAATGTACCTAATCTAGAATAGTGTGTTACCTATTATGACTTTTAATCCCTATTTGTTTGTATGTAGTCAAGTGTCTGTATGTATGTATATTGATTGTATGTTATGTTACTGTCTTTTGTATTCTCTCCAGGTAACCCTACAGGTATAATGTCTGTCTGTATTAATTAAAGCCCATATTATTATTGAAATTACTACAGCTCTTTAGAGTTTGGATTGCATTTCCTTTTGCAAGTCAATGGAAACTTCCAGATTATCTTGAGAATTGTAATAATTGGTATAAAACGGCTAAAAAACTATCACGGACGATGGTCGGGCGCATTCCCCCAATGTGACTCTGTATGAAGCCATCTCACTGATGCCGTGATAGTGCACAAAAGCCGCAGCCAACACCAGCACATGGAATATTTGATGAGATTGGAACCATATGTCACACTTCCCTGGGAAGTACCTTTCTGGAACCCTCAGTGCATACACAAGGGCACCCAGAATATAAAGTAGCCCCATCAGTACCAACCACCCCAGTGAGGTCTTACTCACTTGACTAAACCAACCTTCCATAATGCCATAGTGCACTGCAGGTATTACCCCAGAGAGACCAAAGCCCATGAAAACACCAGCTCTAAGCGGCCTGAGACGGGGCTCTGAGAATTTGTCCCACAAGGACACTACTATAGAGGATATGCCCAAAATAACCACCACAGAGAGATATATCAGCTTGGGTTGATAGTGACAGTAGAAACTATAATACAGCCACGGCACAAAGGAGCCCATGATGAGAAGAGCAATGCCACAATAGTCCAACTTAGAGAACAGCTTCCCAACCATTTCCGAGTGGCAGCACAATGTGTGATAAGCAAAAGAGAATCCTAAACAGATTATAGCTCCTATGAAGAAGGCCCCAAATATCATTTTTTCTTGAATTTGTATTTCTATGGAAGGACGGGATATGAAATAAATGGCTACTCCTATGAAAGCCACGCATCCTAACAGATGGGTCCAGATATTACCAGTCTCTGTGTGGATCCTAAAGATGCTCTTGAAGCAAGCCCCAAACGATGGAAGGGGAGGCCTATGCCCTTTGTGAAGGAAGTCATTATCTTGTAACCACTGAGGAAGATTACGAAAGTGGCATACATTCCAAGATGCTTCCCAAACTTTCCTAACAAACTCTTCCGCTTGTTCTGCAGCATTATGTGCTAGCGCCCCGAGATCTATTTCGTCTGAAAGTACTCCAGCCTTCAGCACCTCGCGCATTTCCTGATCTAGTAGATGGTGATCCTCTGGTGTGGATGGTAAAGGACATCCCGCTCCTTCTTCCTCTGCCAATTCATCATCTAATAAATCTTCCAACCGCGAATTCAAACTAGTCTCATCAGGTTCCCATGTCTGTCTTCTTCTCAGACCTTCTACTTCCAGCCTCGGTTCATCTGCTGAAGTCTCCCACATAATCACTGTGCCGTCAGCTGTGTCTAACTTACAATGGCGGAGTGAGACCACCACGTTCCAGTTATAAGCTCCAAACTACCGATTACAACTATACGTCGAGTGAGTTAACAACTCAGACACAAATTTTACAAATAATAGAAAAATACTGCACAAAGAAATTAACATAAAAGTCAACGCAAGCAGTTCCAATTTGCGCTGCAGTACAATTACGTCACGAACTACATCATTTCACACAGAGGATAGCACTTAATTATCGTATCTATGATAACCAGATATTCACTAAATTGTCACTGAGGTAATTTTTTAGTATTCCCAAATCGTTACGACTGCTAATTTCGTAGTTCCAAAAGAAAATGTCCGCGACGTTCTAAAAGTAAAACAACACAGTCCTCAACCAGACAGAACGAAAGCGAAAGGCTTCGAGACTCGGCCGGAATGAAACAGAAAATCTAGAAACAACGTGATTGGACGATACCACATCTACAGCGATATTGAATGAAGTACGTCCGGAAACATAACCTAACATCATGCATATCCACCAGTACATCGATGAAATTATAAACTAAATAATAGTAAAAAAATAACCACATTTTAAAAACTTAAATATAACTTACTTTTTAAACATACTGATGAATATTTCTCAGTGAATAGCACGAACCAATTTTTCTTTTTATCAAAAATGATACAACAGCCTTGTGAACGCCACTACTGAAAATAAATTGGCTGCCCTGTAAAATGAGTGCCATTTTTGGTCCAATACCCAATCAGAAAAGACTTTGAAATCAAACTGGTAGTAGTGTTGGTCAAGATAATCCACGACGCCAACATAATGACTAAGAAAATATATATAATATAATAATTATGTATTAGTAAAATGTCAAATGACGAGTGGTACGTCGGCGGTGCATCGAATTCGAAAACCTCGTGTTGTTATGTTTTTCGTACTTATGTTTTTTTTTTTAATTTAACTTAAATAAATTCTGATACCAAACAATTTTGTAAGATATCAGAGAAGTCTTTTAATATTCGACAACAGTATTCAAGTAAGTTTCTTATGATGCGAATTACAAATTGTATTAATTTAGTAACAGTTTACATTAATTTATGATTTGTCTTAATTTTCCTATAGGACTAGTTAAAATGCAGAAATACAATTTTCAATTTTACTATTAAAACTCCCTCGTTTTGTTAAATCATTTTACTATAAGTCGTAACATAGTTGTGCAAAATCGAAAGCATAAAAAGTATCCATGATTACAAATTGCTGTACATTCCCTTAATATAATAATATATCTGTGGTTATGTTTTCTTTTTTTACATCATGGATTCATGATTGATTTTGCTATTTTATTGTATCCAGAAAAGTAATCTTGATTATTCTTTTGCAGGATGGATTTAATAGAAGTAGCAGTAACAAGTGACTCAACGGGTCAACTTTGTAATTCTTCAGTATGGGATGTTCATTCAGGAACTTCTCTATTCTCATATCGAGGAGGAGGTGTGGCTGCACCCCGCACACTCACTATCTTAGGAAATGATTATTTAGTTTCTTCCGAAAGAACAAAACCAATACTACATATTTGGCCACTAAACTCTCATGAACAGGTTCAGGGTATGAGATTTGTGTTGCCAGGAAGAGCGACTGCATTGGCATTTTCCCCTGATGGTCACTACTGTGTAGCAGGGATTGAACAGAAAATTTACATTTGGCAAATGTCATCCGGTAATTTATTAGGAATTGCCAACAAACACTATCAAACCATAACTTGTATTAAATTCACAGATGATGGTTCTCATTTTGTAACTGCTGGAGAAGATGGCTTAGTAATTGTGTGGAATCTTGGAACTTTAATTAGTGATAGAACTGTGGGAGACCACTCCCTAGTATCACAATCTCTAGCAGGACAACAAGATCCACTTTATGTGTTTTCAGATCATTCACTACCAATTTCTGATATCTTCATCAGTAAGGGTGGCATACATTGTAGATTAGCAACAGCTTCCATAGATAGAACATGTAAAATATATGATTTAGCATGTGGGGAACTACTCCTCAGCTTAGTATTTGATAAGTGCTTGTCTGCAGTAGTGATGGATATTGTAGAATCAAATGTGTTTGTTGGTACAGTAGATGGAGAGATATATCAATTTTCCATTACACAACCCCCGAGGATGAGAGAATATTATTTAAATGAAAAGGATAAGAATCTGGTATTTGTTGGACACACTAAAGCAGTTACATGCCTCTCTGTTTCAATGGATATGGAAACATTAATATCGGGATCTAATGATGAACAACTAATTGTGTGGCATACGCCAAGTAGACAAAGAACTCATACCATTCCTCATAAAGGTGCTATCACTAATGCATTCTTTACTATTGTTCCCCGAAATATGTTTGCTAAAAATTTTGATCCATCAATAATCCTACACAATTTGCAAAGATCAGTGGATACAGAATGTGATGTTGAGATTTTTACTACGGAATGTGATGACTTTTGGGATGTATCAAATGAATTATACTCTACACCAACTGCTGAGTCTGCATTAACTATTGTAGAAATGGGAGAAAACAAAGTTTCTAAAATGAATGAGGAAATTGCTAAATTGAAAAATATTAATTCTAATCTTTATGAATTTGCACTTAAAAAAGTTTTAAAAAATGTATGAAGTCACTGTCTTCTACAGGAAGCATGAAGTCATTGATTTTATAATTATTATACAAAAGAAAACTATGTACTTTTTCGTTATATAATTTTTAAACAGGTTCATATTTTCATAATATTGTTAATAATAAATTAGTTAATAAATATTTTTTTCTTTTCACCCACCCAAATCTGTACAGGATAAAATCTTTCACGAAAGGATGCAGTGTCTTTATTGACAAGGCTCGAAATTGTTGCTGATTTTGAGAAAAACCAATGTTCTTTCACTTATACCTGCATAATATGAACGCTTTTTCAGAAGAACTTGTGATTCGAACTTAAGTTCCGTGTATGTTGCAAAGATATCAATTTTATATCACTTCTTCTGTCTTATTTGATTTTTAAAGATAACCACTCTGATCCATACAAAGTTGGTATCCATTTACAACATCTTAAAGCACAATTCCCCTCAATACCTTTTTAAGCGTTTTGAATACCTGTCTTCACACGGATGTCCTCTGAGATCTCAGAATAACCAGTTACTTGCCGACCCTGCCCACACCACAACCTTCATCATTTAAGACCGATGCAATTAGAATGTGGAATAATCTACCTTGCAATATTAGAAATTCCTCTACGCTACACGTTTTTAAGAATAACCTAAAATCCATAGACTTATCCTAAAAAGTTCCTCCCCGTGCCTTTATCCTTCATTTTATAGTATTTATTAGAGGAAACATGACATATATAATGTTCTACTTAGGACTAAGAATGTAATTAGTTATAATTAAATTTAGTATTAACTGTTCACATTTAGTATTAATAAAATTACACATTGTCAACATAGTATCACACATTATTTTGGTTAGCTGGAAGATATTGCCTCCAGGCAATAAGCTCGCCAATTGCTCATGATTTTTTTTTCTGATCAATAAAGTGTTCTTATTATTATTATTACACTGGAATCTTATTAGGCAATAGGCTGTATCTCACTAAAACATAATTTTACAGGAGAGCAAAAACAAAGTTTGCAAAAGAGATATTTCGAGCATTATATCATTTTATCAAAATGAAGGTTATTATTATTTCTGCAAGATAGATGTAACATTCACTTTAATTTCTTCCAGTTTAAAGATATTTGAGTTATTTTTGCCATGTTGATGAAAACAATCTAGATGTCAATAAGTTACATATTTTTTTCTCTTTATTCCGACTACTGTATTAAGAAATATGTATATCCTTTCGCCACATCAAAGATTATACTATTTTGAGCATTTTATGAAACAAACTTGAAAAATGCGAGATACAACCTATTTCTATGTAAACTATTTTAAATAAAGATTTATTGTATTTAAACAATAAAGGTTTATTATATTTTAATAGATTATTATAAAATAACATTTTTTGTTTGTTTAAATTACGCTGGCTACTTTTGTTTCTTGATTAGCAGAGTCCATACAGCTGGATGAAAACGTCAATCTTCAATCATATGGTGACGATTCTGAGCATTCTTCGAAGAAATATTCATTTGGATGGGTAACGAAAGTATTCATTCTAATATTTCTTCGAAGAATGCCCCGACTTATCACGGAATGATTGAAGACCCTCTCACTACCAAATTAAATTGAAGAGCCCTGGAATCACTCTTATAACTATACAATGAGTAAGCAAAAAAAGATGATGTTTGGTGTAATAATTTTTTAATTACCTACCGCTTACCGTTTTAAAAGGAGGCGGATTTGTTGGTACAAGGATATCAGTAATTTAAGGACGCGTTACAGACTATGAAGATTGTTACTTAATTATTTTATTCACAAGCATCATAAAAAATATAATAATAAACATTATTGTACAAAATATATGGATACAAATAATAAGGTTACATGGTATAAACGAATAATTTTGCACAATGGGCGAGTTTATCACAGGGACACGATATCTTCCAACTCACCCAATAGAATAATATAAATAACAAATGAAAAAAAAATAACAAGTCTTTAAGAACTTTAATTAAAATATACAACTATAAAATATGGACGCATGAAATGATAGCATACCTATTTCAATTTTCTAATCAAATGTCGTAAATGTGGAAATTGTGGCCAAAAAATAAAATAAATAATTTGGGAATAAATACACATCAAATAAGATCGGAAAAATTCTTATTCCACTTTGTAAAAGCAAGCTTTCTTAACAATTTCCGTATAAAATATAAATTCTTTTCAAACCAGGCGAGTTTTTATAAATTAAATTCCTCATGTTCCCGTACGGGCATACACTGTTAGTCAGAGGGTTGGAGTTTTCATCCAGCTGTGTAGACACTGTAGACGCTGCCAAAGGAGTCGATTTCTGCAATAGGTAATCCAATACGGAAATATAACTGTACGGGGGAGCGAAACTTCACTATGTAGGTATGTAGATATTTGGCCGAAGTGTATGTTGAATGATTTATTCGGCGCCGTTTATGAAGCATCCATCTCAAGAGCACGGGAAACTATGTTAGAAGAGCGATGTCTTCAACTTGTTCCTGAACGTTGTTATCAATGATTTATACGAATGTCCTCGGGAGTCGATTCAAGATGACAACGCCAAAATCCCTATCATAGCGACTTATAAATTAATATAGAATAAATTATAGTCCTCGTTATGCTCTTTTGGATACTAATATATTCATATATTGAAAACGAGTTATAATTTGCAATATCCAAAAAATATGAGTTCATCAGTAGCCTGGAGGTAGAGTCTTGACCTCGTGAACATGAGTTTCTCGGTTCGATCCCAGATACCGACGAATTCCTCTTTCACGATACAAGCATTTAGCTTACTGTGAACATAGAATTATATTACTTCTATAAATCTATGACTGTGAAAGGTGTTTAAGGTTGTGTTCGGGTTAGTAACAAAAATCCAGATATATCCAAAAAATCATTCAAAAAAATATCTAAACAATCGATAAATCCAAAAAAACTCAAATTTTGTTAAAGCGATAGAACGTCGTTTTAACTCAATATTGTGATTTTTTTTCAATAAAAATGTGAGAAAAATTATTTTTCTCACATTTTTATTGAAATTTATTGATTGATTGATTTATTGAAATATATTTTATTGAATTTTATTGAAATATATTCTCACGTACATACATACAACCGTACTACTATGTACGTGAGACTGAAAATTTTTGAATCTGTTATCCTTGTTGGTAACACTGGTTATGGCGCCAAACGTGACGTTTTCTTAAGAATTCCAGAGTGCCTGTCACAAATGTTTACTGGTCGCCTCGTAATTTTATTACTGTTTAATTTTGCTATAGTTTTCTTGTGATCATTTGTTATTAGAGAGTATTATTTTGAAAGATTGCATAATATGGATGAACAAAACTCAGTAATGGAAGTTGACGAGAAGGCCGCTGATGTGCAAAAAACTGAAGTAAAGACTGTACCTAAACTCGTTACACATCTGCCATGGATAGAGAAATACAGACCCCAGAAATTTGATGAGATTGTTGGAAATGAGGATACTATAAGTAGATTAGCCGTGTTTGCTCAGAATGGCAATGCCCCTAACATCATAATAGCTGGCCCACCAGGAGTTGGTAAAACTACAACTATATTATGTTTGGCAAGGATATTGTTAGGGCCAGCTTTCAAAGAAGCAGTTTTAGAATTGAATGCATCAAACGATCGAGGCATTGATGTTGTAAGAAATAAAATTAAGATGTTTGCACAACAAAAGGTAAATAGTAAGTTTTTTAGATCTGATAAGTACCTATATTTATCTGAACTAAGATGATTTTGTGGCCCCATCTATTGCCGAGTTTTATTTTTCCATAGAAGTAATATCTACGTCACTTGAGGAAATTGTTGCTACATGTTTCATGTTTTTTAGTTTTTTTGGCAAATATTTTTTCTTGTTGTCATTCATATTTTTTTTTTTAAATTGTCATCTACTTTGCGGCATTATTATTTTGAGTAGTGTACCTACTTCCATCACTGAATTGTGGATGTTAAATGTCTTTTGTATCTACCCGTCTACACAATCAAAACATTTCTCACGAGTTAGGTAGCCAGCAGACTCAACTTTGGCGTAATATTTCATTGCTAAAGTAAAGATATGAATGTCTCATTTGTTTTATGGACACCTGCATTTTACAGGGTATTCAGAAAACTCACAGAAAAATGAGGGAGACATAATCTATTCTGGGTGCTCTTGGAGAAACCTAACATCATTTTAAAATTGTTTAGTTATTATACATTATTATGATATACCTATAAATATTTCTTTGCAGGTAACATTACCGAAAGGTCGACATAAGATTGTGATATTGGATGAAGCTGACAGTATGACAGAAGGAGCTCAGCAAGCTCTAAGACGTACTATGGAGATCTATAGTAACACTACTAGGTTTGCTCTTGCTTGTAATACTAGTGAGAAGATAATTGAACCTATACAATCCCGTTGTGCTATGCTTCGATACTCCAAATTGACTGATGCACAAATACTTGCTAAGGTTATGTTTATACTTTGAATATGTATTTTATTATATTGACAGATTTATATGCTGTTAAGAGGTTGTATGCCATTTAGAAGTGGTTTGGTAAACTATGTCGATTGTGCCTTCTGCATCACCAGACCAATGTTGTGAGTTAAAATTCCATACAATTTGTAGACTAGGGAAGGTGGAGGTTATTCACTATGAGGTTAAAGACTTTATTTTTTTATCTATATAAAAAGATATATCTCGGTTTTTGTTATAAACCCATATACAACCTTATACACCTTTCACAGTAAGCTAAAAGCTTTGTCATGAAAGGAGAGTTTGCCGGCATCTGGGATCGAACCACAGACCTCATCTGCACGAGACCGAGACTCTTACCTCCAGGCTACCAACAAACTCTATTCATTAGATGTTATGACTCCCAAAATGCACCCTTGTGATTTTTAAAAGGAATTTTCTTAGTTAACTATACTGTCTTCTTCTCTTGTGAACATAAATGTGGATAAATAGTGATTCTATGTGTAACCGAGTCACTTCTCATGACAATCCCATCTCATTTTGTTATTGTTCAAATATAAGAGAGGAGCTAAGTATTATGTAAAAGGAGTCATTGTTTGCAAAGGTTTTTTTATTAGTTCAATAATTGCAACCTATTCCACCTTTAAAGTTAAAGCATATAGTTTACTGGAAGTGTGTTTGAAATGCATTTAGGTACATGTAAAAATATTTTGTTTGATTTACAGATGATTGAGGTCTGCCAAAAAGAGAATTTATCATATACCGAAGATGGTTTAGAAGCGATTGTGTTCACATCACAAGGGGACATGAGACAGGCTCTCAACAACCTGCAATCCACTGCTAATGGATTCGGCCATGTCAGCGGAGAAAATGTATTCAAAGTATGCGATGAGCCTCATCCATTGCTGGTCAAAGACATGTTAGAATTGTGCTCTATGGGAGACATACATAATGCTTATAAAGTAAGATTGGGTTTACCTATTTATTTATTTTCTGTATGAAACAACAAAGCTACCTATTATAATATTGATTGAATTTGAATTATCTGATTGTGCATGTTGTAGGCACTCTTAATTGGGGAACTGGCCAGATCTTATTGTGTGTGTATGTAATTTATAATATTAATAATAATAACGGGATGATTTTTATAGCGCCGTTTTGTGGACAAATTCACCTCAAGGGCGCATAGGATCAGTGCCGGATCAACCGCATTTTGCACTTGGTTCAATCAGAGATATTGCGCCCCCCCCTCCCCCACCTCTTTTCCAAAAAATATTTTCGTATCATAACAAAATGCGATAACACGCAAAAAATATGAAGTAATGTTTCTTATTTGCCTACTTTTACAAAATGTAATTAGTACCTACCTTATAAACTTTTGTATATCGACCTACCACCATGTTTATTAATATACCTAGGCGTAACATATTTTTGTATTCTAAATACAATAATTATACTATTATTTCAATACTTACATGGGATGTGTGGAAGTAAAATTAACTATATACATATCCTATATAAAAATTAAAATAACTGAAGAAAACTACAAACACTACAAAACCTCAAACACTTTGAGTAAACACACGAAAAAACAGAATAGAAGAAAGAAGATAATATATAAAATTTCATAAGCCAAATAAATCTAATACGATAATTAATAACGATATTTAGCAATATCATACGATAATAATAAATAATTAATTTTTACGCCAAAAAATTAATATGTGCGGTCCATTAAGTAAATAGGTACCTACTTAAACGCAACGGACAACGGTCATTTGTCATCATAATAGAACAGCATTCATAACGGCGGTCAACTGCAAAAGAGTTTATGCAAACAAAAACAAAATCGTCGAAAAACATAATATAATAATATAATCGTTATGTAGGTATGAAATTATGTAAGTATTATTACATTAGGCTTTCAATATTTTAATTAGTATATATGCCCATAATAATATTTGGTTGCAATATTTTTAAAAATATTTTAAATAATTATCGTAGTACTATTATAATCTACGCATATTATAACATTTATGTCACTATTGCAACGATTAAACCAGAAGCGAATGTCATTCGGGTGCACGAAGTACATCTTCTGTAAAACGAAGATAATCCATGTTGTTTGGATCACAATCACCTAGTGTTTTAAGCTACGTTCTGTTATAATCAACCAAAGCACACATTGTTTCCGCTAGGTAATAGATTCATTTCTGGTTTTTGTTTGAATTTTAAAGGGCGCCTTGTATGTATTAGTGAGAATATATGTAGGGGCACAACGGGCGCAACGTGGTTGTATATGTAAGCGCCTGGATCGGTAAACTATTATTATTTCATTCTATTAGTTGGTTGCATATCTTGTATGTATTAGTGAGAATCTATGTAGAAGCGTTTAGAGTTGTATTAGTGCTGAGCGGGGCGCAAAGAACAGTACTTGGTTGTATGAGACATTGAAAAAACGGAGATACACGAGATTTTGACCCTTATTATGTATGGAAAAGTTAGAGTACGTAACATTCAAAATCCTTTGAACTTAAATGAAGAAATCAAATTGTATTATATGAGTCGACAGTGATGAGGTATAAGAGCGTGCTACTTTTCGCGGGAATTTCAAAAATAGTTAATCTTATAAAACCGATACATTTTGTGTTATGTGTAACTTTCTATGGAAGCGGAAGTACTTATTAAATTATCTATTTATAAAATCTCTGATTAAAACTTAATCCAGAGTTAATCTATGTGCCGCCTTATACTTTCGGCGCCCTGGTAGGCCGAACCATTTGAACCTATGGTAGGTCCGGCGCTGCATAGAATATTTAATAGTATTCGCTAATTATCATTGACAAATACATTTTATTTTTACTGTACACATTATGTTTCATGTTTGTATGTGTTTAAATCTCTGTGCCTTACCTAGACCCTTACATGTAAAGCAGTAGCGGCTCGTGGGAATGGGTGTGGGGGTGCGCGTAATAGGTAAACTAAAATACCAGAAGCCGTCCCGTGTGACCATACATATTTTTAGCTATCAAATGATGAATTTCATTCAATCGTTTCTATTTTTTTATGACATTAGGATCAGACCTTTAGGAAATATTAGGAATATCATAAAACATACACGCGAGATTAAAAAGATAACATTAATTAACAATAGATTATATTGCTAGAAAACTTCCCATTCCCATTGTACATTAATTAAAAAAATATGTGATACAAGTAAAAAATAATAGCTATAGTTTCCTACCTTATCACTTATAGAGAAGATCGATCCTCCTATTTTTTTGATGCGCAAATACTTCGGTCACTTCTTGATTGAAATTGGGTATGGTTTGTAAAAATTGTTTTTCTATGCTGAGAACTGATAATGCATTTAGCCGATCTTGACTCATGGTGCTTCTTAAAAACGACTTTATTATATATATATATATAGTATGTGCCTACGTTAAATATCACAAAACATGTATACATATATACGAAAGGCACTTGACTAAAAACGCTATCAATACAATAAAATTAAGGAAATTATTGTTGAAAATCAAATAATTACTTTTAGGTTTGCACCAATTTAATAAATCCTTTTTACAGAGATAACCGCATAACTACTTGAAAATTTGCATTTAAAACACACTTTATATTTACTATTATATACCTATTCACACACAATATTGTCAGTTTAACACAAGAGCAAAAAATATTGCACAAAGTTCAACAAGCCAGCTAAAAAAATATTCTTTAATTTAAATATCCTCATATAAACAACTAAACTATTTACATATTAATAAATTGTATTATCACTGCTTTGTTAACACTATGTTGAAAATAATTAGCCTGAATAGGTATATTAAACTTGTGTATAATTAAATATGCTATCAAAATAGTCCAATATAAACAGCCGTAAATACCAACGACACAATGTAAAAATCGGAACTAAAAGTGAAATATTATTTTGCACATCACGCAAAATATGCGAGATGCATAATAATAATAATTAAACACTTCCGATCTATAACGAAGATGAATTATCGACAGACTTCGGTTGAAGGTTCAGGGTCACACTACTACTTAGACATACCTCTATAGTGTACGTGTACGAGTTGAACGATTTTGTAAGCAGTGCGGCGCACAAACCTGCCCATACAAACTGTATGGGATGGACAAATTTGACGGTTTTCGCTTGCATCTCTCATTCGTATAGAAAATATCCTATTTGGGTAGTGCGATATCTGGGTCGCACATCGATCGTAAAAAGTATGGCGTACCGTTTTGATGTCAGTGCGTTTGCTAAATTAAGGCGCTGATTGGTTATTAGCATTTTTGTAAATACTTTCAGAAGCATTAGAAGATAAAATTATATTTTATTTGTGATTTTTAGCCAGAATTGTCGGGGGTGCGCTTGATCAGTTGAACCAATGAAGTGGCCGCCACTGATGTAAAGTTCACGTACTATGATAGAACTATAGAGATTATTTTCTTATGTACATTCCCTTAATTATTATACTATTCTTTTTTGTATTGTGTTGTCAGTTTTCTGTGAGTGGCTCTATTAAATTAAACTAAAATATTCTCTCTTTGATGATGGATGATTTCTTCAGCGCCATTTAATGGAGAACCCATCACGAGGGAGCAGGAAGCTCTGTTGGACGAGCAATGTCTTCAGTCTGCTCAGTGCTACCTAAGCACTACAGCAACAAGATAATAATAATAGAGACAATTTGTATTTGGCGCCGTTTAATGATGCGTGACCATCTCAAGGGCGCTGTGATTTCTTGAAAAGCAGTGTTTTCAGTTTACTCCTGAATGTGGGTTGGTTCTGTCTTAAATTCGCTGGTAATCGGTCCCAGGCAGATGGCCCCTAACACTAAAGCTCCTCTCTGCTAATATGCAGCAGATAATGATACAAAAGGACATAAAATTGTGTTTAGAATATTTACTAATCTTTTTATTGTTTAACCGGATTTGGGTGCAGGTGACTTAACCAATCAGACACCTCGATTGGAGAACCATGTTTACACAATGTAACATTGTGCAAAATCCAATTGGTGAATGTTGTCCGTAGACACCGAAAGTGATCACTAATGCCAGCCTAGAGCCAATATGTAAGCGTTGGGACGGCTTTCTCACTTCTTACGAGTGGATTTTGCACAATGTTACATTGTGTAAAGATGGTTCTCTAATTGAGGTGTCTGATTGGTTATGACATAAAATTAAATCAAATATTCACACAATTCAATTAATTGTCAACAAGGGCAATTTACGCTCTATTGTTGTAATAAAGTTTGCCTCAAGAAGAATTCAGCAAATAATGTGATTTTCTGACCTCTACATCAACTAGCTAAAAAAAGTAGTGTAGCATTGTGCAAACTGAGTATACAATTATATAATTAAATTTGTAAATAAAAGGAATAAATATGGTAAAAAATAAAAGAGCTAGTTAAATTGATTTAATTCTCAATAATTGTTTTCGTGAAGCACCTGGCAAAGAATTGGTCTCCCAGTCTTTTCTATTAGTTTTCGAGTGGCCTCCAAAAGGTGGGTGTTCGAAAAAATAAAATAAAAAAATAATTTTACATTTTAAATTCAGTCAGTCTTAAGGGGTAGTCATAGGACAAACTGCAAGTAATAAACATGCAGATTGTTCTCTCTGTGCCAATAAGAAGAGACAAGATAGATGGCATGCCTTATCGCTGACTGTAGTTGTTAATTTTTTTACATGTCAATTAACAAGTGCAGGAGCAAGCTGTAAGCGAAATGCCGTGCTATGGGAAGCGAGTTTTTTTCACATACTCAAAAATTGATAAATTTCTACTAAATACCTAGAAAACACCAATATAAACAAGTTACAAGTCGATAAAACTTATGTACTTACCAATCTATGTATATAAGGGGTAAAATCCGATTTATATAGTCAGAGGTCACAAACTATCACAAATCGATATGAATATTTTAGTTCACATTTTACTCACTTAATAAAGTTTGATGCATAATTTACAGTAAAGTTAAATATACAGATATACATATGTGGTGTAAAATAAATTAAAAATGATTTTTAGTGTGATAAACCATAAAACAAGGATGATCGCACAGTGCAACATCACAATCCACTGTCACTATTCATCAACAATTCGGCAATTTCTTCATCTGTCGGCAAATTTCTGTTAGCCATTGTCAATTTTATGTTTTAACTTAAATCCAAAAATATTATCACTAAATATCACTTAAAAAATAATATTAAGTATGTTTATTTTATAAACACAATGAAAAAAATACTCAATAAAACTTTGTAAGTATTTAAATAAAAAAAAGTTTAAGAAATCATACGTACACTAAGTATCACTGCACATAAAAAACACATATTTAATATCGCCGAACAAAAAAAAATATTTTCGAAAGCAAAAGTATTAGTAAATAGCACTCGAGTTTCATCAAAGTTAACTCCCGTAGAAGTGATTTTATAGGCAATGACGTCAAGGAACGTCCATACTCCTTTACGGAATTTTTTTGTCGGACGTTGAGGAATGTCCATGCGCTTGCACTTATTAAAAATTCACATTAAAATATAATCAATATGCATATTGTGAGTTTATTTATGCAGAGGGGTGCAATATCATCCAACTTATCATTTTTTTTCCATAGAGTGCGCCGTAATATTTACATATTAATATCTTTTTTTTCAGATAATGTCCAAATTGTGGAAACTTGGTTATGCGGCTGAAGATATTATTGGTAATATATTTAAAGTTTGCAAGAACTTAAATATTGATGAATCATTAAAATTGTCCTTTATAAAAGAAATTGGTTTCACGCACATGAGAATAATTGAAGGATTAAGTTCCCTCTTACAAATGTCTGGTCTCCTGGCTAGGTTGTGTAATATTGCCATTGGGAATGATAACAAATGAATTATGCTCAATAGACATTTATTTAATTTTGTACTTTTAACATTTTTAAGTCAATCAATAAATGCACTTTTTTTAAATAAATGTTAGTTTCACTTATTATTTTGTACTTCATATTAGGTGTAATTGTAACTCACTCCTCTGAACTGCCTGAATGTAAATAAAGCCTTCTTTTGTAACAAATAACGTGAACTGTGTGAGACAAGGTTGAGTAAGATTGTGCTATCCAATGATCTAATCGCTAGAGCATGGGCACATGGGCAGATACTTGAAGATTGGTCATATTTTTATATTACCACGCTGGACATGAACTGTTAGGATGCGATAAAGGCAATAAGTATAGGCAGCTTGTATTTGATCTGGCAGATACTTGAAGATTGTTCATATTTTTAGCATGCTGGACATGAACTATTAGGATGCGATAAAGGTAATAAGTATATGCAGCTTGTATTTGATCTGGCAGATACTTGAAGATTGTTCATATTTTTAGCATGCTGGACATGAACTGTTAGGATGCGATAAAGGTAATAAGTATATGCAGCTTGTATTTGATCTGGCAGATACTTGAAGATTGTTCATATTTTTAGCATGCTGGACATGAACTATTAGGATGCGATAAAGGTAATAAGTATATGCAGCTTGTATTTGATCTGGCAGATACTTGAAGATTGTTCATATTTTTAGCATGCTGGACATGAACTATTAGGATGCGATAAAGGTAATAAGTATATGCAGCTTGTATTTGATCTGGCAGATACTTGAAGATTGGTCATATTTTTATATTACCACGCTGGACATGAACTGTTAGGATGCGATAAAGGCAATAAGTATATGCAGCTTGTATTTGATCTGGCAGATACTTGAAGATTGTTCATATTTTTAGCATGCTGGACATGAACTATTAGGATGCGATAAAGGTAATAAGTATGTATATGCAGCTTGTATTTGATCTGGCAGATACTTGAAGATTGTTCATATTTTTAGCATGCTGGACATGAACTATTAGGATGCGATAAAGGTAATAAGTATATGCAGCTTGTATTTGATCTGGCAGATACTTGAAGATTGTTCATATTTTTAGCATGCTGGACATGAACTATTAGGATGCGATAAAGGTAATAAGTATATGCAGCTTGTATTTGATCTGGCAGATACTTGAAGATTGGTCATATTTTTATATTACCACGCTGGACATGAACTGTTAGGATGCGATAAAGGCAATAAGTATATGCAGCTTGTATTTGATCTGGCAGATACTTGAAGATTGTTCATATTTTTAGCATGCTGGACATGAACTATTAG
Organism: Athripsodes cinereus; assembly: GCA_947579605.1. Taxonomy (NCBI): domain Eukaryota; kingdom Metazoa; phylum Arthropoda; class Insecta; order Trichoptera; family Leptoceridae; genus Athripsodes; species Athripsodes cinereus. The sequence goes on from OX388309.1 coordinate 18,069,047, forward strand.
GATGCGATAAAGGTAATAAGTATGTATATGCAGCTTGTATTTGATCTGGCAGATACTTGAAGATTGTTCATATTTTTAGCATGCTGGACATGAACTATTAGGATGCGATAAAGGCAATAAGTATATGCAGCTTGTATTTGATCTGGCAGATACTTGAAGATTGTTCATATTTTTAGCATGCTGGACATGAACTATTAGGATGCGATAAAGGTAATAAGTATGTATATGCAGCTTGTATTTGATCTAATTACGAATGTTTGGAGTCAAAAAACTTTACTAATACCACTAAAAAAATATTATATGCGCGACCAAGGTTTCAACAGGTAACCTGTCATTCTCATATCTTAGATAGATTAATCAAATATTGCGCTTGAGAATGACAGGTTACCTGTTGAAACCTTGGTCGCCCATATAATATTTTTTGAGTGGTATTAGTAAAGTTTTTTGACTCCAAACATTCGTAATTATGTACAGAAACTACCACAACGTTACCGCCAAATCAATAAATAATATGTATTTTGATCTGCTTACCGACATGGAAAGTTATATAAATGTGTAATAATTGACAAAATAGTTGGATCCTCCCAAAACACTGATTATGCTCATATTGGGGAGTATTTAACTGTATTGTGTTTAATACATTTATGTAGTTATACTATATAATAATATTGATTATAAAAAATAATAATTTGAATCCACTATAAATAAAAAGGTATAAAGCAAGAATACTCACAAGAAAAAATTCCACAATAGCTGGCATACATCATCGCTACAAAATATGTGAATGAATATCATCTAATATATAAAATTCTCATGTCATGGTCTTATCATATTCCTCCGAAATGGCTGGACCGATTTTGATGAAATTTTGTGTGCATATCGGATAGGTATGAGAATCGGTCAACATCTATTTTTCTACTTAATTTTTTATGGTAAGGCATTAAAAATACATACAGCCCTAAATTTTCACCTTTCTACCATAAACCACTATTTTTTAATAGGGTTATTAGTATATGGCAAAACAATGTTGCCGGGTCAACTAGTAATCTATATAATTCAGCTGAGGAGTATCAGATCTGCTAAAAAATGTATATTTTTTATTTAAATTGTTGATGTTTGGCTTACAAACTAGTTTTGTGAGGTAAAATATTATGTACATTGTTTGAAGGTCCATCTCTGTTTGCAATGGCACTGCAAAAATATAGTGATCCTTAATCATATCATTAGGGTCATTGTCCAATATCTAAGTTGACCTTTAGACCAGTGTTTCACAAGGTGGGTCATCACGCCTTAGAGGTGGGGCATCGTGCTCCCACATATTATTGAAAATTTACCAACTGTTTAACTAAAAAAGAGGCCGGTGTACGGTGGGGCATTGCACAAAGAAGGTTTGAAACTTTGCTTTAGACGTTGAATATTAAAATTACTTTGGGTAATATTTTACAAGCTAAAACTTCTATTCAATGAAAATAAAAAATGACATATTTAAATAAATTGTATATTTAAAGGGGCGTAACAAGTTATTTATAAATACATTATTATAATACAAGAATGTTCACGTAGATAAGAATATCATGTAATGTAAACGTAATAACCTGATTAAATGAAACAGCTAAACCAATAATTATTCAGATGCTAAACCAATAATTATTCAGATAACTATCAAAGAGTCAAATATTGATATATATGAAGTAGAAATTGTGATCTATACATCTATACTAATATACAGATCTATGCGTTTAATGCAAGGCGAACAATCTACAATAAATTTTGCCTCGATTTAAGACAACTAAAGAAGGAATTCATATATGCTTAAAGAAATAGATATCTACAGACATATCTATGAATCTTAGGTAGATAAATTTAGTTTTCTTTCTTACGGTTGTGCTTCGAAAGTTCTGTATACTTTATACCATAGCACAGAGAAGTCCACTGTATGTTAATTATCAAAGGTTGCAAATGAACTATGGATAATTTTACATTTCCAGAATGTACTTCTACAGTATCAGGCAACATAAGCAACACTTCCAATTAGATGCACATTATCAAAATAACTTTTAAAATCTAATTTATCCAGCACCAGTATTATGTTTGACCATGTTTTGATTTGACTTTAATATCTTCATCATCTGTTGTCTCTTCCTTTTTGGTTTGTGCTTTATTCTGTTCGCTGGCATTTGTTCCCTCCGTTTCCATTTTATTTTTACTTGGCAGAGGTATTTTATCTTTCAACACTTCTTTTATTGAATCTACTAAATCAATAGGTTCATTGATGGACACTTTTCCACCTAAAATAGAGGAAAGTTAAATGACTAACACTGAAAAGACTTCTGTATATTATCACAAATTACAATTTAGCATTGTAAAAAATATTCTTGTTAGTTACTTAATAAAGGGTTATTCAGGGGAGATAATGTATCTATGAAAGGTACTGAAAAGAGGTTGTCCACATTACTGATACGGCAATCATACACATCAAATTAAAAATACAGTGTATACTTCCAATGTCACTAATGTTAGTATGTAATTAAATTCTCAAAATATATTGAATTTGTCAAGTATTTTACAATGATAATTATCATGCATCCGATTAACCTACTTTCATAATATAAAATATTTATATTATGTATTACCTATTTTCCTCCTGACAGGAGTAAAGGTAAATATCAACACTTCATGCATTAATTTTAATCGATTATATCTACCATCCATTACTAGTCTTTCATAAGATACAAAATATTTTAAATATGAAATCCATACTTCTAATGACGATAGGAATATGAAAGATGAAATGAAATCACAATATAAATTAAATGTTAGTTAAAATACTATTTGAAAGGAATATGCAATCAGTATACCTGTAGAAGAACATCCTCTTTACAATATCTTGTAAGACATTATAAACATTACACTATTATAAACTATACTTAATACAGATTGTAAGATCTTTTTGTTAGTTTCAACTGCTCTTCTTATTACCTACAACATGAACATAAATGATTGGCATCAACTCATTTAAATTTAACTATGTAAGTTCTTACAACATTTTAATATTACTTCTTTTAATAAGATTATGAGCAGAAAAGTAAGGAGAAAAGATTGATGATCTTGGCATGTTACTCCTAACACAAATAGTAAAATGTCTTAACAGCCTAAAAATAATTAGTCTGCAGTATATCAATCCTGCATACTGAATAAGCCATTCACAGTTTCTACAACGATTGTTTAAAATTAATCCAATCTAGGAAATGATGTGAAACAAATAAAACAAATTATAATTATTTGCAAGTTCGTGTATTGTATAATAATTAATATACAAAAACATATAACAACAACTTTTAAACAATAATTGTGAAACTGTAATAACAATAAGTATACTTAAATAAATATTTTTACATTTGTAGTCTGGGAAATAATACTATGATCTAAATAAAGCAGGGGGGCCAAATACAACTAGAAAATAGATTGCATTGAGCTGAATTACTTTCTGATTAGTATGAAGTTAGACTAAGCTAATTAAATATATACAATAATATACCATACCCTCACCCCATAAGGCAGAGAGAATTCAAAACCGTATCGAACTATCTATACATACTTTTTTGTTTTCTCTACATTCATCCGATTTCTCATACATGCACACTGATTTCTTACTCAACATGCAGCCACCCTTGAAAATTTGAAGCCACATAGTTTTAGAATGTGTACGTTTTCTGCCACTCCCACTTACAGATAAAAATACCTTCTTCATTATCCATTCACTCCACATGTCCAAACGATTGCAACTTATTTACTCAGATTCTATAGAGATGCAACAGATATTCGGTATTTATTTATTTAGTCAACGGAACACTACAGACAATACACATACATTTAGTATCTACAATAATACACCAATAAGTATACAATGTAATGTCCAATTTATAAGTGTTGATTTATAACTCTAACAATTTATAACTCTGTTAGGCCCAATTGGTTGTCATACTCTGCCTAATCGGCAACATTTTTACTATTTGCCAGAATATTGAATATTTATTCTATTATTCGGTGTTCTACCGAATAGTTTAAATGTAAAACTGGAAGGGAACTAATAGCTTGCAGATTGTTGCTATTTCATTGTCAGCTGCAGATGAATAGTTTTATTAATCCTCAAATATCTAATTAATTAATTTGATACGGAGTGAAACAACATAATATTATTATTAATGTTGGAGCACAAAAATTTAGAAAAAATGTACCGCACTGCAAGTCTACATAGTACATATGTCTGTGATATACCTACACGAAGATGCACGGTTTGAGTACCGCACACTCTCACCATTGTTTTGCCGAATATTCGGTTATTGGGCACATTATCTTGCATAATATTTGGTATTTGGTCAAATATACTATTCCTTGTATCTATACACTCTATCCACAAAAACTCTAACAATTTGACGTTTTACCAACCATTATTCTCAGCGATCGCAGCATTTATTCCACTTTCCTTCTTCTTCAATCACGTCAATGTTTAACATGCGTACATAAGTGACAATACCAGAATGATACTGTGCATCAAAATTTTGGCCATGTTTGACATATTGCTATTGATGAAAATGGATCAAATGTCACCGTATACTATAGCACTGGCCACTTTACTTCTTACAGAACAACAATGTATACTTATATGAATAATGACAATATTTATCATTACAACATACTCGTACTAGTCTTGTCACTGCATCTAATAATTTGCAATTAATTATTCCCTACAACTAAAATATTTTATTTCTGTTCAAACCTCAAATACTTTTCCCACATTTTTATTATTTTGTATTTCTATATTTGATTTTCTACGACTCTCCAAGATCTCGTCTTCCACTTTGTTATGTACAAAAGTTATAGATACAATAAGAACACCAACAACACCAAACATAAACCACTGTCTATTGTTTTCAAATGCATCTACGAAGTTATCTAATAAGCTTGAAAACTTGTTATCGGTGTACTTTTCTTTCGACTCTTTATTGTCGTCAGATATATTATCATTTCTCAGAGGAGACTCCTTACCGAATGTATCATTAGATTGGGATGTTTTCTTACCATTTTTATCGTATGCAATTCCATAAATTTGTCCAGGTGTATCGTCTTCAATCTCTGCATAAGCTTGAAGTAGAGCTTTCTGTTTCTTTGATAATGTCTTTGGAATGGCTATTTTAAGATGAACATAGTGATCACCATGCCCGTGCATGTTCACTTTCTTCATCCCCTTACCGCTAAGTCGTATTTTTGCATGAGATGATGTTCCTGGTTGTATCTAGAAAATATGAATAGCAATATTGACAAGGTTTGATTGAGTCTTTCGTGAATTAATATACAAAGATTTAGATACATAGTATGGCTAGTCTTGGATCATCCATATCAATACCAGCCAGAGCCCTTGATAATCAAATTGATGAATGTCTAACAAATATTTATCTACAGAGAAAAAGGAATATTATTGTTTGAAATATGAATTTACCTGTACAGTATGGTCTTCATACAATCCTTGTATCCTAACAGCACCTCCTAGCACAGCTTGTGATAGTGAAACCTGTTAACCAACAAAAGTCATTTATTAATTATTTTTATGGTCCCAGATCATTGAACAAGTTATGATATGATTATGTTACTTACTGTACAATCAGTATGAACATCAGATCCATCTCTTGTAAAATAATTAGACTTTTCAACTCTGAATGTGATGAATATTTCTTTATTTGTGTTGCCAACAGACATTCTCACGGTCTGTCCATCTTCAACTCCCGCTGGGACTGGCACCGTTATTCTTTTTCTTTGAACCTATGATACGGAAGGAAATAATACATAAATTAACAATAACATAAACATGGGTAATTGTTAAATAATAATAAAAAGAAAACAAGAATTATAATCACTTACAGATTGTCCCTTTCCTTCACATTCCTCACAAGGAAACTTAATAAACATTCGAGTTCCGTGACAATAACGGCATGTAGAACGCATCACAAATGGACCTAAAAATAATGAAAAAGAACCAAGTTTGACAACTGGGAAGTAACAATGTACCAATTTATATTATTTTAAGTATAGTAAAGATACACAGAATGTGAAAAATGTATTACCCGTAGATATAGTTTCCATGCCTGTTCCATTACAATAGTTACATTTAACAGCTTTGGTGCCTGGTTCACACCTGGATCCCTGACATTTGATGCACGTGTCCACAACATTAACATTTACATCCTTATTTACACCACGAGCTGCCTCAGTAAATCTCAAGTTCATTATAACCTACAATTTTCAAAAGTTGCATTATCTCTGTATATGTCGCCACTTAATAGTCAAATCAGCCAATTATCTGAATGGCAAGGTAGTTACTTGAACTAGGTATTTAAAATAATTTAATTCAATGAATAAATTATCTTACTTCTTGAGCAGCTCCAAAACCAAAACTAGTCTCTGCAAAATCATCAAACGAAGGACCGCCTGTCCTAAATCCGGCATCTCCAAAAATTTTCCTAAAGAGTTCTTCGGGATCTACAGTACTCTTGAAATTCCAGGACTCAGCAAAACCGTGTGTATTTGCCCTAGGTCCACCACCCATGCCCATTTGTTCAGCTGTAGCTCCATATGTGTCGTATTCTTTACGTTTAACATCATCAGATAGTACCTGAAATAAACACAATAGTTAAAATCTCCTAAGAATCAATAGTTCGGAAATTTAGATAAATATTCACAGCAAATATTACTTGAATTATTTATTTACTAGAATACACGCCTTAAGCCTTTAACAAAAATATTAAAATCAAATATATATTTTGCATTTGCTTAATTTAGTAACAATATAATATAAGGTTTGTATAGTAACAATCATTGTCCTGAAATAGGACAAAAATGCTTGTATTGTCATACAAACTGTTCTCACCTCATAACAATATAATATAAGGTTTGTATAGTTACAATCATTGTCCTGAAATAGGACAAAAATGCTTGTATTGTCATACAAACTGTTCTCACCTCATAACAATATAATATAAGGTTTGTATAGTTACAATCATTGTCCTGAAATAGGACAAAAATGCTTGTATTGTCATACAAACTGTTCTCACCTCATATGCTTCAGAGACCTCTTGAAACTTTTTTGCTGCATTTGGATCAGATTTATTTGTATCTGGGTGATATTTTTTTGCTAACTGGTAATAAGCCTTCTTGATATCTTTGGACGAAGCATTTTTTGAAACTCCAAGAAGTTGATAATAATCACGACGAGAATTAAACCTTGTAGTGTGGAATTGTCTATTGCCAATGTATTCATCTAAAAGAAGACATTTGAGGTTATGATAGTTTATACCAAACAATATATTTAGAACACTAAAAACTTTATAATGTTCAATGAGGAATTAACAAGCATTTTCTGATACACACATAAATAATTTAAATAATTAATCGAAGCCCAAATACTTAAAATAGCTTTAAAATGATGTAATACAAGCATGTAAACTATTGCTCACACTTCAATATATTTCTAGAATTATTAGTGATGGTCCCGGCGCTTAACACGTTAAATATGTCACATCCATGGCACTTGTGAATAAAGTGCTGTGACAATTTCCCAACATTTTTAGCTTTTAGAAATCCTATTGTAGCACTCCCAAACAACCCAATGATGTTCCTTGGTGCCATGATTTTTTGAAGAGAAATGAGAGATCAGTGAACGAATCCCCTACGAACGTCGTAAGAAATGACACTTTAAGGTCATAGACAAACCATAAAATGTAGTGATGTAAAGTTACTCGTTACTCAAATAGGTACTCCAATATTTTTAAATAATAATAAGGTACACATCCAGATGAGGAAAACGCAACAAAATAAAATTTATGAATTTTATACGTTGTTTGTTATTTTCGTACGTTCACATTTGTTGATCAGTTGGATGATCACCCAAAATTAAAAGGTGTGAACATGCGTTTCACCAATAGAGATCACAAGCGATGACAGATTGAGTGATTACTACCCGAAATACTTTAAATGAAAGGTTCTTCACTGAAACGACCATAAACATTTGTATCCTATTATTACAGAATTCCATACAAAACCTAGAACCCTGACTCGTTTACAAAAGTGAGGCAAAAAATCTATGAATTTTTGACAGAACGGTTGGCAAAAGCGTGTGGTGTTTTCTACATTTTATGTTTTCTACTATTTCTCTGAACGAAGGAACGAACGGAACGTTGAACGAAACCTTACGAAAAATGGAAAGTATACTGTTGTCAAAGTACAACATGAAAATAAATAAAGACAAAACAAAATGTATGGTCGTTGGAAGGGAGGAAGCGACTGCGAACATTGCCATAAATGGAGTGAGCATCAAACAAGTAAGAGAATTCGTGTACTTGGGCAGCAGAATAAACCAGGATGGACACTCCAAATCGGAAATTGTGAGCAGAATAAATCAGGCAAGGATTGCCTTCAACAAAAAATCTAAAATATTGTAATCCCCAAATATTGATTTAAGCGTAAGGAAGAATCTTACTAAAGCCTTTGTATGAAGCATTCTGATTTATGGTTGCGAGACGTGGACCATCAGCAAGAGTGAAAGCGGACGGTTGGCGGCCTTTGAGATGTGGTGCTACAGACGCATGCTGAAGATCCATTGGTCGGAACACGTCGAAAACGAAGAAGTATTAACCAGGGTAGGCGAAAAAAGACAACTTCTTAAGAGAATCGGACAACAACGAGCTAACTGGATTGGCCACAACATCAGGCACCCAGGACTACTCATCGCCATTGCGGAGGGTAAGACCGAGGGGACAAATGGCAGAGGCCGACCAAGAGATGCGTATATGGACCAACTGAAGAGGGACATGAACTGTGGCTCATACGTAGAGCTGAAAAGACTGGCTGAGAATAGGGAGGAATGGAGAAAAAAGTCAAAACTCGTTGCAGACCAATCCAGTGGATTGTAACTCATTATATATACTATTTCTCACATTTTTATAAAAAAATTATCATTTTTACATTTATATAAACGTAATTGGACATTTTATGAAGTTCTTGTTGACGTTCTTAGCGATTTACCACACTTCTTTTCGCCACCGTTCTATCAAAAGTGCCGAAAAATGGTGCCTCACTTTATTGTAATGAAAATACATAAGAGTATTCCATCTAGGTATTATAAATAAAAATCTATGACTATTATTTGTCTTATGTTCTCTATGAATTTGTATTGATAGACAGAATCATGTACAAAATTTATTATCACGCTGTCGAGAATTATATTCATTTATTTTAACTTTTAATAAGTGTTATTTGTCATTTTTTTTACGAAAATACGTCAAGCTACATAATATAACATGACCGTGAGTGTTGACATGGCAATGAAAGCAAGGGATAAACAAGTGTGAAGAGACGTGTTCACTTTCGATGAACAGGTTTGACCCTGACACTCTTGATGATCATCCAAAGTGAACAATGTGAATGCTACTTTACTACGAAACTCTATTCTATCTCTCTCTTACTCATACATTTGAAACGTGCAAAGAAGACAACAGGAAAGACTGTTTCAGATGTGACAATTTTGTAAATGGTCTATTGTTTATTTTGGGTTGCAACCTTTTTTATTTGCAGTTAAAGTACATTGGTTATTATGTGTAAGAAAAAAAGTACATAGTATCAAAATTAAGTCCAATTTATTTTTCTTTATTTATTATGTTTAAAAAGATATTTTTTATTGCCTTTTGCAGTTTGTATCAAATAAGTATCTCTACTTAACAATTGCACATCATCTTTACAGTCTATATTTAAATTATAATAAGTGAGTAATTCATTTTTTATCAAATTCAGAGAAACTTTGCACAAATCGATAAATTTCTGACACCGCAGCGTTAGTAGACACTATAGAGAGCAAAATACTACTAACATGATTCATGATTATACTCTTGAAAGCTGGAAAAAAATATCGCCATGGCATCTACATAGGGTTTAGGATATTTTGCGCGGGAATATCAATTTCTAACACAGAATCGTGAAGTTTTACTTAGGTATAAAAATATTCAGCGGATAACTGGATATGGTCTTGATGTGATGTGTTACAAAAAGGCTCAAAATTATAGATCAGTTCCATCATACATACAATCATACAAATTCACATTTAAACTACTTAAATTTTGAACATAAAAAATTCAAAAGAAAATTATGATTTGAACTTTTATCATAAAAATATGGAACATAATAAAATCGATATTTTTGAGAACTTGGTGTTACACATAAATGGTAGTACACTTAAAAGCAAATTCAAAATAAGTTATGCTTACATCTATTCTTGAGAAATTGATATAATCTAAAATTCTAGTGTCCAATTTTTATTTATTTTATCATCACATAAAAATATAATAATTTTTACACAATATAGTGGATTATCCAACGAGGGCAATCCATTTTGATCTTAAGAGTTTCTGTATTTTAAAATCTCGCACAGACACACAATAAGTTACAACTTTTTACCGAACATGCATACCGGTAATTAAAGTTGGTGGTATTTATAATTAGGTACTATTAAATAACGGGTACGTAACGAATTCACTTCACTACTTTGGATGATAGTATATGGATAGGATAGGACATAGGATTCATAGGAATAATATTAATAATAAATGTCCCAGTATTCGAGCAACAGAATATTTTGTATATATTTTTTCAGTGTACCTTGTGTTATTTTGCAAATGCAACGTTTCTTGTATTGATTTTGTTCAATTCTTGTTAATTCAAGTATGTGAAATAAGTTGTTAAAAGCCGACTAACAAACATACTCAGTATGAAGACCGCTTTAATGGTCGCCGAGAAGCCGTCTTTGGCGGCTTCCTTAGCTAACATTTTGAGCAATGGTCGTAATACAACAACGAAAGGTAAATTGGATTTATGTCAGACAAAATAGTAAATTGTATGAAAATATTATATATTTACAAATTTCTTCAATTATTTGTATAGTTCTTCAAGCATGCGTTGTATGTTATAATCAAATGTGGTCACTTTTCAGGTTTTAGTAGCTCTTGTTCAGTTCATGAGTGGACTGGACAGCTGAAGAGTGAAACAGTGAGATTTAAAATGACTTCAGTGTGTGGACATGTAATGAGTCTGGACTTTCCTGGTAAATATAATAACTGGGATCGTGTGGATCCAGTAGAATTATTTATCTGCCCTACTGAGAAGAAGGAGGCTGTTCCTAAGATGAGAATACCAGCAACTCTTGCACAGGAAGCAAGGAACTGTGATTATCTGATATTGTGGTTGGATTGTGACAAAGAAGGCGAAAATATATGTTTTGAAGTTAGTTTATTCTTCTTCTTATTAATATTTTATTAGACCCAGAGGTTTGTTCATGCAGGATGGTCCTCTTGGGATGTGGAGGCTCAGCTGTCCTTCCATCGTTTTGGGGGTCTTCCTGGTAGGCGTCGTCCCTCAAGCAGTCCATGTAGAACAATATTTGGGATTCTGGTATTATCCATCCTCTGGACATGTTCATACCAAAATCTTCGCCGTGTCTTCCCCATCTAACATCCTGGACCACACGTATCTCCCGGTTTGTAGTATTTCTGACACGGTCTCGTTGGTTTTTTCTGGCAATGGCTCGCAAAGTTTGCATCTCTGTTGTACGTAGTATGCTTTTGGTTTTCGTTGTGTCTGCCCTTGTTTCTATGCCATACTGGGCGTACACATGTCTTGTAGATGCGAACCGTACTGGCTGTTCTCATACCTTTATTCCTCCAGATAGCAGGCTGCTTAAGGGACGATATCTGGAGGAATTAGTTTATTACTGTATAATATACCGATTAAAATATACCTTGTAGAATTTTACACAACATTTTGTGAAATCTATTTTTTCAACAAGTAGGTATCTAATATTTGTTAAACAAAGTTTTAGCATTTAGCTGGATTTTTACACCTACGAGAGTGAAGATATTAACAATATTACTCAACAGACACCCCATCCGCACAACCAATAGATTATGCAAACTCCCTTTTGTATGGAATAGGAAAGGTGTCCTGATGCTTACGAATCGGCTTAGGCTGGTTTAAGTGCACTTTATCCATGGTACATCCACCAATCCCACCAATTCCTGTTCCAAAATACTATGTTCGACATCTGTTGAGCATACATGTCAACTAACAGCAACCATCTTTACGATTGTGTAAAGATAGTTGCTGTTAGTTGACATGTATGCTCAACAGATGTTGCATCAAGATGTCGTCTCAAGCATCGGAACAACTTTCCTGTTTGATACAAAAGAGAGTTTGCACAGTCTGTTGATTGTGCGGATGGGGTGTCTGTTGAGTAATATCATTGTTAAGTATCTAATATTAATTAAAATGTCTATCTACATTTCTTCTCAAATAGAATACTAGAAGTAATGGTAGCAATTTATTCATACAAACACATTAAGGGTTGCACCCTCCTCCACCCATGGTAAAAAAATGGTAGCAATTTATACATACATTTTTTAATGAAACAAAAGAAATCAGATTTTATAACCTAAATACCCTCTTACACTAACAAATAATTTTTATTGTGAAAATGGAGTAAGCTAGCAGCTGAATTTGAACCACAGGTCTGCACCTAAAAGTCTTGAGTCTACCATTAAATTGTTGACCAATAAAATGAATTTTTATTTATGGTCCTTATTCTTATAAATATTTTATGACTATTATTTACATGCGATAGGTGATGCATGCCGTGCAGTCCTCAATTAATGGTGATGTGTACTCCCCCAATGTCACATTCCGTGCTAAGTTCTCGGCCATTACAGACAAGGACATCAAGGCTGCCATGTTGAATCTAGGACGCCCCAATGAGAATGAAGCCAAAAGTGTAGATGCTAGACAGGAGTTAGATCTGCGTATTGGTTGTGCTTTTACCAGATTCCAGACTAAGTTTTTTCAAGGTAAATTTTTGATTCTTAACTTTCATTTACATGGAATGAACAAATATTATAAATTAAATTATAATTGACTCGGATTACATTCAGGCAGACAAGCATTGAAATTATCAAAAACAGAGTTTTTAATAAAAAATCACTGGAAAAAAGTATTATTTTTTTTTAATAATTATATATTATATTTGATTTTCACAAAGTTACGTCTTCTCAGACGCCTGCGCTTTTCATCCCCTCTTGCAGATAGGTATATCCTCTTTGTCATCCATTTCCAAACCACTGTAACTTATTTACACACATTCTCTTGTAAATCCATTTCACTCTTAGCCATCAGCACCGAGTCATTTGCGTACATCCAGCTGCCCAAATATCACTATTCATGATTATTTTTTTAGGTCGATATGGTGATTTGGATGTTTCTTTGATTTCTTACGGACCTTGCCAGACTCCTACACTGGGTTTTTGTGTAGCGAGACATGATGAGATACAGACCTTTAAACCGGAGATGTACTGGGTGGTTGGGGTGACTATCAGAACTGTAGAGGGCAGGGAGCTGCCACTCAATTGGCAGAGAGTGAGGTGCTTTGAGAAAGATGTTGCATCTACATTCCTTGCTTGCGTAAAGGAACACACTGAAGCTATGTAAGAACTTATTCTTTTACATATTTGTATTTTTTTTATTAATAATAAAAACTTTTGTCATAAATATTATATGATTCAATTGTTTTCAGCCTAACAGATATAACTTCCAAAGAAAAAGTGAAACCTCGTCCATTAGCTCTAAATACAGTAGAACTCATGAGAGTGGCCTCTTCTGGTCTGGGCATGGGCCCCCATCATGCTATGCAGGTAGCAGAAAGACTCTACACACAGGGATACATATCTTATCCTAGGACTGAGACAACCAGTTATCCTGAAAACTTTGACTTAATGCAAGTTTTATTATCTATTTAGTGTATTCTGCTTCAATTGTTGTATCTCTCAATAATTATGATATCATCATGCCCAAAATGTAATGTCAAATAAAGGGGAATAAATGCATAATTTTATTATATGTAATAATAGAACTACAAAACTTTTCAAACTTCTACATTGTAATGTTTAGATTGAAATGATGTAATTATGAAACAAATGATGCATTACAAAATGTTACAACTAAATATGTAAAAAAAAAGATTTTTGTAATATCTGTAGATCCGACATTACATTTTGTGCGTGATGATATACATGTCTTACTCAGTGGCGGGACTAGGATTTCACATCGGGCATGCTTTGTACAAATATACTATTTTACTCGCCAACGAGTGGATGTCCTTGAGAATAATATAATATATATCGGAGACGGGACTAGGCTTTTCATGTTGGTCTTACATTCGTTATAATAAAAAAAATTAAATAAATAAGATATCCAGAATGGTTGACATACCCCTTTGCTGAATTTAAGATATTAAATGGTTTATATGCGACGTCTCTTAAAAGACACTTAAAAACTTTAGTGGGAGATCTATTGTTTGCCAAAGACTTCATGGGTCCTTAATATAAATAAATAAAATACAAGAAGTCTGCGATACAAATAAATACTATTTTTAAGTATGTAAGTAACTTAAAGTAAAAAGTAAAAGCAATAACTTACTATTCCATTAATTTAGCTAATACGGTAAATTATTGGATTTTATTAAAAAAAGTCAAAATAACGTATCGATTGTATACGCACTTCAATACATATAGTACGCGCTTTTGATAAAAACTCTAAAACTTACAAAAATTGTATATTTGCTGCGTATATTTTTGTGAATCGTTCTCTTTGCAACGAAATGTTTGGCGGCAAATTCAAACTAGTTTTTGATGATTTCAATATTTTCTTCATAGATTCTATGGGCATGCTGTGCTTTTTTGCATGTATGGCAGGCACGCGACTGGTCTTACTCACTGCATAGGATGAGCTGAATTTATTGATTATGATTACACTATGGATGAGTATGTTAAACATTTCTTCAGCATCTTCAAATTGTCAACCTTCACATTTTTTCACTTGTGGAGGATATTGGTGATGAGGTTTTTTTGTATACTCACCCTCTGTATATTTATCATGGAAAAGAGTTGTTTAAGATTATTTCAGATAGATTTGAGATTGTCAATAGCCTGATGGTAGAGTGTGGAACTTTTAATTAAGAGATTCTGGTTTGAATCCTTTCACTGTTGACCTACTTTACCATTATGACACTTGCATATTACTTATTTTGAGAGTGTTTGTTCATATTTTGTCACAACTTATACTTGATTATAAATCTATAGTGGCACACTGAAACAGCAGCAAAACTCATTCAAGTGGGGTTCAGAAGTAAGGCAATTACTCAGTGAAGGTATAAACAAGCCAAAAAAAGGACACGACGCTGGAGACCATCCTCCTATCACTCCTATGAAAGCTGCTAGTGAGTGACACATACCATTATCATTCCTAAGTATAATATCTCTTTATTTAATTAGAGTTTAATGTCCTTTATTTACTCATTGCACAAATCCATAGCTCTTACTTCAAGTCAATATTCATATTTATCTAATATATGAATATTGACTTGAAGTAAGTTACAAATAATAACACAAAAGACCAATATGTAAATTGTCATATTTCTATGATCAGGTACGTAATATATGTACTTGATTCATAGTATAAAATAGAAAATGTTTATAGCCAACTGTTTGAACACATGTCAGTGATCCAAATTTTGTTGTATGAAAAGTATTTAATTTTGTATTACATATGTATTCTATTTTTTCGGTGGTAACCTTATGAAAGTTCATTTTTATTAATATTAAAATGATAAGAGTTAAACACTGTTACTTTCACACGGCACTGACGATGGACTAAGTCCGAAAGGCCTCTGCCAAAATAAAAATTTATATAAGTGAAAGTAACAGTGTTTAACTCTTATCATTTTAATAATTATAATTACACTAATATGTTTGTATGAACTAGGTGAGGCTGATTTGGACAATGATATGTGGAGAATATACGACTACATTACACGTCACTTCATTGGCACACTCTCTAGAGATTGTACATATCTCTCAACTACACTTACATTCTCTCTAGGTTCAGAGGTGTTTACATACAATGGAAACACACTGTTGGAACCAGGGTATACTGTCGTTATGCATTGGCAGGTAATATTTTTCATTTAACTTCTTAAGAATATCACAAACCGTGAAGTAAATTATTGAGATTTTTGTATTTTAATTTTTCAGGCATTTGGAAAAAATGAATATGTACCCGATTTGAATGTTGGAGATGCAATTCAAATACACGACAGTCGATTAGTGGAGTGCCAGACTTCACCACCAGACTACTTGACCGAGGCTGAACTTATCACATTGATGGAAAAACATGGAATAGGAACAGATGCTTCCATACCAGTCCACATAAATAATATATCACAGAGGAACTATGTAACTGTTGTCAGTGGCAGGAAACTCATTCCTACAACATTGGGAATAGTGCTGGTACATGGATACCAGGAAATAGATCCTGATTTAATTCTACCTACTATGAGGTCGGCAGTAGAGGAACAATTAAATCTCATAGCTCATGGGAAAGCTGACTTCCGTGCTGTACTTCGTCACACCACTGAAATATTCCGTAGAAAATTTTTACATTTTGTCCTTAACATAGAAGCTATGGATCAGTTATTTGAAGTGTCATTTTCACCATTGAGTGCTAGTGGAAAAGCTCATTCGAGATGTGGTAAATGTCGCAGATATATGAAGTACATTCAATCAAAGCCGGCTCGCCTGCATTGTCCTCATTGCAACGATACATATAGTCTGCCACAGAATGGTACTGTAAGGATATATAAAGAACTCAAATGTCCCTTAGATGACTTTGAGTTGTTATCGTGGTCAGCTGGTACTAAAGGTAGAAGTTTTCCATTCTGTCCATATTGTTACAACCATCCTCCATTTAGAGATATGAAGAAAGGCTTCGGATGCAACTCCTGTACCCATCCTACGTGTGTGCACAGTGTTAACTCTCTCGGAGTTTCTTCATGCGTTAAATGCGAAGGAGGAGTTCTCGTTTTGGACCCCAGTGCAGCACCTAAATGGAAACTCGGGTGTAATAGGTATATTTATAAATGCTTACTATTATCATTTAATACAATTTTTGGCCTAGAATTTTATGAAATGTGGTCACATTTTATACAAATTGTATTTATTGTTATATTTGCTGTAAATACAATAATTTGATTAGGCCTAGAAAAATCATTAATATGGCATGTCAGGTGTTTCCAGTATAAAGAATAAACTGGAGAATGTATAGTATTGCCAACATTTCCAATACAATATTATAATTAGATTGTGTTGTGCAACAAAATATCAAGTCATACCATAAACTGAGGTAATCAACATTTTGTATCGAGCCAATAAACGGAAAGTATGTATTATAGAGGATTGGTTAGTTTTAGCCACCGATGTGGTGAAATAAGAATATCATGTTTAGATTTAATGGTTCCATTCCACTTTTTGAATTAAAATGATATTTTGAGCATTTAAGATATGTACATATAAGTGTTTATTTTAGATGTGATGTTATTATCCAAGTATTTGAAGAAGCAACTAAAGTTACCGTTGAAGACAATGCCTGTGACTGTGGGGCACAACTGGTGGCTGTCGAGTATAAACAAGACAAGACGAAGCTACCCAAAGGACAGTCAGAGATGATTGGGTGTGTCTTCTGTGAACCAGCATTTACTTCACTGGTAAGAAATAATTTGGTGTATTTATATGCTAATTAATCTTAATAAAATCACACTGACTAACGAAAGAGGAAAATCCTCAAAGGGATACAATATTTTAGAAAAAAAATATTTGTAATCCAATGGCTATTCGCCTAAAGGACCACAGAAAAAAAATATTTGTAATCCAATGGTTATTCGCCTAAAGGACCACTGTTCTTCCGTCCACAAATTTTTCGATAGCCAGTTAAATTATTTTTAACAATGCACCATTCTTGTGTCAATATAATTACATTGGAGCATTAGAAAGATTGTGCGAAAAGATTACCCGATTGACTACAAATCACTCTGCATGGAGGAGGCTTGTTCTGCCATATTATCCTTGGAGAAAGAGGTTAACTAAATTATTTTGACATTGTCAGTAAGATTTGTTATTAATATTTTATTGTTTGTTACCAGGTTGAGATGCAAAGGGCCGTTGGTGCCAGGGTGGGAGGACCTGTATCCTCTGGAAGGGGTAGAGGCGGAGCTCGTGGAAGACCTAAACATAAACACAAACCCAAGCCACCAAAAGATAAGATGGCACAGTTGGCGGCATACTTTGTGTAACAGTTACACACTAAAGCTTCTAGTCAACCTGTACAACTTACATACTCATCACAGATGCAAGGATTGAATAATTTTTCTTTCATGTCTACATAATCATAACTATATGATATTAATATGTAATATTATTTTGTATCTCTAAATATTTATGAAATGATATTAATATACATAACTTTATTAACAGCATATTTGTTTGTTTTTATTAGAATTTTGTGGAGATTGTAAGACAAATCTGAAAGTTTTTCAATTCAACCGTTCACAATATCACAGCATCCCACTAATTATGAAATTAGCATACTTCAACAATATAATGGAAATACATGTTGTCCTCTCTGATCTATAAAATGTTTACGTACTATATCTCACCGCGCATGCTTTTAAGATGCTGAATTTAACAAGATGAGAAGGGAGATCTAGTCAGATGACACTTCAGAAGGTGAGTTGTTTTTATTTTGACAATAGCTGCATTTCAACTTTCTTGATACATACAGCGAATATGACACATACATTTTGTGAATTCGATGGCAACGTGACATTCAGCCAATGCCTTCGATACCCGTTTACTTTTGCTTGCTGAGTTTGAGAATCACTTTATTTGTCCATAGATGCCCAAAAAAATTGACAGTTTGGCTCACACAACCATTTAATTGATTGTTTTCGCTGCAATCCGTGAATAAAGAACAATCTCATTAATTGTATCGGCATTTACTTTGTAACACTTCATTTTAAATTATCAAATAAAATAAATGAAACCAACACGAGCCCGCCTACCCCTACACCCTCACTGTAAACCCTAACGAACTTTTGTATTTGTTTTTGTTTAATTCAGTATAGATCAGCACCTGATGATGCGAACTCGGAGTCCGCGAAACCGGTCGTGCGTTAGTCATACTCAACAGTAACACAAAACAAAATAATAAATATTTATTTTATTTTATTTGATAATTTAAAGAACAATCTGTTTATGAAAGTGTTTCACCAATAGAGATCTCATTGGGCACAAAATGGTTTAAATGGGGGAAGTTTCCTATGAAGAAATATTAATGGTTAATGAAATAGAATTCTTCAATCATGTATAATTGTACAAATTAAAGACTCTGTTAAAAATTGGATTAATTTTATAGATAATAACATATAACACAGATCATATAGTTTTTAAAACATTTCATTGCAAAGAATATTAGTAATATTATGACAATGCCATTTTAATTAATTATAATAATTTGCATCAAAACAAAATTGCATTATAATAAAACATTAAAAGGTGTCCCTTTTTATGGACATTTAGTCAAGCTTATGGTTTAGTTTGTCAGACCTGAGGCAATGTCGAAATTTATGTTTTTATGACCAAACAAATTGGTAACTGTGTGTCTTTGAAAACAGACTGTAACTAAAACTTAAAAATGATTTATTTCTTTTGATTTACAATATCTTTCAAATTATAGTTCTCTCAATTATAGATAAAAAAAACTCTTGCATAAATTCATTGCCTGCAGACTCAAGTCTAGCAAGGCGCCAGTAAATTCTATTTGTTATAATATTATCTAAAAAACATGGGTATTTAGATTTAATATAAAATAATGATTGGTAAAATATTTTTGTAGCAGTTAAGTTGTAAATGTCTGGAAAATAAATAGAATTAAAGTAAATAATTTTTTAAGGTCCGTTGTATTAAAAAATTGAATCCTTATTGAATTTATTTAGGAGCTATATTTTCTTGAAAAACACACAGAAAACAAAATATGTGATACAAGTTAACAATTTAACTAAAAAAGTAAGAAGTTTGTTACTCTGTGTGTAATTTTTCCAAATATATTTGCATTGTATAGAAATTAAACTTATTAAATATACTTCCATAAAGAATAGGCTTATTATTTTACTGTGAAGTTTCACATTTTAAAAAAGGGATTATACAGATAAAAAAATGCAGATTACATAATTTGTACATATTACAATAAATCTATAACTTTGTGCTTAAAATCGGTTAAACAAAAAACATTAAAATTTCACAGGAAAGATGGACGTTTATAAATAAAAAAAAGAAGCAGGAAATAAAAATTTACATTTGTTCTGTTGTTAATTATGATACTTTAAATTATAATCTTTCACTTTGTTCCATTTATATGAGCATATTTAAAATGGCATATGTTGCATATTAAAAAACTGTTCATTAGAGTATTGTTGTTTGAACTTTTTATTGCCATTCTTTAAATATTAAATTTTCATATTTGATACCCACTAAGAATCACTTTGAAATTTTTTTTTAATGTCGTAATAAGCAGTTAATTTTCTAGGACTTTCAAAACGTTTATATATTTATGTACGTCATTTTTAATTTTCCACAATGATATGGTGAGTGCTAAACGAAATCTTTGGAAGGAACAAAATTGATCTGAAAAGAATAAATATTTAATCTTTGAGTATTTCAGATAAGGACTTGTCATATTTTTAAGTATTTAGAAATGAGAGGAAACATTTAATAAAATATAAAGAATACTTAGATCTGTCAAGATATTCTTATTTTTGTGATGTATTTTAAGTGAAATTGGCTATTATACTCGTATAACGAGGCTTTTGTGTTTTAAACTGTAATAAAGTTAGAAGTCAAAATGTTATAAATTTTATAATACTTTGACTTAATATTAATAGTATCGTAAACTATTTTATTAATTTTATAAAAATGAACAACAGGTTCGAATATACTTAAGAAGGGATGTGTGGACATTATCTGCAGTGTTGCCAGGTATATTCATCTTGTAATTGTAATTTAAAAATATAAATGTTTTTTTGCTAAAAACACATTTAAAATATTATTTTAAATTATTTGTTTTGTAAAACTCATAATTAATATATTTATCTAGGTTATTGCAAAAATTAGAAATTAGTTGACATCAAAAGAAAATAGACAAATAATTACCGTAGCAATACCATAGACAATTGATCCATTATGTGAAAGCCTACAAGATTTAAATTTGTAAAAGAAATCTATTCTATAGTATAATGTACTATGTTTATTTGTGAATTTTTATACAATGGCTTCGTAATCAGTATCAAGTAAATAGGTACACAATTATTACTGGAAATATTTTCAATATTCTAATGAATGTTTGGATTACTTGAGAACAGATTATGACATCAACATGTTAGATGCTAACGACGCATATCTGCATCACAATGTGCATTTTAGGTACACTAATGACTCACATCTGTATCATGATATACTTTTAAGCTTTGCTATTGACTCGCATCTGTGTCAAGGTGTAATTTTTAGACATGCAATTGAATCATTCATGCTATTAACTCACATCCACATTGTGCTAATATAATAAACTATTTCTTATTATTACATATTAATATAGCACAAGAAATAATCCTTAAGCTACTGGTTCGAGCAACAGTTCAAGAACAACCTGAACTAACCAGAATTCTTAGTGGTGTTATTGTGTACTATTGATCTTGCACAGGGTATTGGTGATGTGGTTGAACTCTTATTGCAGCGCTGCACCAGCCAGCAGAAACATAATATTATGTCAATATAGACGGCCGGTGTGGCGCGGAAGTTAAAAATTGGATTAATTTTATAGACAATAACATAACACAGATCATATAGTTTTTAAAACATTTCATTGCAAAGAATATTAGTAATATTATGACAATACCATTTTAATTAATTATAATAATTTGCATCAAAACAAAATTACATTATAATAATACATTAAAAGGTGTCCCTTTTTATGGACATTTAGTCAAGCTTATGGTTTAGTTTGTCAGACCTGAGGCAATGTCGAAATTTATGTTTTTATGACCAAACAAATTGGTAACTGTGTGTCTTTGAAAACAGACTGTAACTAAAACTTAAAAATGATTTATTCCTTTTGATTTACAATATCTTTCAAATTATAGTTCTCTCAATTATAGATAAAAAAAACTCTTGCATAAATTCATTGCCTGCAGACTCAAGTCTAGCAAGGTGCCAGTAAATTCTATTTGTTATAATATTATCTAAGAAACATGGGTATTTAGATTTAATATAAAATAATGATTGGTAAAATATTTTTGTAGCAGTTAAGTTGTAAATGTCTGGAAAATAAATAGAATTAAAGTAAATAATTTTTTAAGGTCCGTAGTATTAAAAAAGCGCTCTTGCCTTTGAGTCATGAGGTCCCGTGTTCGATTCCTGGTCAGGGCAAAATGAAGAATGACTTTTCAAATTGTCCTGGTCTGGGTGTTACATGTATACATGTTTAGTGCATTGTATACCTACATATGTATTGTCGTGTTAGTACCCTAATAAAAGATTTATATTTTACTTTGGGACTAGCTCAATCTGTGTGAATCGTCTATACACATTATGTGATGTTAAATATGTTAAAGATAACATTTGTCGAGGTATCAAGATGTAATTTTTTGTGTTTAAAAATGTACCTATTTCATTGACACATGGCCTCCAATTCTTAAGATAACTTATTTTATTGTCAATAATAAAGATTATTTTACTATACAGAAGTGGCAAGTGTTATTTATAACCACTGTGCGTGTGTCCCATTAAAAAACAGTTTATACAACATGATAATTCATTACCTAACTTAAATAAGTTACATTACATTACATATCTGTCTATCAATAATATATACCTACCAAATAAGTTACTTGCTTACATTTTATATTTACAATATTGTTAATAAATATTACTTTTAGTACAAATCAGTATGAAAACTCTATTAAGATTCTCTAATTTCATTTCTACTAGAATTAAATTTTAAGTAATGGATATGAATTATATTATATAGGTAAATTAATAATATTATGTTATGATAATTTTTTACATTTTCAATAGTATGTATTTTAATAATAATTTATTAATTATATGAAGTTAATATTAAGCACCTTCTGTTTAACAGTGTATATATATATATATATATATAGAGATATAATCACAGTGTATAACAGAGTATAACATGTACATATATTAGTATAATAATTATGTATTATGCATATTAAGATCAGTTTACTAACCAATCAATCTTAATGCTTTGCTGCTAAAATATATATATGTATGTCGGAGGGAATCTCTGCTATCTTATGTACCTAATGTTTGACCAAATTATCATTTATTATTTACGTATTGTAGTCCTTGTTAAACCTTTCTAATCACATAACTACGATTAAGTGACTCAAACTACTTTCATATGAATACTCTAGGAAATAATATTGTTTTTACGTTGTTCATTCATTCATATTCACCTATGTCGAAAACACATTATTTTTGGATGTTTACAGATAAAGAAAGATGTTAATTTTGACAAAGCAATGCAATGCTAATTCAACATAACATGATTTGTTGAACACTCAGTATAATAATAAAAAAAACAATAAAGACATAATTTGTATTTACAAAAATATCATAAAACAAGTGATGCAAAGTTAATGCAAGTAATGTGGAAAATCCTTGAATATAGTTAAGTTCCCTCCGACTAACAAATATAGTGTTGACTGTAGACAATATTTATAAGGCCATAAGAGAACTGAGAGGTTTGGACCTCATTTTAATACTCAAAAAAAAATATTTCCGTAAATATTATGTGTACACAGTCAGCAATCAATTTTTTTGAAAGATACACCAGAGCAACCGTTTATGTACACGCGAGAGACTTCAGAAAATTGACACCAGAAGATTTTATTCGAAATACAATTATATAAGTATATAGTTAGTAAAGAATTATGTTGCATGCTTTATATTATGAAGGAATAACAAACCATTTTTTTTTTGAAATATGGCTTTATAGTCACACACAAAATATTTTGTAAAAACATAAAAATATCTGTGTGTGTTTTAGAGAATATAATATATATGTGTGGATTTTGTACATAATATTGTTAAAGGTATCAATGTCCTTTTAATAGCAAAATTATTTCTAAAAATGGTTTATTCACCCTTCATAGAGAGCAGCACTGATAATATATCTAACAAATGCGTTAGATTGCAGATAATATTGCATTTGTCAATACTGTTTTGACAAAATAATATAATTATTAGAACCTTTTAATCTAGTGTGATTGACTAGGTTTAAGATTGGGTATATCTTGTTGTAACAAAGATTTCAATGACATAAGTTAGTAATGTATAGAGACACAATATTTATACAAGTTAAGATTGGGTATATCTTGTTGTAACAAAGATTTCAATGACATAAGTTAGTAATGTATAGAGACACAATATTTATACAAGTTAAGATTGGGTATATCTTGTTGTAACAAAGATTTCAATGACATAAGTTAGTAATGTATAGAGACACAATATTTATACAAGTTAAGATTGGGTATATCTTGTTAAACAAAGATTTCAATGACATAAGTTAGTAATGTATAGAGACACAATATTTATACAAGTTAAGATTGGGTATATCTTGTTGTAACAAAGATTTCAATGACATAAGTTAGTAATGTATAGAGACACAATATTTATACAAGGAAAGGAAACAACAAAAGATCTTGTATTCTATTCTTCTCAAGATCATCCACTCGTTTGCAAGTGATTTAGGACAAAGGATCTTGTATTATAGTTGATATGTTGTATAAAATAATAATAATTTTAGATAGAATGAAAGGAAAATAAAAATTATAATAATGATAATCTACAAAATGTTAGCCCTGGGCTGAACAATACATTTTACTAATATCACAGGCCAGAAGATTTTAATATATAAGTATTTATATATTATTACAGTTGGCATTGATTTTTTACTTTTGTATTAATATACTTTTTAGCATTTATATTATATTCTACATTTGAAGAGTATTCACAAGAAACAAGGCAAACCAATAATTAGTAATTTGGAGAAACACAATATTTTAATTAATAAATACCATAGCCTAAATCCTAAATAGCCAGCGGTTATACAAACTTTATTGAAGCGATTGGATAATGACCAATAAGATTTTTCAACTTGATATAATTATTAGAATACTGTAAACCAATTATACTTATAATTGTCATGTAAAATAAAAACTCATTCTGCAAAAGGTATATTTTAATATATGACCCTAGTGTCTTGATTAGTTTAACCCTTAAACGGGCCAGGCGTCGATTCTAGGGTAATGTTTTTTTTTCAGGTGGTTTTGAATAGTATTTAGGAATATAAAACAAAGTGCATTTTTTTTATTTTTTGTTTTTCATTTTTTAGTGGAGTAAAATCATGTGGTAAATATATGACCACTGCCCGGTAAGAGAACCTATAAAAATATATGTGGTTCATATGATGCCATTGCCTGGATAAAAAAATAGTTCTAAAATAATATAATTTATTAAAAAATACGAAATATACTTAACAACTAATAGAAATTATAACTTATAAAGACATTTCAAGACATTGAATCATGATGAAAATTTTCGAAACATGGAATAAGTAACACAACGGAACTTGACATGTTTTACATTCAATTTTAGTTCTCTTTGTATTTAGTATTGTGCTAAAAAGTATGCACTCCTACTCGTTCCAGGTATAGTAATCTCACTATTGATAGTCTAACTTCGTCACTAATGCCATAAACACCTCCTTTTTTTATTTTTATATATTCCTAATAGTATATTTTTTTATGGCTTGTGAAACTATCATATCCTCTTACTTCTCATAGACGGTAACTTCTATGACTATTTTGTTATGACTTTTGAAAATCTTTAAGAAAAACTCAAAAACTAGTAAATAAAAATACCTTGATACGTATTTTTATTCATGTTGATCGACAAAAATTCGCAGCCTAACAAATTTTCCCCGCAAAAATGAATGATTTTTAGAGAGTTGCGAATGTCATCTCACATATTTCTGCCAATATAATCCGTGGACAATAAAATTTTATACACATTTATCTATTGAAATATCGTCTTTGATATTTGAAATATTGTGATCAGTTCGGAAGCTCCTACCCGTTTAAATGTTCGATTTTGTATGTGGTTACATATGATGCCACTGCCCGTTTAATGGTTAAGCCAAAATTAAATTCAATTAAAATATCATTTTTCTGTAAATAATAAATATCCTATGTGTTCATTTGATAATCAAATGAGAAAAAAGTAAGAGTATTTAGGTTTGTAGTGGTGTAAGTTTTTCTTCATAAATATGAATTAAAAAAAAAACTGCTTACTTTTTTCATATTTTGTTTATCCAAAAATTTAGGTTCAGTGGCACATTGAAAGTTTCAATGATGCAACAGCAACGTAATGATTAATTAATTATGAAATTTGTATGTGATAAATAAATGGCGGAAAATGCTCATCAAAACCAAAATTTATTTTGATCATTAGAAAACAGATATGTCTTGTTTTTTTTTCATTTCGAATAATTTTTATTAAGAAATAGAACCAATAAATCATATCATGCAATAGAATAAATTAGATTAATTGGAAGATATTTCAATATATTACATGATAATAACGAAATAAAGCGAATAATATTATAGTGTGGTTAGATGGAAGAAATCAATGTTTAGCAATAATGTCACCACTTCACATCATCTTAATGTTTTGTGTTCTCTGTTGTGTAATGATGATGTGCAAAAAGAATAGATAATTTGATGTATCAAGGTAGTAATTGCTGTGATGGAATAAATCTAAAGATAAATAAATATCAATTGGTGTGTTAATGTGTTAATGTGATTTGACTGGAGTCTAATAGGTGTGCTGTGCTGTGTCCTGATTTTGTTAATACAATGTTAGTATCGTATATTATGTATATAGTATGTAGATAATATTGTTTTAATATACCTATGTTATACATTATATATTAAAGTTGAGCTGAGGATTTGTTAACTAGTTAAAGCTCTTCAGTTGAGGGAAATTTATTTCCTTAAATATTATGCCAATGTATCAAAAGCTCTAATAACATTTTAGTAATAGATCAAATTTTAATAAAAAAATTGTTTGACAATTTACATACATACAATATTATATTATTTAACCAATAAATGGTATACTTTGATTTGAATTCACAAATATATAAATTATAGTTAAATATCACATGCATTTCTTTAAATAAAATCATAATATTTGTGTGCAACATAATAAGTATATGTAACTAGTTAAATGAATTTATTTTATATGCAGCAACTCTCAATGTAGTGATGAGTTTATATGGATATGAAGTAATATAATAATAAACTTATGTGTGTACTTCAATCTCTTCATTAACTTTATACATACAGTACATATTCTAATGAGTACCTTACTTTTAGAAATTTTAAAATAAATCAAAGGCATTTTCTTACATAAGTATAATTTAGATAAGTATGTATGACCTTATGTCCTATGCTAATAATGAGTCTTAAAACTAAATTGTCCACACTTGAACTTTCTCTGCGACTACACACCAACTAGCATGATCATAATACGAGGATATAATGTGCAGATTCTCCACATACTTGTCAATCAACTGATCTAGTTCACCTTCCTTGAATACGTGATAATACCTGTGAAAAGTAATGGCACCACCCCCATTCTCAGAAGGAAGGCTATCTTGTGAAGTGTCGCTCAAGGAGGCCTGCAGACTTGGTCTATCCTCTATGTTGAGTGTGTCCTCAGCCTTTTGCCTTAACAATGGACTTCTAACAGGCGCTGTTTCTTCTGATGATGATCTTCCATCGACTACTTTCCTTTCCTTTGACCAATCACTACATGACGCCAATGAAGCTGTGCTTGCTCTTCCTAAAGATGCTGTACTTCCTCCACAATCTGTTTTGCTTGCACTGTTTGTATCTCTTCTACTCCAATCGCTACCAGATCCAGATATATCTCCAGCGTCACTGGATTCAACAGAGAATCCTGGTTTTAATACAGCCATACCAGCTGAAGATCTAGGTGTTATAGATTCTGGGCTGATTTCCATTTTATCTACTTCACTTGAGTCAGTAGATTGGCCGACTTTGAGAGATGA
Organism: Athripsodes cinereus; assembly: GCA_947579605.1. NCBI lineage: Eukaryota > Metazoa > Arthropoda > Insecta > Trichoptera > Leptoceridae > Athripsodes > Athripsodes cinereus. The sequence goes on from OX388309.1 coordinate 18,097,238, forward strand.
TCTTTTATCGGTTTGGAAAGATTCTAAACTAATTTCCGATTCAATGGAATAACCTGATTCTAGTGACTGGCTATTTGGCTTGGTGGTTTCTTCACTATTGGCATCGATTGTAATTTCTGGATTACCATTTGATTCTATAATATTAACAGAAGGCACAGTACTCTCTGTTTCGCTAGTGTTTACATTTAAGGCTGAAGCTTCACTGCATTTATTTGGCACATGGTTAATTGTTTTTTCATTATTATTTAATAAATTGTCCATGTTCCCTCCATCAATGGAAGGGTTTTTAACTAACTTAGAGAACTTATGCTTTTTACCTAAATTAACATTATTTACATTATTGTCGCTTATTTCACTTGATGTGATAACAGAGCTTTTAGAGTTTTTAACTTTACACGTGCACTTGGGAAATTCAATACCATCAGTTTGATGATCTTTTGATAACGCATCAGGCTGTTGCTTCATTATTTCTCCATCCAATTTTTCTAATTTCTGTAATTCATCAGAGAGGTTGTTTAAAACTTCTTGACATTTTTTATCATCGGATTTGTTTTTATTGATTTTTTTTGAGCTTCCTTCACACACATCAAAATCCTCTTCAGTTAATCTTTTAGAATACTGATCAATCTCATGAAGAAGTTTTTCACTAAGTTTTTCAGCAAATTCTGTTAAATGATGCTTGCATTCTTCATTCCACTCCTTTTCTTCTTCATTAGCCATTATGATATCAGACTTACAAGGAATTAACCTTTCATTAGCATTTAGACGTGAGAAACTATCAGATTTTATTAAGTTTTTGTCACCTTCTAAACTAGAAAGAGACAGAGAGTCATATGGAAATTTGGTTGGGCTCCTACGACATTTGGAAAAACAATCTTCTAAAGATCTACCTTCGTGTTTGATAGGTGACAATTTATTTAAGCTCCATGTTGAATTACTAGTACTACCTTGCTTCGGTGATCTTTCTTTTGACCTCCTCCCTGGAGAAAGTCTTTCAAGACTGGATGTACTTCCGCTAGAACTTGTGTGAGAGTGTGATCTGGATCTTTCTTCTAATAATCTGAGATCTCCAGGAGATAGCTTGTTGAGACTCCAATTGCTACTACTGGAACTACCAGAATTGCCATGTACTATGGAGAGTGTTTCAGTTGATTCGGTTGACTCTAATTGTTTCCTTTTAGCCCTAGGACTAGATTGTATAACTGCTTCACATGTTTCATCTAGAGTCTGGGCAACTTCTGCAGCTGCATCAATAAGGCTTTGGCATGATGTTGATGTAGACTTTGGAGATAATACATCTGCTTCAGGTTCACAAATCACAGGTGGAATAATTGTTGGTTGTTCTGAAATTAAATAGAATACAATATGTCAACCAAAATAATAATTAATTTATATTAAAATATAATTATACATGAAATTTGTTGTAATATGTTCCACCTATCCCACCATGGATCTTCCGCAAGTGGACCATCTGCTACTAAAATACATGCAAGCCGTCCTCTCTGTGTCAATAAAAATTCAGATTGTAAAAATTGTGAACTAAAAATGTAGAAATGTCAGATTTCACAAATAATTGATTTTTACAAAATACTCTAAAACTTGCAGAAAAGAGTGGGAGGCTTATTCTTTACTGCGGAACCCACGGAATAATTATTGTATTGTAATGTTAGTTCCTCAGTAGCCTGGAGGTACAGTTCCGGCTTCAAGAGGTGCGCGGTTTGATCACCAGGAAACTCCCTTTTTACGACACAAGCTTTTAACTTTCTGTGAAACGTTTATTAGGTTGTATCAGTATTTGGGTTTTAAACAAAAAAATGAAATTAAATTAAAAATTATTTTTATGGAATGTGTTGTGCTTCAGAAGAGAATTGATATTTACCTTTCTCGTTAGAAGAACAATTTTTGGGTTCATTAGGCATTACATTTATGACACTATCCACAGAGTCAGGTGACGAAACTCCGCTGGAATCACTATCCATATCATCTGTTTCAGGATTGAATAACTCTAGAGACAGCAGTCTGGGCAGTGGTTTTGCTGTAGGTTCAGTCTTTCCTTCTTGAGTTGAGCATCTTCTAACTATTGGGAATATATTTCTAGTGTTTGTAGATGCAAATCCTGGTCTTTGTCTTAAAAGTTCTCTAATTTGTTTTAATCGTTCTCTTCTCTTTCTGTCCATTAATCTGGAATTCAAGCTCTCATTGGATGGTGATTTATCTCTAGTTTCTTTCTTTCCTTTAAATGATGGAATTTCAGGTAATTCAGCCACTGTTTGCAATGTAATTTTGGGGTATGGTGGTTTGGGTTCTTGTAAAATTCTTGGTTTTATGGTATTAGTTTCAGCTGTCAATTTGTTTATTTCTTCTAAGTCTTTATTTATTTCTGCTAACAATTCTTTGGATTTATTCGCAATTTCTACTTCTACCTCTGTTGGATATGGTGATTCTTCAGGAGTTAGATCAAAATGAATAAATTCTTGAAATTTTCCTGGAACCTTTGAATCTACATTTACATCTGATATAATTTCTTTTCCTGAATCACTTATTGGAGGCGAATTTGGTTGACTATTGTTTTGTGAAAAATCTTTAGAATTTGTTTTTGGGCACTTGATACTCATTTGAGAGGTTAGTATCTTAGTTGCTACCACAGGAGCTTGAGTACTTTTAGGAGAACCTGGAGGTCGTATTATAGGGAATATTGTCAATGGTAATTGCTTCAGCCTGGGAGATGGTAATCCTCCTGGTGCAGTTTTTACTCTAGGAGATGTAGGCACTGACGAAACTTTCATTCTAGGTGAACTTGGACCTGGTGATAATGGTGTTGGTGAGAGTGGATCTTGTAATCCATTAGGGTCTGATTTTGGCACAAATATAACTGAAGCAAAACTATCTTCAGAATCAACACTAGTATCACTTTGTAAACTACTGTCTTTAGAAGAATCAGATCCATCTTCCTTTGAGTGTCTTCTTTCGCCATGGGATTTTGAGTCATCTGAATTTGAACCCAATGATTTACAGTCTGCGGGTGGTGTATTTGGTAAAACTGTTTCATTTCCATTATGACTAAACATAGAAGAAGTTGTTGATGGCATTTCATGACTTTTCCAGCCCTGAAGAATCCGTACAAAACTATTTACAGTTGCTTTTTCTATATGATTAGTTGATGCTTTAAATTTGTGAGACAAGCCATTCTTTAAGGATTGAAATTTCTTTGCAGTTGTTGCAGATGTTGAGAAGAAGGAATCTCTGAGAGAGTCCAAAGTTTTATGTCTTCTGTATAAAACTTCTTCGTTTAAAGAAGCCTGTTTTTGAATATTCTTTTTAACTTTTTCCTTCTCTCTTAATCTTTCTGTCGACATCAATTCTTCATTTAGTGAACTTTGTTTGAGGACACCTCCCCTTCTTGAAGCGCCATGAGCAGATATTTTAAAGTCTGGCAATTGTTTTACTAAGTCTTTCATGTCTGTTGGCTTGTCGAGATCTTCTTCTGCATCCTCTTCATTGATAGATTTTTTTTGCTTTACTAGTTTTGGTTTTGCTCTTGGAGTTTGTTGTGCTTCTTCTGATACTTCTTTTGGTAGTTCTTCTGTTTCTTCACCATCTTCAGCGGCACCCAAACTGGGTACACTCGATCTTGATCTTACCATTGATCTTTGTTGTGCTGCTAATATATCACTTAGGCTTTTTGATTTATTATTGGCATTTAATTCGTTGTAAGTGCTTGTCTCAGAACAAGCAAATGTTTGTCTTCTTACAGGAACATCTTCATCATCTAATCTTCTTAGTTCTATTGGTAAGTCTTGTATTTCTGCATCATAATCGTCATAATCTTGTTGACATCTTCTATCTTCCCTTGAATAATTGCTCCATGAGTCGAGGAACCAAGGTTTTACAGATCGTTTCCCTCCTGCTAACTTCTGTATGGCTCTTCTGACAAAACTGTAGCAAGTTTCATTAGGAGACGATAGACTAGATGTACTTGGAGAGGAACTCGTCGGGTTATTGGGATTTCCCGACCGCCCTTTATTTTTTGAACGAGTTTTCTTTTTTGTATGTGCCGCCCTAAAAAAAAAGAAAAGATATACATTAGACTATTTAAAAGTCTGGAATTAAAGGTATGAAAATAAGTAAGAGATACCTGCAAGCATGCCACCACATACCTGCATGAATCCGAATCAGATGCATTGTAAGCATTGTAGGGAGCATGGGTAAAATCATCATCAGATGTTGCGGTGGTTGAAGTTAACTCCAAAGATGGTGTACTTAAAGCTTCAGGCCGATGCCATGGAACAAGTACATCCTGCAACAAAATATATTTACATATTATTAAACAATCACAAAAGCCTCCTGTTTGCAAAATAGTTGAAAATATAACTGAGCTTATATTATTTAGTAATTTAAGTTGAACAACGCACTTGTGATTCAAATTTTCTGTTTCTCTGTTCCATAGCCCATACAGATATGACGAGTCTTCCTCCTATTCTCAAGACTCTAGCCAACTCCCGTATGGCCCGTACCCTCCTCTCCACAGTAGCGAAGTGATGCACCACAGCAATGGACAAACACGCGTCGAAGGTTTCATCACGAAAGGGTAGTGAAAGATTATCACATAATACCACCTAAAAATAAAGAGAGTTATAATATTATTAAAAGTCGTAAAATCACTGGACTGATATTTAGTTTAGGTACTTTAAATAATTCGATTCCTACCTGATTGTCCTTCTCTCTCGCTATGTCCACTAGTCTATTACATCTGTCTGCTCCCACAGTCACTACTGATGGATTCACATTGAGGTATTTCCCATTTCCGCAGCCTAGAATAAAATAATAATAACTGTTAAATAATTTCAAATACAGTATTATAGACCATTAAAGGATGACGTCACAGAAAAATCATTGAGGGGCATCAGGCATCCCAACACAACAGACGATTACAGTGTAATATTGGGTGGAACGCCTAAAGAATACCTAATAATCAAAAAAACTGTCAGTGTCGATTTTGTTAATATTTTGTCGTCTGACTTTCTTTTTTTTTCTCTTATGGCATAATATCCTACAAGGATGATTTGCGCAATCTGACTGTTTGCCCCCCAAGCAAAAGCAAATCCATAGACAAGACCACGTGACCTTTAATGGTCTATTGTGTTCAGTGAAGATGTTTCGCCGCGACGTTTGTTTTGCATAGTAGACAAAAATTATTTTGTCGTTAGTTTACAGTGGGGCCAGTATATGAGTGCACCTGAACCCCCGCTACGCTACACGTTTACTCAACTTCCTTACGTCTCACCATCAACGATACATTTATCAGAGATTGTCAATCGGTTAATTTTTTCCACTTTGAAATAGAAAATTTCCTTTGTAAAATAATCGAGAAGACTTATCACAAATTCGCGACACTGGGGAGTCAACACTTGACGTTTAGTAGGCATATTTTTTATAATTTATAATCATCATCGCCCTCAACGCTCCTCTCGGGAGCACAGGGCAGAAACCAGCCTCCTCCATTCAGAGTGTCTCTGTGCCAATTGCGTCACCTCTTTCCACGACATTCCTTGCGCTCTGATATCGTTGTCATAGGAACGGTGTATTGTGAAAGAGGGACGCCCGGGCCGACGGAACCCCTGCGGACGGTAAAACAGTGCTCTTTTTGGCCAACTATCATTAGGCATTCTCAAAACATGTCCCAGCCAGGACCATCGTCTCTCCTGTATTACGGAGATTACAGGTCTCTGCTGGGTGCGCCGGCGCACAGCATCATTTGTAACATGTTCATACCATTTGACATCCAAAATCCTTCTAAGACACCTGTTTTCAAAGCTTAGTATCTTCCGCTCTTGAGCCTTGGTTAAGTGCCAAGACTCACAGCCATATAGAAGGATTGGGATGATGCACGCATTGAACAAGCGACATTTTGTCCTGATGCTGAGTCCAGACGCCTTCCAAACTTTGTTCATGTTATTGAAAGCCCCACTAGCTGCCCCTATGCGGATTGGTAATTCCGATCGGAGATCACCCTCTGGCGTTATGGTTGCTCCCAGGTACCTGAATTTGCTAACCTGAGATATTTGGGAATTACCAACCATTAGTGGGGTGTGAGTACTCGTGCATGTACTATTACATATGTACTCCGTTTTACCAGCGTTATTATAATTTATAAACTGACACTAAAATAAACTTTCACTGTTAGATGTTGCGATCCCGAAGGCTTGTTTAAAACTAAAGAATATAAGGGATGATTTCTTATAAGTTAATTTTGAAATTCCCTAACAAAAATTAGTCATAAATCATAAAATGCATTATATGCAGTTTTGTATTGAAATTCATTCAGTAAATACCTATTGTTTTATTTAAATTATCCTAGACTAATAGAGTGTTATAATGTAGCTATTATAACTATTCTTTGCATGTAACTGCCTACTTCCAATTATTTGATATCCTTTTTAACTAACCTACTGTACTAATACGCATACTTGAAAACTTTTATATGTAATATTTTTTTGACACAACATATCCAAACAGGAACTCTTATATTAATGTGACAGAAACAAGCGAAAAGGGTGTGTGGTCCTTGGTCTACACCGTAAGGCGCGCAGTATGCATGTAGGTATACAGGTACAAGGATTAGATAATAATATAGAAAATAAAATATTCTATAACAATGCCTTTGGTTGCTGATACCTGCCTATGAATAAAAGAGACCATCATACTGAGGTGCATTGGTATACTGGCCCGACTGTAGTTGTTTCGTAATACAGCCAATTTATTTATTTTGAATATGTAAATAATAACACATTCTCTAGGATCGCATTTACTAGAGGCTGTAATGGTTCCAGTAGAGCAGACCGAGTGTCAATGTATCTCCCGCAAGGAGGGAATTGATTGTTTATCTAGCCACTGAGGTGTAAAGTTCAAATAATAGATACATCTGCGCGCTTCCAGCTGCATCTACCAATGTACATATTATGTACCTATAGGTATATACGTATTTCATAGCTGCCACACCAATCCATTCCTATATTAGTAATAGTAAGACGATTAGAGAATTTGAATCGCTGAATAATGAGAATCTTATCTCTATACTTCGGAGCGACATTAAGGCAAAAAATTTATAGCACTAGGGCTAAACTAATAACACACAATAATGCCCTAGTGCGAGCCGCATTTGGCCGTCAGACACCACAATTAACAAGAAGATGGAACACCCATCTTAACTAAAGTGCCATAGATAATTGTGTGATTATGTATAATAATTATTATGATTTTTGTTTTATTATTATTTCTGTATTTTTTCTGTATTTTTTTATATGTATTTAGTATGGACCTGAGAGGCTTGCACAACCCGCACCTTCAGATCTGGAATAAAGATTATTATTATTATTATTATCTGCCAATAGAATCGACTTTAGTCGAAAAATGAATAACAACATTATTTTCTAAATCTGGCATCTGGTATTGACTTTTGTGATAGTAGTCGTAGGTTTAGGTAGCTACCGACATAATACATAGTTACAGCTACACCCAGCAGCTAGAAGTAGGTTCTGTAGAATACCCGAATGCCCCGCACTCCTCACTCCGCACCCATCATCCCGCCCACTCTATCCACGGCAATAAAGTTCTGACGTCATGCTCGTGGCGTGCCTTCCATTCAAGAAACATTTCGAAAAAGGAACGAATATTCGCGCCAAATCTGATGGGGAAAACAAAATTGCTTCCGATTAGATGAAAAACAACGGCATTATTAGAGCCAACACGAATCCCTAGATTTATTACTATTTTCACTTCCAAATACCTCGTAAGAAGAAGAAGGCTTCATGGATTTATTACTCTGATAATGTTTACAATTAAAATCGTTTGTAGAATGAGTGTAGAATGAAATTAGCCGGTGAGATTTAACCTGGATAATTTTGATAACTGTTCTGTATCGCACCTTCGTGTTGAAATAAAATTTATCCAACAATAGATGGATTACATATATATAGGAGGAGTATATAAATATATATTTTTAAAAGATGTATCTGGGTTTTTGTTATAAACTCAACTACAAACTTATATACCTTTCGCAGTAAGCTAAAAGCTTGTTTCTCGAAAGGGTAGTTTGCCGATACTGGGATCGAGCCGCTCACCTCATCTGCATGAGGCCGAGACTCTACTTCCAGGCTACCGACGAACTTATTGTGTGTGGAGTATATATAGTATTGCTATATATTTATTTAGTGACAAATATCTATTATTTATTGAATCATTCAATTTATGTCTCGTCGTTTTTTAATTAGTATTTTTTTCATTTTTCCTGCTAAGATCGCTTTGGCCAAAAGCTGTTATGGTCTCAGTGCAAGATGACATTTTTAAAATAATAATTCTGTATATTGTAGCGTATGGAGCTACATTATAAAAAATCACTCTCTAGTTGTTGCATAAATTCAGAAGCAGAATTTTATTCATTTTTTGTTGCTGATTACAGGTAAATTAACTTTACATGAAATGTAATCAATATACCTACACAGGGAAAGTTTATCACAAAAGCGCGATTTCTTACAACGTACCCAAAATACCTTTTCTATATATAATGAGTTACAATCCATTGGATTGGTCTGCAACGGGTTTGGTTTTTCTTCTCCATTCGTCTCTACTCTCAGCCAGTCTTTTCAGCTCTACGTATGAGCCACAGTTCATGTCCCTCTTCAGTTGGTCCATATACGCGTCTCTTGGTCGGCCTCTGCCATTTGTCCCCTCGGTCTTACTCTCCGCGATGGCGATGAGTAGTCCTGGGTGCCTGATGTTGTGGCCAATCCAGTTAGCTCGTTGTTGGCCGATTCTCTTAAGAAGTTGCCTATTTTCGCCTACCCTGGTTAATACTTCTTCGTTTTCGACGTGTTCCGACCAATGTATCTTAAGCATGCGTCTGTAGCACCACATCTCAAAGGCCGCCAACCGTCCGCTTTCACTCTTGCTGATGGTCCACGTCTCACAACCATAAAGCAGAATGCTCCATACAAAGGCCTTAGTAAGGTTCTTCCTTACGCTTAAATCAATATTTGGGGATTCCAATATTTTCGATTTTTTGTTAAAGGCAATCCTTGCCTGGTTTATTCTGCTCACAATTTCCGATTTGGATCGTCCATCCTGGTTTATTCTGCTGCCCAAGTACACGAATTCTCTTACTTGTTTGATGCTCACTCCATTTATGGCAATGTTCGCAGTCGCTCCCTCTCTTCCAACGACCATACATTTTGTTTTTTCTTTATTTATTTTCATGTTGTACTTTGACAACAGTATACTTTCCATTTTGCTTAAGGCTTCGTTCAGCTCCATCTCGGAGTCTGCGAGCAGTCCTATGTCGTCAGCATATCTAATCATGTCGACCTTTTTCCCATTTATTTTTACTCCTGTCCAGTTCTTCATTTCTTCTCTCAGTTCATCAATAGCTCGCTGTATATAGCAGCTAAAGAGAGCTGGCGACATTGAGCATCCTTGTCTTACACCTTGTTCGACCCTTGCTTCTGCGCAGCTCTCTCCGCTTTTAATCACAGCCATTTCGTTCTTGTATAAGCTCCAGATTGCTCTTCTGTCTTTATAACTCATTCCTATCTGGTTTAGAGTGTTAAAAAGTTGTTCCCATTCTACTTTATCGAATGCTTTTTCAAGGTCGATGAATGCTATATATGTGTTTTTATTAATTGTTATTCTCTTTTCTTGAATAAGTCTGAGACTCAGGATTGCATCTCTTGTACCTGTCTCCTTGCGGAATCCAAATTGATCTTCCGAAAGTGTTTCGTTGATTTGATTTTCCGCTCTTTTCATTATAATGTTGGTGAGTATCTTAGAAGCGTGTGATATCATGCTTAAGGTTCTGTGTTGTTCGCACTTTGTCGTGCCTGCTTTCTTAGGAAGCGCTATTAAATATTTTAACAGTTCACATTATGTTAGGTACAGGAGAATGGAGATGAATGGAGAAGAAAATCCAAACTCGTTGCAGACCAATAAAGTGTTGTATTAGAAAAAATATATTCTAATGGCTTTGTCCATCAGTTGAAATGTTATTATTTTGTTATTATTAAGTATTTGATATTGATTGTTAGCTACAGTCTTTATTCAATGACCTGATATGTATATTGTATCAGTTTCTTTTCACTAAACCAATTTCAAAATCATAAGCAGGTATTGATTGATTTCTTGCCTGCTTTCAAAGCTTTATTTTGCCTTTGTGTTACTTTGTTTAAATTTGCAGTTATCATTAGAAATATAATTACTTCTTTTTTAAAAGATTCCGCACATCCTTGAAACCCTTAAGGAGCATCCTGGAAACCCTTAAGGAGTACGACACCATGATCAAGATATGGGATGGCCTGAGGCAGAGAACTGATGTCAATAAAGATGGACAGGTGTCTGTGAATGAATGGAGTTCTATGTGGGATGAGTTTGCCCAAAGTCCCGACCGTCCTCTGCAGTGGCAGCAGCGTTACACGAACTTCGTGTTTGACCCAAAAGATGCTTCCAATGATGGCTCCATTGACGTGGACGAGTTCACTACTGTCTGCTCTTGTTACGGCCTACAGACCTCTGAATGCAACTAAAAAGCCAAGGCGCTCTTGAGATGGTCACGGACCATTAAACAGCGCCAAATACAAATTATCTTTTTATTATTATTATTCAGATTTGTTCACATATTTAAAGTAGTGTTTTACTAAAACTTAAATATATTTATTCATCATTTTGAAGATTATTAGTATGAAGTTTTATAAAAAATGATAATAATAGATAGTAATTAAAATTAATCAGTGATCAACCTGGATCATCCTCCAAATTGAAAAGGAGTGAATAGACGTTTCATCACTAGCGATGATGGATGAAAGTGATTACAGCTGACAATATTTGCAAACTTTGCTGGTTTAGTATGTAATTGTAATTGATTTGGCTGTGTATTCATGTTATGACTGTATGTTTGTAAGAAAAAAATGAAATAAAATAAATTCAAATACCCCATTCATCACCATTGTTAAAACCAATTACTCATCCCCCATTGTCTTAACTCTTTCTATTTCCTTACCCCTTCTTTTCTATTTTTAAGTACCTACATAAATTTGTTGTTGCATGTGACTTTAAGATTTTATTTTATATTAGTTCTTTTGAAAATTTCAAGCTAACTTGAGGAAAGTACTCGAGTGTTTTTGTTAATATCAAATATGTTTAAAATAAATAAATAAATTTTAATAAAAGGTTGTTTCGTTGGAACGACCATGAACATGTTTCTTTTTCCTATTATTTGCCTTATTATCTGTGTACTTAAGAGAATTTTATGTATTTGTCTTAATTTTTAATAACTGTTATTTTATTTCATTATTTTCTTTTACGAAAACACGTTGAAGTACAGAAAACATGATTGTGAGTATTGACACATCGTTGAAAGGATAGGATGAATATATGTGTGAATAGAAGTGTTCACTTTCGGTAAACATCTTGGACTCTTGACACTTCACCAATGACCATTCAAACCATATGAATGCTATGTACTTAACAATAAATGTTTTAACACAAAATTGACTGCTACCCTACTTGTAGGATATGCCCTGATGGTATAAAAGAAGAAGTAAATCATATTATTGTGTATTAATTTCAATAAATTTTAGTAATTATTATTCTACCGCCTAATAAAAAAAATATTTATGAATATTGTTAATAGTTTTTGTTGGAATGGGTGCAGCTGTTTTCTGTGCTGTTGTGTTGAATAGTCGAAGTAATAATGTTTAGTTGTTGTATAAAGTAGGGAAAGGGCAGGGAAGGGTTGGTAGGTTGGCAGCGTAGCCAAGGCCATTCCTGTGACGTCATACCGTCTTCCCACGCCATGTTGGTTTTGAGCACTGAGAGGGTGTAGGGCGGTTGGGGTGATGAACATGGGTGGTGGGAGATCGTGTTATTGTGTTGTGTGAATGAGATATGACAGAATACAGAACACATTGTTACATTATTAGCGAAGGTGTTGATTATTACCTATGCATTATGGCGCGGTATAAGTATATATATAATGAGTTACAATCCATTGGATTGGTCTGCAACGAGTTTTGTCTTTCTTCTCCATTCCTCCCTATTCTCAGCCAGTCTTTTCAGCTCTACGTATGAGCCACAATTCATGTCCCTCTTCAGTTGGTCCATATACGCATCTCTGGGCCGGCCTCTGCCGTTTGTGCCCTCGGTCTTACCCTCCGCGATGGCGATGAGGAGTCCTGGGTGCCTGATGTTGTGGCCATAAGTACGTACGGTATAAGTACGTACATATAAATATTATAAAAATATTTTATATTAGATACGTAATATAATATAAGGTCCAATATACTAGTTTATTTTAATTAATATATTTTTCAAACTTCTTTAATCTCCAACAATATTTCTCTAGGTTCAAATTTAGGAAGAAATTATTATATTTTACTCTTGTAATTATAAAAATATACGGTTGAATGAGTTATTGCTAAATGTGTGTACATATCTATATGTATCAAGTTATTGCTAAATGTGTGTAGGTACATATCTATATGTATGTAATTAAGCTATTTTTGTCACTAATCCTAAATGTCTTATTGGATGAGAGGACGATTTGTAAGTTTATTATATGAAGTTAGTACGGTGTCTACCTCACTTGTCGGTGATGAATGATTCATATTGCAATACATTTTATGTATTGCTTTCTTTGTTAAAAGAATTAAATAAAAATTGCAGTAGTGAGAGAGCTGAAAGTATAATGATGTTATTATAGGTACCCACTATGTATATTATTATTAAACACAAAAGAGTGTAAATAATAATAAGTAATAATAATTTGTGCTGTAGTGTAGTAGTCGTGGTTGAAGAGATACTTGTGATAGATAATCTCTACATTAATTATCTAGTTCATTCGTAATACATATACATGTTTGTTTATAGATACGAGTATATTAATCAGACAAGTATTGAACAGTAAAAAACACTCAAGCAGTAGAAATATGTATGAGTGTTAATTAAAATATTACTCGTATTATAGTTTTCATCTAACATTAAAAGTAAAAACAGTAATTTATAAATGATATGAACTGCTATTGAACCATGTCTCTGGATTATAATTAAGTTTATTAGAAACTAGCCCATACCTGTTTTTGAAGATAGAAAACCATCACAATCCACAATCATCGCCATTTTCCAGAATAGAACGGGGGAAGGGGTGGGGTTTGATTACCTAATTCGATGCTATTTTACCATATTTGAAATTCTATACCTATATATATATATATAGTTATATAAAAGATTAATATAATTTATTTAATAAAAATAGGACATATATTATATATATATATTTAGTACTTCCACAGTAACTTTACAGTGGTTGATCGCGAGTCGTCTTTTTAAAGTTTTTTTTTTTAAAGTTTGGACCAATTAATAAAGTTATGTCTAATTTTACATATCTAAGCAATGCCGAGTTTGCAACCATTAGTTATCAGATATAAAAATGTACCCAATACTTAGTATTTAACAACATCCCAACGAGACTACAAGGTCCGCCGTCCCGGCGCCACACGACGCCTGTTTTATTTCGTCACTACACACAGCAGTCGTCATTATGTTATATAAAGACAGTATAATTATGTACGTAGTATAGTATATATACACACACACACACACGCACACACACCCTCACACACACAAACACCCTCACACACACACACACACCCTCACACACACACACACACACACATATGAATCCGTTTCTCCTCCCCCGTGGTAAAGATAACCATCTTATCGCCCTACAACATCGATGATTTGTCAACGGAAATCGCTTTGCATACCATAGTGCAAGTTCCCATGCCCTGACCCTGGCCATGACCTTGTACGTCCACTGTAAAGATCTCTTCTGTTCGCATAGTGGGTGAAATATTCATAATAGGACATTATGGAAGTCAAAGCGGAGGATTTTAACTTTAACTGGATGTAAGAAAATACTAATACAACTGAAACCGCGGGATACGACTGAACATCATCTATATACATCGATTGAACTCTATTAATCCATCAGCATGATACTCGTAAGTCATATGTTGTAGGAGTATTTCCCTCCATATCAACTAATTATAGCAGCGTGATGCTTCAGCAGGGCTACTCTTGACAAAACTAAACACGATCTTAATCTAGTCTTGATCTTGATCATACGACGCACGAAGTGACTATAGGCCAAAAATACACGCAAACCGATCGCGCGTTAGCGGTAGCGCGATGTTTTTGACAATAGTCTCTTCGTGCGTCGTATGATCAAGATCAAGACTAGATTAAGACCGTGTTTAGTTTTGTCAAGAGTAACCCTGCAGAAAGTAACTTCGTAGCATAATATTACATGTTTGGTATTACTTCTATTACTTATCTTACATTGTAAACTATATTTGTTTAGTTCCGTAACTATTTTGATTTTTTCGAAATTTTGAAAATTATTGTTTTGAGTTATTTATGGATATTAAAAAAAAGATATATCTGGGTTTTATAAATACAAACTTATACACCTTTCACAGTAAGCTAAAAGCATGTGTCGTGAAAGGGGAGTTTGCCGGCACCTGGTATCGAACCACAGACCCCCTGTTCACGAGGCCGAGACTCTACCTCCAGGCTACCGACGAACTCGAATATGTACTTTTAATCTATGAATCTTAGTTATATACAATATTTGTTTACATATGTGCATTCTGTAATTGGGTTAGTGCTATACCTAATTGTTTTTTACTATGTTATTGTAAAATCTATAAAAGTAGTACCAATAAAAAAAATAATTAAAAAATGTAAGCGTTCGGTACATCTTCTGGTGGCATAATTGAACAGAGCACACATCGCGATAAGGATGGTTTGTGGGTTTAAATCCCGTCCAAAGCACAACCAAATAATTTATTTATTTAATTATTCATTCGTTTATTGTACAGCATTTAAAAACATAAACTGTTATGAGATTAAGGTTTCGTTGTCCTAAATGATATATTGTCCGTTATGATAACAAAGTATAATTATAAATGTTTGTGTGCTTGAGATTAATGAAATTAAGGATTTGGAAAATATACACAAAGTAATAATGTAAAAAACAATCAACGCATATGTGGTGTGTATAATCATCGATTTAAAAATTATTTCATATGTGAAGTACCTATTTAATTGAATAGTTGTAATTATTTAATATATTATATAACAACAATATAACTGATACTTTTATATTATAATGTGGACGTGCATTTAAATAATATTATATATTGTTGTGTTATTTTATGTATGAACGAATCTGCGGTATCAGATATTCAATGAAGTAAACAAATGAAAGCCCTAACAATAAAACATCTGTTTCTAATCGACACAATATAACATGTGTGTCGTAATCAAATATACTGTATACTGTAATGACAAATCACTGACGTAGGTATATTTAATATATCTATTGTTTGGCAATTATTTTCTAATCATGTCTATTTCTGTAATTTATTTAGATAGTTGATTACGGAAAATATTTTATTGTCAACGAATCATTGACAACACAGACAATTGGAAATCTACGTCTGGGATCTAGAAAATAAATACAATGAATATGGAAATACTAAGCATGTAGGAACTTAATTGCCGAACTTCCAAATGAGATGCAAATAGAGGGTTATTCCCGACGCTGTTTTAGAAACATCTGACTGATGTGAAAATAGATTCATGACTCATGAGTACTTAACAAATATCATACAAAAGTGGGTAGTTACATTTTGAATATCCTCATCGGTTAGAATGTCAAATAAATGCAGACCGTAGTTTATTTTCATATGACGTTTCTAAAATAGTAGATAAGATCCTAAAATAAATCGTATCGGTGGTTTCCCTTCAGAATATGTCTAAGGATGATGTGCTATGAGTTTATGATATTTCAAGTTGTAGGTAACTTACCAACATCGCATACAAGACTCCCCGGCTCGAGGTGATTTAGGAGTCGCGCAACACGCGGCCAGGGGGCTGCAGGCGCGCGCACCGCCTGTTGTCTCTGCTGCTCGTACACCTCGTGCACGTAGGCGCGCTCCAGCGCCACCCAGCGCGCGGCGCGCTCGCCCATGGCGGCTCACATCAGGAGCCACACCCGCTCCTGAAACAACACACAAACAATCGTTAAACATCACAAGGAACTGAATCATATACAGAATACCTTATACAAAGTCTCATTCAGCGGTCAACAGTTAGAATAAACAAATCATATTTACTAGCAAGGTATAGAAAGAGACAATAGACCATTAAAGGATGACGTCACAGAAAAATCATTGAGGGGCATCAGGCATCCCAGCACAACAGACGATTACGGTGTAATATTAGGTGGAACGCCTAAAGAATACCTAATAATAAAAAAAAACTGTCAGTGTCGATTTTGTTATTATTTTGTCGTCTGACTTTCTTTTTTTTCTCTTATGGCATAACATCCTACAAGGATGATTTGCGCAATCTGACTGTTTGCCCCCCAAGCAAAAGCAAATCCATAGACAAGACCACGTGACCTTTAATGGTCTATAGGTTAAACTCTAAACATGTCCATACCTAAACATTATTCTCGTACAACATGTAGAAAAACGGTTAAAAAATCACATACGATTGAAAAAATCATTCACCGAAATAATTGGAACAATGAATGGGAAGGAATAAATAATAATATGTGAAGGCAGCGATTCATTGAGCTAATATCATTAGCGAAACAACGACCCAAAAATTAATGTCAATGTACTTTATTACTGTATTTTTCCTATGGGTAGTTGAATATTAATTAAAAAAAAATATGATTATCAAGAATTATTACTATTACCCAACAGACATTTCATTTGCACAAGCAATAGATTGTGCTAACTCCCTTTTTAGTAAGAAACAGGAAAAGTGTCCAAATGCTTATGAATCGGCTTAGGTTGGTTTAAGTGAATTACACTCGTGGTATGTTCACAATTTTTTTTATCAAAACATGATATTGATTATTTGTCAACTAACAGCAATTATCTTAATGGTTGTGTTCGAGACCGCGGTTGACAATCTATCGTAGATTGCAACCTAAAATGACGCCACAGAACAATACCATTAATTTCAACTCATAGCGTTGCTTTGATCAGTGGTTTATAAATGTAATTTTTGCATTTTCCAGAATTATCACACCTGCGTGAGTGAATGAGTGAATTATATTATTATTAAATAAATCAATAAATAAAATAAAGATGGTAATCAAGAATGGTAAGTTATTTAGGGAGATGAATCAGTTTATGCCATAGGCCTTAGTTAGGTCACCAATGGATCACCCAGCATTTATAATAGTTTGACCACTTCACCCACGGTTCTTTATTTATCTCGGTTATAAAGACGCCTGTTTACTGCCTTTCAGATTTCTATTGTCAGATTCAGAATAAAATTATATTAGATCTATAGAATTATTGTAATAGGTAATTGTTTTTCAATTACTTTGTAGACATCATTTGTACAGTATGATATATATAATTAAATATAATATAACAGATAAGAAGTTGTACAACAATAGATGTCGTGATTTCTTTTCCTCCCCGTTCCATTCATTACAAAGACTTTTCCTATTGGTTGAAAATGGCATCAAATAGATATAAGATATAACAGGCAAAATAATATTTTCTCGTAATAATTTTCTGACTTTAGTTACAATAATAATATGGCAATACTGCTACCACGCCACGTTAAACAAAAAATGTTTATTTACTACAAAACTTGTTACAGTAGAGTTAAAATATAAATGATAGTCAGATCAAAAAGTACAAAACAGTTCACCGACAATAAGCACTCAAATGGTCCACCATACAACATAATACAACGATCTTCCAGAAAACCTTTTTGTTCAATTGATTCAAGATTTGTTTATTTATTTGATCTTTAAGAATCAAAGCATCACATAGCATTATATAACAAAATTATTATTTGACTCAGAAGACTCAAAAGCTTATATCGGAATATAAACATAATATTTAAATATTGCCGAAACTTTCGACTTTCGACACGGTGTAAGGGGCGTGTTTTACGAAAAACAGTCATCTATGACGATAGAAATATTATGTGCCTGTTTTTGACCGAAATATGAAAATTATCACTCGTGCTCACTACAACACGTGCTCTGCACTGGTCGATGTGTATGATCTCATTTCCGGCTCGATTTACATTAGAATAAGAAATTTTGATCAGAAGAAAACACTATAAATTATTCATTCGAGCAGTTTATAAAACTCTACCCATCGTGCCATCATGCAACGGTGGAGAAGCCAGCAGACGAATTGCAAATAATAAACATAAAAGTTGTCTTTTTCATGCCAATAAAAAAAATGTTCAGGATGGGTAGTGAGCCTCATCGCTATCATAAATATATATATATATATATATATATGAGGTGAAGGTTTTACTCCATTTCACTGCGTACAGTCGGGCAGAGACTTGGCTCTTGCCTTTGCATATGGGATTCACCTCATACTATCTCCTGCGTAAAATCAAGTGATCTTTCATTAATGGAATGCATGTTGCACATGCATTTCCGATGAAAATTTGATCACACAGTCATTCATAATATGCGATACTCCGCGCATACTGGATTTAATGTTGTGTCGGCCATTCTGCGAGATGGTCCTGAAGAAGCACATGTATACACAATGCAGAAACACAACACCTATTCTGCAAATCCAATCTGCATATTCCGGTGACGGGCCGTGTCTCGTCCCATATGCAAAGGCAAGAGCCAAGTCTCTGCCCGACTGTACGCAGTGAAATGGAGTAAAACCTTCACCTCATACTATCTCCTGCGTAAAATCAAGTGATCTTTCATTAATGGAATGCATGTTGCACATGCATTTCCGATGAAAATTTGATCACACAGTCATTCATAATATGCGATACTCCGCGCATACTGGATTTAATGTTGTGTCGGCCATTCTGCGAGATGGTCCTGAAGAAGCACATGTATACACAATGCAGAAACACAACACCTATTCTGCAAATCCAATCTGCATATTCCGGTGACGGGCCGTGTCTCGTCCCATATGCAAAGGCAAGAGCCAAGTCTCTGCCCGACTGTACGCAGTGAAATGGAGTAAAACCTTCACCTCATACTATCTCCTGCGTAAAATCAAGTGATCTTTCATTAATGGAATGCATGTTGCACATGCATTTCCGATGAAAATTTGATCACACAGTCATTCATATATATATATATATATATATTTTTTTTTTGAAATATATATCTGGGTTTTGTTATAAACCCAAATAAAACCTTATACACCTTTCACAGTAAGCTAAAAGCTTGTGTCGTGAAAGGGGGAGTTTGCCGGGATCGAACCACGGATCCGCTGTTCAAGAGGCCGAAACTTTACCTTCAGGCTACCGACGAACTCAAATTATGTTAGAACTTAATATTATATTTCAGAAGCAGCAAGGTATTTACAACATTATAATGAAAGTTAAGTTTTTATAATACCTTTTATGTATTGGATCATAATATAATATACCTACTATTCTTAGAGTTGGTTTCTGAATAGATCCACAATATGTATATACCTATTATATTATACAGCATGCGGTACAGTTACAATAAAGATTTGATACATAAGTAATGTTCCCATGTATTGTGTATGTGGATGATATTATTAATGTACGGGTCGTGTGATTTTGTATGTATGTATGGTAAGTAGGAAAGTTGTTTAATAAAGGCTAAACGTGGCATATGGTCCCCCATGCTTCTTTATCGTAGCCCTCGTTAGTCGTTAGTGCGCAGTTCTGTCGTCTCAAACATAATGTTACAATACAATATGAGTATACCCTTACCCAATACATATATTATGCATGTGGACCAAAGCCAGATCAGCTTCAGCGAAAGAATATATATATATATATATATATATATCTGTGTGTAGATGAAAGACACAATTATAATTATTTCCCACCATTTTGATATCAATAAATTTTGTTTGTATAAAATTTATTTTATCTACTTCAAAACTTTCTTTCTTACCCACTATCTCTTATGCTGAATAATTTAAATAAATTAAATAAATATTCATTTTTTCAAATGTACTATGATTAAAGTGCGCTGTATTCTTAGTCAATAAGTTTTTGATGACGTCCTGAAAAACTTCTTGAGTATCAAATCGATACGAATACACGTTAAATAAAATTCTTTAAATTTACGACAATATAAGTAAGCATGAATATGTCAAAGAAACAAAAGAAATAAGAAGTACCCTATTTGTTAATTAAAAGTAAGTATCCAAAAGATAAAATGCATATCACATAGTCGATATAAATTTATTGATTGTATCGGCATTAACTTTGTAACACTTCATTTTAAATTATCAAATAAAAAAAAAAATATTAATTATTATTGTACATTAATAAAAAATATTTATTTTATTTGATAATGATATAAATTTATTCTGAGTGGTCTATATTTATTTCTTTCTTGTATTATTAAAAGGTTAATTGAGTGCGAACGAATGAAATGAAGTGGCTAGTACAGTAGAATGCCAATATGCAAACTATAGTGATTAGTAATAAATTTTGTGTTGTATTGTACACTAAATATTAAGTACCAAACAAACAAACAAACTAATCGTAAGGTCTACTCATATATTATACAATCTATATTTTAGAGTATATGTAATTTTCTCAATAAATTATCCGCTAATGGTTTTTCCACTGCATCCAAAGTTACACAGCTTTAAATATCGAACCGTCGTCCATTAGTAACACAAGTGCTCAAGACGAGGTTCGTGACCCATTTACCATTGCCTGATGCTGAAGGTTTAAACACACTTTCCGGTGGCATTTTCTGTTCATATAGTAATTAGTTGGTGCAAAAATTCTCCAGCACTCTTAAAACTACAATTCACAAGAGGAATTTAATAAGTTGGAGTTCCCAGTAAAGCATAGATTCCCCACTCTTTTTTGTTTTTAATTGTCCTGTATAAAAACAAGCATTCGTAAAATACTACGTACCTACTACCTACCTATGAGACATTTAGACATCACCGATGATGTGTTTCAACCATTCTGAACTACGCATCTTTATATGGCATGAAGATGATAGATAGATAGATGATAGATATGGGTTAGCTGGAAGATATTGCCTCTAGGCAATAAGCTCGCCAATTGCTCATGATTTTTTTTATCAATAAAGTGTTGTTATTATTTTTCGAGTAAAAGGCAGGTTTTCGAAAAAATTAAGATATTTTACATCTTAAATTCATCGATGAGGTTTGCCACCCATCCTGAATGTCTTGATTTTATATTAGCATGGAGAGGACAGCTTGCATGTTTCTTACATGCAGCTGGTCTGCTGGCTACCCCACTTGTGGGATATGCCGTGATGGTATAGTAGTAGTAGTAGTAATTTAATAAGTTTAAAGAAGCAAAATGCAGAAAAATTCCTACGTTTTAAAGTTACATTTTGTAATCTTATTAAAATGACTCTTCGTGAATATTTAAACTCACACGAAAGTATCGCTGTATAATAATATATCAATTTTCGGTTTTGAATTTATGCCAACTCTCAGGGTATCGATAATTTTTATTAAATAAAATACTACCTCGCTTTTGTGATATTTTTGGGAAATTGAGTATGTATTTCAAAGGAAAACATATGACTTATTCAAATTTGTTGTTACATTGAGCCATCAATAAACTAGTGGTGAGTTGAAAGACTGAAAGTGCGATACCACTTTAATAGGATAGTAATTTTATGATTCTATTTTGCACCAATATTAATATTGAAGGTGTATCCAAAATACAGTGATTAAACGAATAAATTACATTAATATCTCATGCATAAGCAAAACTTAAGATGCTTCTCCTTTTCAGTTTTTCCTAATAAATATTAAAATTTTACCAAACATACACATCATTAAACCGCTTCCCTTGTAAGGTAAGCAGAAAGGACAAAGCGCCACTTCCTCCTATTTTTTCATACGCTTTTCACTTCCTTCACTGCCATAAAGTTCCTCAAGCATGCTCTCCTATTTTGGTTTTCATGATCTTGCCATTTGATCCTCGGACAGCCACATCTCCGAGCACCAATTCTCTCAGTCAAATATATTTTCTTGATAATTCTGTCCTTATTCGTTCTTTTCACATGTACAAACCATTATCGTAACTTATTAACATTCATCTTGGTTATTACACCAATTTTCATTCCACATTCTGTCACACGATCTCTCAGACTTACCACACATCAAGTTACCAAGTTGAATAATATTTTAGTAAAATTCTAGAAAAGATCCAGTCTATTTGAATTCGTGTATTATATTTATACAAGATAGTAATTTATAACTATCATTACATTAAACGTTCAGCGATGAGAAATGATATTCATTCTAAAAGTTTTCATTTTTCAAAGTTTCCAGAAAAAATATTCACGTCGTAATAATAAGAACAGCAGGGCTACTCTTGACAAAACTAAACACGATCTTAATCTAGTCTTGATCTTGATCATACGACGCACGAAGTGACTATTGGCCAAAAATACACGCAAACCGATCGCGCGTTAGCGGTAGCGCGATGTTTTTGACCATAGTCCCTTCGTGCGTCGTATGATCAAGATCAAGACTAGATTAAGATCGTGTTTAGTTTTGTCAAGAGTAACCCTGCTGGCAGCTTGTTTATGGCAATTTTAACTCAACATTTTCTTTTTTAATTGACATTAAAAATAAAAATCGTATGAAATAATTTTCCAAAAGTCTCAGATTAAATTTTGTAATCTTTTTTGTCGATTTGTAAAAACAATACGCATATTTACTTGCGGTTACCAGAGCGCACAGAATTATTTTAAAGGTAATGCATGGCCATGCTTACACTTACCCAACAGAAGATCTATTGAGGGAATGTGGGATCCTAGATGTGAAGCAAATATATATATATATATATATTGAGACTATCTGAGTTCTTCCACAAGTCGAAATCTGAAAGATCTCTTGTAACACATAGTCATTGCACGAGACAGATTACTGACCAGGTGAGGGTAACTGCGGAGGTAAGTACTACTTTTAGACAGCGTTTTCATACGATTCTTGCTCCAAAGATATATAATTCCCTGAGACTTGAGTGGAGACAATTAATGATTGGCAAAGTCTTCAAACGTGTGGTCAGAGGACATCTTTGTGATCTGGGAGTGGATGGTTCGGAGGACCTTCTCAAATTTACCATATAACAGGTTTTATTCCTTTCTTTTTTGAGCATGTTTTCGCTTTGTGGAGTCGGTTTGGTTGTTGGAGTGTTTGAGCGGTGCAGGGTATGATAGAGTGGAAGTATTTATTTATTAGTGTCTCATGACCTGTATTATATTTTTTTGTTAAATGCATGCTTTTGCCTTGTGCTATATTTTGCATCTTAAGTTTCTATGATTATTGATTGTTCTTTTTAGAGATTTTTGATGGTTCTTTTTAGAGATTATTGATAGTTTTTTTAGAGGTTTTCTAATTATATTTGTTTTTTGTATGTTTTTGTGCGGCCACAACACAGCCGTGAAGCTAGTGTGGCTAATCTATAAATAGTGTTTCTATGTATACTTATATAATAAAAAAAAAATGTACTTGTAAAAAATATGTTAAATAAAATAAATAAAAAAATAAAAATTTACTTACATTAATTTTTTTTTCAAGTAATTCGTTGATAAATGATGTACTCGTAATTGTTTATTTAAATGTCAACATTTATTACATCCAGTGAGCCTACTGAACACATCTTTAAAAGTAAATATTTGCGTGATAGTGTTAAAAGGTAAATAGTTGAAGATTTTGTTTGATTTCCTGTTATATTAATGGAAATATAGGGGTGCAGTAAGTGCCCATAGCTAAAATGCATAGAGAGAGAGAGAGAGCTATGTATTATATACATCGGAAGGCAGGTTAAGATGAGAAACACAGTAAGCGTATACTGTATTATGTAGAGGACTTTGTCCTCGTGACCTGATAACCCAATGCGGGCGAGGGTCATAGACCTCAACAGGAATAGCGTACAGTCGTTAAAAATCAATCCTCCCAAATGTAGGTAACCTTTAGTAATGAGAGATGAGAGCAATTTAGGAATTTATATCGTTATTTTGTGGTATTTGGAAAATCATAATATTTGCAAATATTTTTGAAGTGATTGCAGTATATTTAGTAACGAAATCGCAAAGATTTCTATTAAAGTGGATGTAATAAAATCAATATCTGTATTTGGGAAGTCTGTTTGTGAGGGATGGAAGATACGATAAGGACATCGAAAGAAGAAATGTTGCCGGTGCTAGAGTGAACAGTGCACTTCGACTCATTGCTAACAATAGCTATGTGTCGAATATGGCTAAAACGCTGGTGCACAATACCATTCTGGTACCGACACTTATGTATGCGAGTGAAACTTGGACGTGGTTGAAGAATGATGAGAGTGAAATAAATGACGTGGAGATGCGTTCACTAAGATTGGTTGGTAGAACGTTGCGAATAGAGTGAAGAATGAGAATATCAGGAGAATGAGCGGATGCGAGAAGAGCGTTGTAGACAGAATGCGTGTAAATAAGTTACGATGGTTCAGACATTTTAAGCGAATGCAAGATGATAGAATGACGAAGAAGATGTATTTATCTGAAAGAGGGGTGTGAGGAAGCGCGGGCGGCCAAGAAACACGTGGCTTGATCACGTGGATCAAATTCTAAAGGTCGACCGCGTGTTGAGTAAGAGAAATCGGCGTGCATGTATGAGAAACTGGATGAATGTGGAGGAAGCGAAAGAAGTTTGTAAGGATAGATCTATATGGCGTTCCATTCTCTCTGCCTACCCCTCCTGGACATGGCGTGAGGATATAGATAGATAAATAATATTATCAAATATCAAACAATAATAATCTATTTAAAAACTATGTATTGTTTTGAATTTAATCCAGGTTTTATAACTGATATTTAACAAGTCAATCTTCAACTGATTGATTTTTCTAGAAATATATTTATATCCGAAATTCTACGAAGTTATCTCGTTAGGCGCGATCTCTTACAACTTACCCGTACTCTTCTTCTATTCATTTCATTTTGACCAATTAAATTTGTATAAGGAATCAAAAAATAATTGCGGTTTAACTATGAATAACAGACGAAACATTCATTATTTTATAAATTATGTTTTGCACGGAAACTATTCCTTACTGAAATATGTGTCATAAAGTTTGCATAAAAACAGGAGCAATTGTAAAGCGCCATTCACTAAAATTACCTCAAGGAAGTCACTAACTTAATTGGTAACATTTTTACTACCTTATTGTGGTGCTGTCTACACACGAGGTAATCGTTGGCAAATAAATATTTCATATAGAAAATAAAAATAGTTGATTCCACAGTATTGCAAAAAGCTACGTTAATGTGTGGATAGTTATACAGTGACTAAGTATGGCAAATAACATTTCATGACTAAAATAGCTAAGAATTATGTAACATAAAAAATAATTCCGTTGTTTTCATTACCAACAATATGTTATTTAATATAGCCAATATAGGTAGGTTATGTATAAAATAATAATATTAGTGAATAATGTAATCCAGATGTTACGGTAGCTGAACATGAAAATATTTTAATTCTCAGCCAACATTGAGGCAATATTATTTACCAACTTCAGTCATCACGTACATTCTTGCATCTGAAAAGATTCAATAAAATTCTAGGCAACTCTCTCTCTCTTTTCCCAACTACCTGGATGGTGTTTTATTATTTTTTTAATATTCACTTCATAAACGGAAATGAGTTCTGGGATTTATTAATTATTTAGGGATAATTTTATTTATATTAAAAAGGAGTTATTTGAAAATGTTACTGTGTATTCAGCCCTGAGAACTGGTCCGCACACCACGAGACAGAAAGGCATTCTCCAGAGAGATCGCCAATGTCGGGGGACTTGATACGGCACTGATAGAAGAATATTCAGCCCTGATGATGCCCTAGTTCATTGGTAAAAGCGCTAGGCGTACTTGTGGTACAATATGTATACACTTTTGAGAAACAAAAAAACTACTACTGCTTCACCATCATGGCATATCCCACAAGTGGGGTAGCCAGCAGAACAGCTCCAAGTAATAAACATGCAGGCCGTCCTCTGTGCCAATAAAAAACTTCTTCTTCTTCTATGAGTGCCATATCAGGTCCCCCCGACGTTGGCGATCACTCTGGAGAATGCTTCCCTGTCTCGTGCTGTGCGGACCAGCTCTCCCATCCGGACTTGGACACTTAAGGTTAACACAATGAATCGGTTGGAGGCATTCGAGATGTGGATTCATCGAAGAATGCTTCGAATACCGTGGACAGACTTGGTGTCCAATACAGAAGTACTACGCAGAGCACATACAAATAGAGAGCTCCTGACAAATGGTTCGTAAAGTCTCATATTTGGGCCACATCCTGCGAGGCGATAAGTATAGGCTTCTGCAGTTGATAATAGAAGGCAAGATTGAGGGACGTCGAGGAGTGGGAAGGAGGCAGATGTCTTGGCTGCGGAATATACGGCAATGGACCGGAATAAAAAACTAAGACATTCAAGATGGGTGGCAAAACTCATCGCTGAATTTGAGATGAAATATGTCTTTAATTTATCGAACACCTACCTTCTACAGTATATTCGAAAACTTACAGATAAAAGTGGGAGACCAATTTTTTACCGGGTGCTCCACGGCCTAATATTTTTATGTTATTCAATGTTATTTCATATTTAAAATGACATAGTTTTCATCAACATATGAAAAATGATTTAATGCTTACATATGCGTGCAGATAAAATATACGAGTGTAAATATTTGTACTTACATTATAGTTCAACGAAAAAAATAAATTTAAAAAAAAGGTTATAAGTATATTAAGAGTTTTCTATTAATATTTTTTTGTCTCTTAACAACGATATTAAGTAACATACGATAATCAACTTAATGATAGAAGTATTATTCGAAAAGTAGGAATATTAAATTATAATACTAAGTAAATAAGAAAATCTTGAATCTCCTCAAATATTTGATTCATTATTTCAATTTTTAATCAAACAAAAATTAGAAACAAAGAATAAAACTACATACATTTTGTTATTTTCATTTCATTTATTCCATCATGGCATCTTCCAGAGATGGGGTAATCAGCAGACAAAATGCACAAGATGAGCATGCAAATCGTCTTCTAGGTGCCAATATAAGCCAAGAAATTCATAACGGGTAACATACCTCATAGAGTTGAAGACCTACCTATACCTTAATGTGGTATACGAATTGTTTAAAGAGTATCGGAGTTTTATAGGAGACTCGAAATTATAGATATATAAAAAAGTGGAAACCCATTCTTTGCTGGGAGCTCCTCAAAATGTGTATGTTTAGTGTCAAAATATTTCATAGGTTTAGTGTTATTAGAATATATTTGTGTTTTTTTTATTTACGTAGTTTGGTTTAGTCTGAAGAGATCGCAACTTTGCGATAAAATCGCCCTCTGTATATTATGTATTGTATTCACTGTATGCACTTCAAAACACTGATTGTGACCATTGTTCAGAAGAGGATGAATAAATAAACAGGGCCCTCTATAATTATATAATTATGTTTCATATAAACTAGGTCAGTTCCATTTTAAGCTATGCAGAGCAAAATAATAATAAAGTGACTATTATTATAACATGAAAAAATACCTAGTTACAGATTATCTACAACTCTAGTTTTTAACAAACATTAAGTATGATTTACTATCGTATTTTATTCACAATAGATAAAACGTTTTGTCCCGCGGTTGTTCAATTAGTATCGGATTATAGAAAAGTTTTCATATATTTAAAAAGGTAAATTTAATATCGCAAGATATTACAAATTTTTGTGAATAGAGCAGATTTTGTATATATTATGTACATAGAAAACTCCCTCTTACGCCCGGATATTTTAGAAGTCAGGGTATTTCTATTTATCCGCATTTACTAAGCGAAAATTTTGTCCTCACAGTGGGACCACAATGGGCAGCCTGAAGGGCTGGCAGGTCAAAAGCACCTCGTGGGAATCTTTTAGATCATATCTACGTCTTCGATGCTCTAAATATTAATAACGGAAATGCTTTCAATTTTAATATCAAGTAAAATATTAGAAAAACGAAAGAACAAAACAAAACAACATCTCTAAACACGACAGCATAAATTTGAACTACAATTAATAAATACTAAAAAATAAAATTTAGTTAATTATTATTATGTACCACGCCACAAATCACTCGTACCGGGTGGAATGCCTATGAATAACAATAATATTATTTACCAATTTTGTACATACACATAAAAATGATTTTTGTATCAAAGGTTGATAAATACCTATTATTGTAGAAACAATATGAAACATACAATGATGTATTAATTTGTTCATTCTTTACAAAACATTGATTACAATCAAATTCATTCAAATTTAATACAATCAATAAACAAAGATCGATCTCTTCCATTTACCGGTATAACTCTCCCATTTACATTGAATTGTATAAATGATATTTTCTATGTTAATTTGTATTATTGTAAACAATGTACAGTGAAAAATAAAATAAATAAATATAATTATTATCTACTTCTCATACGAGTACACTAAGCTATTTTTCACGCAAAATAAGTTCTACTTGTTACTATATATTATCATTTTATATACTCACAGAGTGAAATATTACATAATAATATGTGCACTTTTACTTATATACCTACCTTTATAGATAGATAAGTCTATTGGGTTATTGCACTTCCTGACCTAACTCAAGCCAGGATCTATACCTACCCATACACAATATTATATTAGTAAGTATAAGTTTGTATTGCAGGTACACCTAGAATACTGGGAGCATGATAATCTTTGATTTTTTACTATTATAATTTTTAGTTTTTGTTTATATTAATTTGGTTTTTGTTTTTAAACTTTGTGTTAGTTAGAAGAGATCGCGCCTTTGCGATAAACTCGCTCTCTGTATACTGATTGTACCTAACTTAAATGTTAACCTTTTATGTAATTGTTTGTAATTTATGTACAGTAAAGAATAAATAAATAAATAATACGAGTAGTCATTGTACATTACCTATTAGATATGACATTAAGTACTCACAATAAACAATTATTTAATTAAATTGGTGATGTATTTAGCTATATTTATGATGGAGTAGAATATTTTTTTATTTAGAACAAAATAATAATAGGTACATAAAATTTAAACAATCAATTACTACATAATAATAATCCACAAGCATTTCCCCAATCATAATTTCTCCTGGTATAAGGGGTAAAGGTACAGTGTCCTAATTTGGTATACTCTATTTGATCACTTTAACACTAAGACAAATGCAATACTTCACCCATATCAATCTCGTATGTCACATAACATAATAAATAGATATGATATAAATTTCTAATCGGCCTCGATGATCCTATCTCCAGCGATTTTTGAATTGGCGCCGAGACGTTCCAAATGGAGGAAGCATTGAAAGGCGCATGGTTTGGCTAAAAACTAGGGATCTGTACAGTTTTGAGAGATGCAGTTCCGTATTATTGTAAATAATAAGCAAATAAATACATATGTGCTGCGTTTGGTTATGTATGTTTTGTAGAGCACATAAAGGTAATATAGGGATCTTCACTGTATCCTGTAAAATTGAAATAAATAAATATCTAAGCATTATAGACAAGATATAAACGTAGATTTTTCAAGGAAAATATTTAATTTAAATCAAAACACTGTTTTATTCCACTATGAGATTTTTCACTTGAAAGTCCAAAAACCATTTGAGTACTACAAACACTTACATACATAAATATGACTAATACACATGCATACCTATAGATAAAATATATTCTCTTCTCTAACAATACCCTATACCCATCCCGTGAAATAGTTCATAACATTTTATCGATAATTTTTTGTCTCGATAGCCGTGAGGCATAATGGATGGATACATTTGTGTATCACGTATGTATGAATAATGGGATTTTTATATGGAACATAAAATATCAATTCGTGATGGATAGGCATAGAGGAGGCAGTTAGTATTTGAAAACAAAATTAGAACGGTCATTGATTCTGGAATAACTTCATTACATAGGTATTTACAATATTATTATTATTTGCTCACATTTTCATAAACGTGAATACATATTTCCACAATGTACCTACCGTGATTATTACGTAAAGAGTAAGTTGGAAAACTTGTAAAATACTGTTTATAATTAATATTACGAACTTTTTTAATTTTCGGAGAATTAGCTTCTTTGATTTTTAAAAACTTAATATTGAATATAAATACACATAATTATATACAGTTTTGTTTTAAAATAGAAATCGTTTTTTTTAATAATATACTTATACTGTGCCATCTAACTGAATAAAAAACGTTTTAGCGTAGCGGAATTGAGGAGTAATTTATTAATATTGTTGGAACCTTTTAGGATATATTCAATTTTCAGTAACTACTAATTAAAATAATTAGGTGACTTCCAAATCACAATATTTTCTTATAAATGAATGATTAAGTAAGGATAATTTTAGTTGAAATAATGCGTCATAGATTGAACCCCTTCCTGTTTTTTTTTATAAATTCTGAATACGCTTTCACGACAAAGTGATTATTTCAGGTTGCCTGGTGTCTTGTTTTGCTCTTTCCATATCGCAAGTGGAGTAGGTAGAAAGAACGGAACAATTTTTTCCGGTCCACGTAATCGTATGCCTTCTCCAAGTCCACGAAAAACTTCTGGTATTTACCCAAAAACTTCTCTACGATCATTCGAAAAAAATTTATTGGTGCACCCTCTACTATTCAAAAAAGTTCCTTGTGTATCTCATAATTTACACTCAGTTATTTTTAACACCCTTCAATCCAGTTTACTTATTGAACACAGCAAGCTAATAGCTCCAATGAGTATTGAAAAGTTACAGGCACCATATAAGATTCCTCGGTCCACCAGACTTGATGAGCTCATTGTAGCACACTCGTACTTACTACACTTAGCTTATTTCAATACATTTGTACTTACCCAATATTGCAAGTCAATATTTTTTTAAATTTTAATTCCATATTCTATTAGTTATTTCAAAAATCTTATTGTTTTCGATTTCGTTTCCGGAAAAAGTGATAGCCCAATAACAAAAGATTTCAAATCTCTCTGCCGACCTATTTTGCCATTCCCATGCCTAATATTATACAATGACATATTGCGTATTGTGAGGGTGCTTGAGGGATAAGTGAAGTGTATCATAAACCTAAATAAATCTATAAAAAGAAATTATATCCGGAACATAATACAAAGAAATAATATTTTCAATAATAGTTCTTTCTTGAAAATATTATTCTTTGAATAATGCATTTGTAAATGATAAAAGAATGTAGTTAGTTATATGTAAGAAATCTCGACACAAAATAATATTTTTCGTCTTTGTTTCGATTTGGCACGATATAAAATAAAAACCGCAACGGTGTTTTCTCCTTAAGAGTGTTGATGTGGCACAATCCCTTTACATATTTAATAAGCATATCATTATCTTATTTTTGAATAATTCTTCAAAAAATAGATACTTATTGAAACTAGACAGCATATCTTTAATCTTTATTATGGATGTGAATCGAGAAAGTAGATCGATGTATTATATTTTTAAAGTATTTTTTTACAATGTTATGTACACCCGCTAGTCCAACCCACAAGCCGCCTCAAATAAAACATGATTACTTCAACAACCCACAGCTACATAATATCTGGGACACGAAACTAGATATTTTTTGTCTATACATAAAAATAATAATATCAGACTTATTTACGGTGGTAATTCTATTATTTCTTTGAGAATGTTTTGTAAAAATATATAATACCGACATTGAAGGAGATCCACCATCCATAATACCTACAATAGGAAAATATTATTATGATAGTAGTATAGTTGAGAAGATTGCGGTCAGTCTTCAAAGAATGAACGCTGTAGATACGTAGTCTAAAAGGGATATATTTCTGAATTAGATTGTTTGTCTGTATGTTTTCTAGGTAAAAGAATGCAAAAACACAACCCAAAAGCATCATTAGATATGATATGTATTATATAATGTAAAAAACATTGTTGTAATTTAGGATCATCTGATGTGATGCGGTGACAGAGGATAATACTGTTATTATGGTGGCTGCTGTAGTTGGATAGAGAACAAAATAAAGATAAGCGAGACAGAATATTCTGCCATGCAGTAATTCAAAAGACCGAAATATATAAAGATTACAAATATCCATACAATACTTTTGAAAACCATACTACCAAAAAAAAACAAGTTAATGAAATAAAAAGACAAAACAAATATTTATTTATTATTTGTAGTCTTGACACAACAGCAGAAGGTGGAGTAGGTATAGAATTATGGTTGGACACTTTTTAAAGCCTTTAGACAAACTACTGGTAAATCACGATAGAAAGACTGGATCCGTAACAGTCATTAACAAACAAACGATTATTACAACGACTATAGAGAAATGACCGATAATATGATGTTGCTCAAATTCTGGAACCATATTTATTTATTTATTAAATATACGGGAATCGCCTTGTACAAAAAACAATATTACAAGATAAAATAAAAATTTACATTTCACGTCTGCTATAAAAATACAAATTACATTGTGATATAACCCACAAGAGTCCTCGTTGGTGGATCTAAAGGATAAGTACTGGTGATTTCGGATTTTTGGTGACAAATTTCTATCGATATATTATGTATCTGATGCTAATATTGTTATAGTTGTATGTAGAGCTTTAAAATATATATTTTCGCATAAGATTGTGAGCATGGTCCAAACTCCCTGGGAAAAGGAATGAAATGTAATTTATATTTTATACATGTATATAAAAATGGAAAAATGGAAAGTATACTGTTGTCAAAGTACAACATGAAAATAATTAAAGACAAAACAAAATGTATGGCCGTTGGAAGGGAGGAAGCGACTGCGAACATTGCCATAAATGGAGTGAGCATCAAACAAGTAAGAGAATTCGTGTACTTGGGCAGCAGAATAAACCAGGATGGACGCTCCAAATCGGAAATTGTGAGCAGAATAAACCAGGCAAGGATTGCTTTTAACAAAAAGTCTAAGATATTGGAATCCCCAAATATTGATTTAAGCGTAAGGAAGAACCTTATTAAAGCCTTTGTATGGAGCATTCTGCTTTGTGGTTGCGAGACGTGGACCATCAGCAAGAGTGAAAGCGGACGGTTGGCGGCCTTTGAGATGTGGTGCTACAGACGCATGCTGAAGATCCATTGATCGGAACACGTCGAAAACGAAGAAGTATTAACCAGGGTAGGCGAAAATAGGCAACTTCTTAAGAGAATCAGCCAACAACGAGCTAACTGGATTGGCCACAACATCAGGCACCCAGGACTACTCATCGCCATTGCGGAGGGTAAGACCGAGGGGACAAATGGCAGAGGCCGACCAAGAGATGCGTATATGGACCAACTGAAGAGGGACATGAACTGTGGCTCATACGTAGAGCTGAAAAGACTGGCTGAGAATAGGGAGGAATGGAGAAGAAAGTCAAAACTCGTTGCAGACCAATCCAATGGATTGTTACTCATTATATATACATGTACTTTGTAATAATTTTTTTATTCGCACCGTCACGGGGTTTTCCAAAAGTGAGGAGATTATAATTATAATATTATACTTACATATATAACAACAACTCGATAAGGTGAGTATTGTGAACGCTGAAAGTTCAGTTGAAATTTCGGACTGGCTTTCGATAATTATTTTCGGGCAATGTCTTACACTGATAAGTAAATAGGTGGGTACAAGTATTACATAATATGTTTTTAGGTTGCCGGTATTGTGGATCCCTCCGATATTGAGAATAATAATAAAATGAAGCCTTCGTGAAGTCAATTACATATTACTGGAACTCATCCAAATATATTTTAGGCCAAATAACAACGAGGAGGTACATACTTGCACCAACTTCAGAATAATATGGATTACATTACAGTCCAACCACCACATGACTCATATTCTCTTAAATATAAGTTTAAAGGTAGATCTGTAGCATCTTTTTATAATTATAAAATACTTATTTCATAAATATCAATCTGGAATTATTATGATGAACCAAAGTGTTTCCGAATACTTATGGCACAAAGTAGTAATTGTAGAGTGAACAAAAGTGATTGAACCACATACTTTCTGCTTGAAAATTTAGGATCACCGGTATAAAATGATCAATATCGACCACCTTCTACAAATAAAAAATATATTTATTAAAATACGGTTATTTATTTTTTTAAACTTGAATCTGGATTCCACATAAATTCAAGTACTCCTCAAATCCTCTCCACAGTAAGCGACCTGCTTGTATAAATTGAAATAGAGAAGCAAAAGGAGGATTCGATTGAGGATTTTTGATTGAAAATCTGAAACTCCACCGATTATTATAATTATCGTTTAACAAAAAACGAGTGTGTATGGACAGATTCATATTATATAATACAGTATTACGATACTTATTTGTATGGAGACGGGAGAATAAACCAGCTGTCACATATTGGTTGGCATCCTCGCTATGATACTCGTATTGGTATTATGATACCCTCTCATATTCATACAAAAACACTGCCGTCACATGTGGCTGACGATAATTTAATCCGAATAATTTTGACATCGTATACATTTTGCAAATTTTCAATCAAACTTAACTTTTTACTAGAAACAACTCCCAAAAAGTTTTTTGGTATTGTACATTTTTCTTATTATTTTTTGTAATAATATGATTTTGCTTAACTTTTTATATCATATCACTGATGGCTATAACATTTGTCCTATTATTGTTGTAGCCTTAAAATAAGATGTTATAAGGACACTTGTGTGAAAAATAATAAAGATACCTAGTTATATTTTTTCTTTATATTCTTGAGAACTATTGTCGTAATCTACATTTTTCTTTAAGGGTATTTAAATATATCAACTTTTTTACGACAACAATATCAGAGTATTATAAGTGTCGCTGAAAGAGGGGACTCACTTGGCACAGAGATGCTCTGAATGGGAGAGGGTGGTTGCACTCCCGAGGGGAGCAAAGAGCAGAAAAAAGCCTCGAATGAATGACTTTTAATAAAATTATTATACCCATTACATAATTATTATTTCAATTCTAAAAACTTTCTGAGATAAAAATACTATACAATAATGAGTTTAATTTATCGACTGATGGTTCTTGGTGGAAGTTCATATTAATGATTTATAAATAAAACAAAATACCTATATTATATTTTTTTCATTGTTGACTTTATTAATTTTGCGAACCGGCTTTCAAGAGTTTCCGCTCTCATCGTCAGGCAAAAGTAAAGTATACTTTACTCTTGAAAGCCGGCTCGCAAAATTGATAAAGTCGACAGTGGAATAACTGTAGGTATATTTTGTTTTATTTATAAATAACTTATTTTATGTTTGTTTAAGATAAATCAAGAGAAAAGCTAATAACTATGGTAGACAAAAATTCTTCACATTTATTTATTGTATAAATATTGCTAATTTGTAACTATTCGATACTTCTGCAAAAAGAGAACTTAATGCTCACGCTGTATCACGATTTATCATTTTTATTCCGATCTAAATTCTAAATGTCAATTTTTTATGACTTGATAAGGACAAATTTGTGTATCTTCATTGCATGCAAACAATTTACTGGCTAATCCGCTCGTGGGAGATGCTGTTATGGTATAAATAAATAGTCTTTCTTTTGAATACATCATCCTTTTTAATATGATAAAATTTCAAGATAATGTGGACACAGTCTACGCAATCAAAACATTGATTATATATCGATGGCTTGCACAGATACTGTAAGTGCAGTTTTTACCGAAAATGAGTCATTATACGCATGCGAATCTCTATCACCTGAAGTATGTTCCGTAGGAATATTATTACAAAACTTAATGTTAAATATTAAAAACTCTGTTATATAAACAAAAACTATATGTGGTAAGTACTAAATGGTATGGCATCTCAAACTTTTAACTTTGATTATCTCAAAACTATGAAAACTGCACTTACAACATCCGTGCTCTAAGCCAGTGTTCCGCAAAGCGTGTGCCGCGGCACACTGGTGTACCGTGGTCATCAGTTGGTGTGATGCGGAAAAAAGTCAAGGTTTTGTTAAGATAATACACCTAAAAATCCTAAAATTCTCACTAAACATTGATTTTAGTAATAAATTAATATTAAATAGTCATTGCTTTTTTCTTTGGTGTACCTCTAAATTTTTTTGATTTGATAGATGTACCTTGAACACAAAAAGTTTGCGGAACACTGCTCTAAGCCATCGATATATTTCTGTATTTTCATTGTAAAATATTATTCTTGTACCAAAAAATAATAATCATCAATTTTATTTTATTAATATAAAGCACACGAATCATAAATAATGGTAAAAAATTTGGTAATGATTAAAGTAGAAATGTAGGTGGACGACACGGGGCAAATGTGTATAATATTATTATAATATATCTCTGATTATGTGTAGGTAATTATAGTGAACATGTTCATATTGTATTATAATTATAATAAATTCTATTGGTGGTACTCTAACATTATTAACATTACCACGAGTATGATGATAGAGGTGTACTAAACACCCATCCCTAGATTCTACTCCTTCCGGGATCTTAATTTAATACATAAACCAGGTCTAAGGGGAACGACCTCACTATCTGAAACGCTGACACAACCTGCGTTACGAGTAGATAATATTATATATGTATTATATACTTTATATATCTATATTGAAATACTTGTACCGTACAAGACTCTAGTTTGTATCAGATATTTTATTATAGTTTCCAAACCATAGCTAGCAGCTGCACCATAGCTTTTCAATCGAGTGTATGAAATTTTCCATGTCGTAAAATATTGTTCAACCTGCTAAAATGGATACAATTAGCTTGTGAAATGATTATGTCGAGTAGTTACCAGAAGTCCAACTGTTCCAAATGTTTCGTGGGGCATCGGGAAAAGAATTGGTCTCCCACTCTTTTTCGCAAGTTTTTGTAGGTAGGTATGTCATGTAAAAGGCATATGTTTGAAAAAAAATACTTCATGAAATAAAAAATAAATGTTTTTCCTACCGTATTGATTCTCATTGAGAGAGACATTTTTCGTCTTATAAGAACACTATCTATCAGATTGAATGACATATCTCATAAGAAAAATTAACATAGAAGAAAAAACTTTATTTCATTTTGTAATTCTACTACCTAAACACCGACACAGTGAAAATATTTTACATTGTAAATTTAACGATAAGGTTTGCTATCCATACTGAATGTCTTAATGTTTTGTTGGCACGGAGAAGACAGCTTGTGTGTTTACTGCATATGGCTGGTCTTTTAATTATGGCTGACTTTTTTATTAATAAGTTATATTCTTCTGGTTGTTATTTTCGATTCTTATTTGATAATGATTGTTATATTATGTTGTCCACTGTCCAGCAATTAGGTTTTAAACTGTCAAGCTAGCAGTGGTATATTTTATTCAAATAAAATAAAATAAAAATAAAAAATATGTATGTAATGTCCTACAATTGATGAATTGTACAGTGTCCTTGAGGTGCTTTGGCACTTTACACTTTAATGTTGTCCAATAATAAATAAATACGTTTGACTTACAATTACTGTTAAGTTCTTAGTACAATAACTATACATAATAAATTTTGTCGTGATATTACATTAATTTATTCTTTAATTCTCTCTTTAGCACTCTGTTGCTTATTTCTAACTAACAAGTTGTGGCAATATCCGAAAACTACTTCTTTACTACATACATATACTGTGAAACATGGCAGAACTAAGCGTAGAAAGTTTGCATTTTATACTTGCAGTTATTGCAAAAATTTACATAAATTCTACGCCCCACATTTGTGCCGTAATGTGAGAACATTTTAAAACTGTGCTGTAAAGTTATAAAATAAATCTTCCATTTTCAGCATACATGACAGAATATCAATGCGAGATATATGGAAATAGGTTGCCTAGTTATTTTTGAACATACTTCAAAGAATATTATGTACTGTAATGTATACAGAATCATCAGACATTTTTTTCATTTTTATGGTTGTAAACTCTCTTAATAATTAGTCAAGATTTTATTCACATAATGCATAATGAACATAATTTGAGAATTAAAACCTAATTTAAAAAATAAATTGAGACACATTTTTTTAACTTAAAGCATTAGTAAGAATTTCGATTTTGCAAAAGAGGGACAGTGTTTACCTACTATCGACTTTTGTTGTTATATATATGACAAGTATTATTATGGAAATAAATCTCTCTTCTTCTTGTAGTAGATCATTGATCTGTTGCTTCGGAAGTTGTCCCCTCTTGCGACAATGAGGACCAGCTTGCCTTCTATCATTTTGGCTTTCTTCCTCGTTAAAGTGACCCAAATTGTGTCTTCTTTGCAGCAATGCGGACGATCCTGTTTTCAGACATACCTACTATCTTCATGATTTTTAAAGAATCGTCTATTTTGAAAATATTAATCATAAAATCAATTAGTTTTCTAGGGCATGCCAGTACTGGTTTCGATCTAAATACAATGGTCAATAATCAGGCAATTACTGAATGATTTTGTATCCTTAATTTAATTGTCTCAATTCGACGGTTTTTTCAAAAATCAAATGAAATTAAGCTTTTTTTACCTATATTTGTAAGCATTTAAATGTCTTCCCCACTATTACATTACAGTTCGTCGGTAGCCTGGAGGTAGAGTCTCGGCTTCATGAACAAGGGATTCGCGGTTCGATCCCAGGTACCGGCAAACTCCCCTTTGACGACACAAGCTTTTAGCTTAATGTGAAAGGTGTATAAGGTTGTATTTGTGTTTATACCAAAACATAGATATATCTTTTTTAAAAAAAAAAAACCGCTTTTGTTAGAGTATAGAATAGACTACAATACATCAAGTGTATACTACTTACTATTCATTCACTATAGGTATGTATTGCAATAGTTTTAGATAAATATGACACGATATTGTGTTTTTGATGAAACATCTGTGATCCATTGCGGACAAAATGTCGAGTTTATTATTCGAAAACGTTATTTATGGATGCATTTGTGGCTATGGAAGAATGGGAAAACTGTTTTCAATTTAATTTTGCATAATGCACAATATGGGGCAATATTTTGAAAGCGATTTGTTCTCAGTGAAAACTCTATAAATGAACCTTTATTACAAATTTGCAATTTTAATCGTCTGTATCATTTTACATACCTACTAAAATAACATTAATATCAACGTTCATATTATTTCAATATTTGTTTATGTTGCATTATACATTACAAATAAATTAATTTATACTTATTTAGCTAGGTTTTTTATGCAAATGGAATATTAATGGGCAAAACAAGGCAAAAAAATTAATAGAAATATCGAAATGTTTGCTGAACATAAAATTATAATAGTTTAAACAATTTGGGAAAATGGTATATTCTATTTCTACATTAAATAACTTTATCATAACAATTATCGTTATATAAATTTGCCACATTTTATATATTAAAATAATTACTTCATGCTGGTTCGTTTAATATTTTATGTCGGTGGCATAGTTGATTATTTTATTTATTTATTTTATTTTTATTGCACATCATCATTCATATAACAAAATAAACAGTGCAGTATACATAAGAAAAAATGTGATGATGTGCAGTGGCGAGATTATCACTATATAGTGATTTCTTCCATCTAACCACGTCACATTAACATTTTAATCGATTGTAATTGGACAATATTTGTGCAAACTAAACATACATAATATAATATATTTATTACTGAGGATGGACGTATGTCCGAATATGAGAGAGAAAGAGAGAGACAGAGAGAGGGGGGGGGGGGAGAGAATAGTTTCGATCTCATTCTTATCCATTTTTGTTAATCTCCGAATTGATTTTCTTTTTAATTTTTGTATTGTGTATGCATTGTTCATTATAAAAAATGACTTGAGAAGAATTAATAACAACATTATTATGTACATAGATACTGCTTCAGTACAGACTTAAGTCTAGCGAGGCAGTATATTTCATTTGTTCTAATTGTTTTAAGAATATAAATATGTATTTAGATTTAATTTAAAGTAATGTTTTGTAGTATTTAAGTCTTCATAATTATGGAAATAAATTTAAATAAAATGTAGGTGGGAATTGTTTTTATTTATCATTAATTAATTAACAATATTTAGTTAAGTTTTATTCAGTCATATTTATATGATTTATAATCAATTTATGTGCATGCTGCTACAAGCTGTATTTTTGTCATCGTCTGTCAAATTGTTACTGTTGTTTTTTTATTTATTTAACATGTAAAAGGCTCTGCCGTATAAAAATGTAAATAAATAAATATCTAGCTAGATAGTTACTGTACAGCAACTTTAATTTACTTCTTTAAAAAGCATGTTCTTGTTTATATGCACCTTAAGACCTCAAACGTTGACCAACTTATGTTGTCATGTAATTGTTAGGGGAAAACCAACCTTGAAGGCATTTAATTTAGGAGACATTTGCACATTGTTATTATTTACACTAAGGACTTCACCATACTAGTGAAAACATCATCATCATCATCATCATCATCGCCCTCAACGCTCCTCTCGGGAGCACAGGGCAGAAACCAGCCTCCTCCATTCAGAGCGTCTCTGTGCCAATTGCGTCACCTCTTCCCACGACATTCCTTGCGCTCTGATATCGTTGTCATAGGAACGGTGTATTGTGAAAGAGGGACGCCCGGGCCTACGGAACCCCTGCGGACGGAAGAACAGTGCTCTTTTTGGCCAACTATCATTGGGCATTCTCAAAACATGTCCCAGCCAGGACCATCGTCTCTCTTGTATTACAGAGATTACAGGTCTCTGCTGGGTGCGCCGGCACACAGCATCATTTGTAACATGTTCATACCATCTGACATCCAAAATCCTTCTAAGACACTTGTTTTCAAAGCTTAGTATCTTCCGCTCTTGAGCCTTGGTTAAGTGCCAAGACTCGCAGCCATATAGAAGGATTGGGATGATGCACGCATTGAACAAGCGACATTTTGTCCTGATGCTGAGTCCAGACGCCTTCCAAACTTTGTTCATGTTGTTGAAAGCCCCGCTAGCTGCTCCTATGCGGATTGGTAATTCCGACCGGAGATCACCCTCTGGCGTGAAAACATCAACTAACTATAACAATTATTATAAAAAATGTACATGAAAATTACAGCGATGGTATGGATAGATAAGTTTGTTATAATTACTGCTGCAGAATTTCATAGAAAAAATACAGTTAAAATCACACTATGTATTGTTATTGTTACTATGTAATAATGTTTCGAGCTCTTGCAAGTAATACTAGTTGTTTCCTCAACAATGATTTAATCTTTGTTGTGCTGGACCTTCGTGCTTATAATGACAACTGACGAGTGACGACATTGCAATATTTATTATACATATCTACCTACCTAGCTACGTATGTGTATGAATACAACATACTTATACCTATTGTATTCATACACATACGTAGCTACATTTTCAGAGGGAAAAATGATGCCTACAAAAAATCTTTAACAGTTTTCATACTAAAGTAATTGTTCCTTTATAGATAAATTATGTCAATTTTTTAGTTACATTGTTATAAATTATATAATAAAACTAATAAAATTTATTATTATTTTTTAGTGTTACTATAGATTTTAATTAACGTACGGCCGGTATTGCGGACTCCGAGTTGGAATCATCAGGTATATATTAGCATCCTAATGAATTCAAAAATAGATAAACCTACAATAAAATAAAATATGTACCTACGTAACTTGATAATCAGTGACCAGGGGGCCTAAAATAACCAATTCATCTAATTCATCTACAGATGATTCATTTCCCGAATTGCCAGCAGATCCGTAGCGATTCTTCTAATTTTCGTAAAGTGGTCACGATTGCACGCGATTCACCCACAATTCATTTCATCAAATGATTCATATTTGGTGAAATGTTGCCATTAAATCGTTTTACAATTCCTAATATGATGCTA
Source organism: Athripsodes cinereus (assembly GCA_947579605.1). Taxonomy (NCBI): domain Eukaryota; kingdom Metazoa; phylum Arthropoda; class Insecta; order Trichoptera; family Leptoceridae; genus Athripsodes; species Athripsodes cinereus. The sequence goes on from OX388309.1 coordinate 18,139,310, forward strand.
TTATGATTCATATAAAGTAGCCTTTTTATCCCCCTGGTTTCGACTTATAAATTTATCGTCAAACTATTTCTACTTCATGCCATGTTGCAATCTACTTATACACTATGTCTTAATTTAAACAATAACATGGTTATTCAAGTATGTTTTAACATATATTTATATGGGGTTTTACAGAATATCGTCAGCTAAATGAAATAAAAAAATCACAAGATATCGTATGTTCCCTTATCAGATAGAATAGGGCAATTAAAAACGTATGGTCTACGGTCTCGGTATCGTGACCACACTCACAACATGAAGTAGATATAAACTGATTAGTTAGAATCGCTACGATTTTATATGTAACACGTAGGTAGTATTAATACGTCACAGCTACGTGTCGCTTCGTAGTTACCTACGATCTAATAGGTGAATAATTCAAATAATTAATAATGATTTAGATTTATTTATTTATACATAAGTTAATTTATGCACTTTATTAAATAACGATTTATTAAAATTATTTAAAAGTAAGCGAGTGCCATAATTTGTAGATACTTACTTATTTTTTCAAAAATAGAGATGTTTTATTATATTATGTACTATAACTATAAAGATTTATTATTTTAGTTATATATTTAAATACAATTTCAAGATCATAATTTTTCGTTTATTTAGTTTTAAGAAAGCTCATATAAAATTAATAATATATACTTACCTATCAACTATTTTCAATAAAATTATGAAGAAAAGTTGATATATATATATGGATTCAGAACCCACCAAAAGTTATTTCAGATAATTATTTTTCATTAAATTTCATTATCAGATATTGTCATGCCGTAACATATTGTACAAAAAGGTTGAAAATTTCCCGCCATTTCAGCTATGTGCAGGTCGTATATATATTTATTTCTATAAATATACATGTACCTTAAGAGAAAAATCTATAAATTGATTATCTTTTAGAAATATTTGGTATGAAATATGTTATAGTGAATATTATATCTAATAAATAAATACATTCGCAGTATTCTGGGCAACTAAAAGTACAATGAAAAAGTGGTTTATGTTTTCAGCCTTACGTTTACCGTTTCACCAAATTCTATATTTAGATACAAAAGTATTTATCATGATGTTTTGTTTTGCACTTACCTCATTATGTCTGTTAATAAATAATGACATAATAATTCTCACACATCATAATACAATCTCATTAAATAATGAACATCAATTCAATTTGAAAATAAATAAACAGACATAACCATATGTGTATAGGTAGGTACGCCATGATACATTCTATTTTTAGAAATTGCAATACTCCATTTTGTTTCGGTATTATAAAAGCCTATTCAGTATTTCCACCGGTACATAAAAGAAAGCGCCTAATTTACGAATTCTGATAAAGTGGAGTACTTATTAAATACATCAAATTTTTATTTTAAAATTGACTTACATGAAAATGTTTCACCTCAAAGCAGTAGTGGTCCTTGTAATTTGCAAGTTTTATCCGACCAATTCACTAGACACATTGTAGTCAATATAAATATCATATTAATCGTCACTTTTATGGCTAATGGACCAACTCATGATTACGAGACATCATCCATACACATCGTTTTATTATTTCAATGAGTGAAGAGTACAAATATACCATCAACCACCATCTTTGACAATTTTCATTCACAAAAATGTATGATTGCACACCGTGTTTACGACTAACAGCTTTTACACCATACAGATATTAAAATCAATAATGTTTATCGCACAACAAGTAAATACCGCGTCCGTAAATATTAATATTTGATGTGAAATACTGATTATATTTATCGAAATATCGCGTTTTCCTTACTTGTCATATAAATGTAATCGCGAGCGATAAAAGCGGCTAACCCCTAAAAAGCTTTTCAACACTGAATACTGAATAGTGAGTACAAGTACCCAATACTGAGAGATGTGAATGCGCCTTACGTTGGTAGCAATGTCAGTGGTGCCTATATAGAAAGTACCTACATAGTAGTACACATTCTAGGTATATAGTCCCCAATCCTCATACAGTAAGAGTACAGTACACTGTACAGTATCCAGTATACTGTGTCGAGTGAAGAGTGCGGTGTTTGCAGATTGCCTGACGCGCAGTCGCACAAAGAGGAAAGCTTTACCGCTTTTCTTACTCATTTTCACAATCACCAAACTACCAGTCCTCTGTACAACATTCACTATAGCCAGTCACATACTATCACACTCTACTTTTAATCACTACCACTCTACTCTAGGTACTTACCTATGGAATTTTAAAAACTTTTAGAACCAATTCGCCTTATATAACTCGAAAGAGTAAAAATAGGTACTACATAAATACAGGGTTTTAATTATTTATTATAAGAATATACAAAAACGTTTTTGATGACTTACATATACAATGTTTTAATTTTACGTATTCAAAAAGTATTTTGTCTTCCTTTTGTATTTATTTATTGCCGCCTTAACAAGGGGTTGTAAAAATATTTAGGACTTGATCAAACTGTAGTAACTGACCTAGTTCTTATTTTCCACTATAGGGCGGAATAAATCTTCTATTTTCGTCAAGGTTTTACAAGAATCAGGGTTTTCATATTATTATTTTTAGCGCACATCATACATAACAAATTATACTGTTGTCGCTGAATGTTGGAAATTACCGTCATTAAAAGTCTATTTTAAATATCCCTCAGAAGGAAAAAGGTCATACGAGTAGCAATAGCAATAACGTTTTATTACCTTATCTTACATGAATTATATCTCCACATAGTACTAAAGGAGTGTGAGAAGTAACCCACATACTGAATTTGATACATTTTGTGAAAAATGATTATCGAATACTTATTGTAACATTTATATTACTTTAGGTATATACTTAGAAAGAAGAAAAGTACATTAGAAAGATGAAAAGTGGGCGGTGCTAGAGTGAACAGTGCACTTCAACCCATTATTAGCAATAGTAATGTGTCGAACGCTGGTGCACAATACCATTCTGGTATCGAT